>VZSZ01007379.1:51363-65459 GCA_013398815.1 Ibidorhyncha struthersii | reverse complement strand
CCTCCCCACTTAAACCTGGACATCAGTTAGATATTAGAAAAATTTCCCCAGAGGGGAAGTGGTGGGATCTCAAAACTCAACTGGTCAAGTTTTTGAGTGGCCTGATCTAACTGGGTCTACTCTGAGCAGGGCATTAGGCTAGATGACCCCAGAGGTCCCTTCCGACTCAAAGCAGGTTTCTGATAGTCTGCTTAAACCTTTGTCAATCACAGGTTCCGGTCATGGCAATTCCTGGTTGAGATACCTCATGAGGTACAGTTCCCCATGTTACTTAGATCTCCTATTATTTATTCTTTGAATAAACAATTTATCTATAATAGTCTCTTCTGGACCAGTACTTAAAGACAGATTCCTTTTTTCACCCAAATTTTGCTCTGTGAAGTTTACAAACATCCCTCCCTGCTTACTGTGGGTTCTCTGTTGGAATATTTTGTGTTTTCAGGGACATAGCAGGGATAATAGCTCTTCCCTTTGTTTCCTCAGAAAGGATGCGTATGCCTGTGACATGTGCGTTTCCAGTCATATAGACTAGAAGATTCTGAGCTTGTGAACGTGGCACACAAACACCTACAATGTGAAATCTGTAAAGAATTCCTATTATTGTATAGTAAGTAATTTTTATTATTTATTTATTTATTTTTAGGAGATGCATACATTTGTCAGATTTGGACTACTTTTAAGGCTGGGGAGGGAACCAGTTTTGGACTGTATCCTTTTGTCATAGCTACGTTTCATTTTCCTGAAACCTTATTTGGCTCAAGATATAAAAGGAAGGATTTTTTGTTGCCTTTACTGCTCGTTTACATAAACATCTAATGTTGATTATGTTTCCTTCTCTTTTCAACATAGGTAAATAGCAAGAAACAAAAAATGGATACTCAATTATTTTCCCCATTATTAGGAGCCATTACTAGTACGCCACCTCCGCTAGAATCTTCCCGTCTGTATAGTGACTGGTCGGCATGTGGAGAGGATATTAGCTCAAAAACTTCTTTTCAAGACTGCACAAAGAAACGGTATGAGCATTATGGTATAATCTTATGGTGGTATTCTGGAACACTGAAATTGTTATGGAGCAGAACAAATGGGATTCCAGATCTCTTTAGGAAGAATTTATGGGATAACTGGAAACTCAATAGATTTTCTTTGCTGTATAATAGTTATTATACAGGTTGTGAAAAAAAAGTAGGGGGTCTGTGTGTGTATAAATGTGTGTGTTTACATGTGAAAACACTTTAAAATTCGGAAAGAATACTACATTTAGGGAAGGAAATGGGAAACTGCTATGTGTAATTGAAAACTCCTTAAAGAAAAAAACACTCTTCTTCCATGTCTCCCATCTCTTGGTACCGTAGCTCATAAGGATCCTGCTTGATAATGTAGAATATTTCCTGGAACATGAACAATGCAGAGAGGGTTAGACGCAGGTCAAGTGTGAGCAGTACCTCTGCTGCTGAAAGCATAAATGTGTGTAAAGCTACTCTTGAAAATACTCCAGCCTACTGTCTTCTTGCACCCTTGATATAATGCACTTAAGTTCAATTTTATATAAAAAAATAATTTTGCAGTTTTGGATGCTGAATGAATGCAAAGTGTCTTTGTTACTTGAATCATGAAATATTTTTATTCCCCTGGAGAAATCCACTCTGCCCAAGTCTTGACTATTGCAGGCATTTCTGATCATCCAGTCTTAATAATGCAGTAAAATTATTAAAGTTAGAGATGGGCAACGAGGCTGGACAGGGGTTTGAAAGCTTCCATGTCAGTGGAGAGTAAATAAAACTCTTCTTGGGTTTTGATAAGTCAGCTCTGCAGAGGAACGATTTCTATAAAATCGTGAACGATACAAGGATTGTGAGGAGCAGGGAATGATTATTTCACAGTCCTAAAATCAGGGGATGCCCACTGAAATAACTGGTACTCTCCTTCATATTAGTAACTTTATAGCTTGTGTACAGCAATTGAAATTGTAATGTTTCTATTCCAACGTTAGAAATGCGTAAACAATTATTTCATATTAGGGTTCCCACTTTCTTCTTTCCATCTTAGTGCCAAGTGCTGTCAACGTAATATTGCCTTTTGGGGGGGGTGTGGGTGGCTGGTACAGATTGGCACAGTAGCTTTTGACATCGGTGATGATGCTGTTAGCATTTCTGATATCAATCTCATTGCATTTTTTATCACTTGCCTAATAAGAAAGAGGAAGTTTGAGGTGGGGAGCAATGGTAGTTCACTGGTTCACAAGATGCTGAAAGGTAACAATTAAGGAAGATGCATACATTGCAAAGAAGCTAAATACCATTATCCTTTTTTTTTTTTTTGCTAGTCTTCCCTGAAAAATGTCACAGAGATGTTTATTTTCAGTATTTTTATTTTTTTAATAAAAGATCATACAGCTTTAGTATTAATTGTAAGTGCTAAGTTTAACCTCAGAGGGGCAATCCAATCATTAAAATATACAACCTCTTTTTAAAAGCAGCCTTAAGGTTACTGCAAGGTAGCAAATGCAAGGTAGCATTTTTTTTTTGTAAAAAAAAAAAAAAGTGATTCAAAGAATTAAACAACTAAATGGTACTTGTCTGTTAATGATAACCCATCTGTACACCTATTGAGAGTGCAGCTATGCACTAGTCCTTAAGGTTAAAAAAAAGGTTTTTTTTTTTTTTTTTTTAATTTTTTAGGATACTTGGTGCCTAACTGTATTAGGTGCAGTACACCTGTGTTATTTTAGTTCCTTTAAGCTGCTTGGTGACAGTAACTAATCCATCATTGGAGATTTGTTTGCAGTATAATTTTGCTCATGCTTTTGTCCTTTTAATTCTCAATTTTCTGGCCATTGAAATTACTCCACAATAAATTGTAGGAGCCCCAGTGCCTCAAACCTATACACAGACGTTTTGTTAGACCTGTATTCTAGTGCCACAAACTTCTCTTGAGGAATGTCCATTTGAAAATCCATCCTTGTTCAGCACTAGGTTGGATGATGTTATTGGTACCTTTAAAGAGTTCAGGCATTTTCTGAAATGCAGTATCTCCCCAAAGGAAGGCAATAGTTCCGTCTAATTTCTGTCCTCAGAGGCTGTGGACGTGTCCCCAGCTTCAGTTCTAGAGTTAGTCACAACAGCCGGAACAGCACACAGATGTGGCAAAGGTACCGTTTCCATTTGCTTGTTGCTCTTTTGTATTCGGCAACCCTCCTCCTTCCACCAGTACCTTGGAAGTTTTGCCAAGAAGCTGTGGGTCTTGGTTCTTCTATCCTATTTCTTGTTCTTTCTCTGTCTGCAGGGGCAGGCTTGCTTGCTGCCGTGAACTTGGTGTCAGGCAGGACTTTTGTATTTGGTATAGTTCCATGCAATTTGGTATGGTTTTGTCTTTTCTGCGTGCTGTTTATTTTCATGGATTCTTCTCATATTGCTCTGCCTTTGGAGGCAGTAAGTTGTCTTAGAGCACTGGAAGGTAAAAAACTGATTCCTTGATGCTGCAGAATCAAGGGATTTTACAGCAACTGTATTCTGGTACCAAACCAGGAAGGATAACAGCTGCCTACCTTGGGCTTGAGAAAACTTAATGCCTGTTACATTGCGATTTTTGTTTTTAACTTTGGCTGTCCTGTTGTTTGATGGAGGATACTTTATTTGGAGACCAGTAGACAAGAATGTAGTTGACTTCTTTTCCGCATGTAGCAGTGTGTTTCATGGGATCCTTTCAGGGTGGATCGGGATTTTAGGATACAAGATGCTTCCTGGCACATTACATTACCTGACACAATACATTACCAAGGATTTTCAGATTGCTGGTAGTGAACAGTACCGGCTTTAGACTCGCTGCTGTCCTGTGCTTGTTCTTGCCTAGAATTCTTTTTTTTTTTTTTTTTTCCTTTTGTAGTCCACCTAGCTTCCTGCTGCCCTGTCTGCAGTTCTAAAATGGCCAGTAATTTTATTTTTAATTTCCATACCACATAGTAAATTGACTCCGATCTTTCTTGCTGAAAATTGTATAGGTGCAAGCTTTCATCTATGATCTCCAGCTGGTTGCAGAATTTAGAAGTAAATCTGTCTCCTTTAAAAAAAAAAAAAAATTAAAAAAAATTGCCGTCTGACAGGCACAAAAGAGATCCGGTTATCAAATATCAGTTACAGTCCTATATTCGCAAAACATTTTCAAGAATCTTTGCACTTACATATATCCTAAACAAAATCATGTAGACTGGACTCCTTACAGAGGAAACTGAATGGCCATGAAGTAAATAATAGAGGTAGTTAGAAGTCAAAATGTGGTGAGGTCTTAAAAGCTAAGGCATAAGTGGCTAATTTTCACTGTGGCAAGAGATTAACAAGGTGACAGCCTTAGTAGTTTATCCCACATTTTATGGTCTTTGTTAATCAAATTGCAAAATCAGTGTGAGTAGTTATGTGGCAGCATTAGCAGATGATGTAGTTGTTTGGATAAGCTGACACCAGGGAAGCCTGAGAGATCTTCAGGAACACTGAAACAATCAGATGAATGAGAATAGGATAAGTGAAATTTATTGATGTAAAATAATGCATGTTAGAGGAAAGGAGATTTTAACAGTGTTATGTTTTAATTAACTTTTGAGTAAGAGGTATCGTTTATGGACAGCTCTGTAAAGATCCTATTTTGCACCTGAAGTAAAAGTGGGGCTTGTGTGAGAGTAGTGATGGCTGAACACCATTGGTATTTATAAGGAATATTTAATAAAGTTTTGACCAATTCCTTTCTAAAATGGGATTAAAAAGAGGTTCAACTTAAGTATATCTTAAGTTAGGTTTTTTTTTGAGAGTAAACCAATAGTTCTTGAATTATAGAAGTAGATAAATTAGAATCATGAAGATTTTGAGAAGATTGATCATATTTACCCTCTAATGGAGACAGTCAAGATTTGAAGAAATGTCTATAAAATAGTTATGTTATTTGAAAAGAGACGAAAATCTTTTGCTGCTTCCGCCTCTTCAGCTTGAGAAGTCTCTGTTGAAGCAAGAAGTTAGAAAAATTGCTCCTACTACATTTAGGCTATAGAATTCGCAAATGCAGGAAGAGATTTCTTTATATGGGTGCTGAGAATCCATGAAATTCAGAACACTTAGCAAATGCTGCTAAAATAAAGTTTCAATGCTTTACATTTCCTTTTACCAGTTTTGTTTGGGAGAAAGAGACTTCTATTTACCTAGGCTTTTTTGTTTTTTCAGGGCACCAATAAATCTTTCTTATTCTGGCAATGGCCCTGATATGTTTGGGCTAGTGTCAAGCGTTTTGGAGGAGCCAAGCAAGCCAGAACCAGTTACAGATTGGTAAGTTTGTTCTGAAAGTTCTTATATGTTGCATACTGTTTTTTATGTCCTTTGTCACACAGATACAGTACCCATTTTGAATTATTTCATGGAGTTGAGTAAAGAAGGTCTTATAAATCCCCTTGAAAAAAAAAATATAAAAAAAAAAAAGCAATGAACTGTTAGAAATGCAAATTTTCTGAAGTCTTCCATCAGCCTACAGCATTTGTGGGGGGAGTCGGGAGTCTCATTTTAACCAGTAGGGACTTGACTGACTACAGCACAATCTTAAATACTTAGTAAATCAAAATAAACTCTGCAGTTCTGAGTATACGTATTATAAACATTAGAGAACAGCATTGGTAGTCAGATTTCACATAGCATTTACTCAACTGCAGCAGGAATATTTGCCCCTCCTCCTTATATTCTGGAGGAGGACTGTGTATGGTTAGCCCAGAATGTAGCGGGGGAAGTGTGTGTGTGGAATAACCGTGATATGTGAACTGTTTTAATGTAAGAAATGTTTTAAATCATTACAGGAGACTTTTTTAACTTTGTTACAGGAATTCTCTTTCAAGATTGTTTCCACCTATGTGGGCTCCTGATCTTGGAATCAATGGTGAATTCTCAGGGCTCTCATCTAAGCACTGTGTTGAAAGTAGGGATTTTTCAAACCTGATGGGCACACAGAACTGCTATCAGGAGCACTTGCAAAAGTCTCACGATGTGGAGATGTTACACAGAGGTTTGGAAGATCTTCATCTCATAGAGTCTTGGCTTTCTCCATCTGGCCCTTGCATGCAGCCTGATAATATTCTGAAGAACAGTTATCCTGAAAATTCCTCTTTTCAAAATAATACAATTCACCAAGAAGGGTTTTCATTTCAAAACATAGACTATAATCAGCATTTGTGCAGTTACGACCACATGAAGTTAAATGGAGACTATGAAAAAATCTGCTCTAATTTTAGCACATTTTCTTCTCAGAACAGCATGAAAGACGACACTAGCATTCAGAAAGAGTATTGGAAAACTGAAAGAGCAAGAAGCAAAGCTCTGAAAAATGACGCTCAAGAACAAATTAAGTATTCCCCTGATCTTTCCAATCAGCCTGTTGATGACTCTTGGGATAAAGTGTCCCAGAACAACCACTTGTTTTCGAAAAGATATGAAAACTTTGCAGCTGCTCATAAATTGCAGTCATCTGTTCATCCACCGCTATATGTTTTCAATCAAGCCCATAAAGAAAATAATTTTTCTGGAGGGACACACAGAAAACCACAGGAAACCCACATGCAAAATGGTCATCATAGCTTTACTTTGGGGGATGCTTTTAATAATAATGAATGTAAGATCCATATTAGTCCTAAAGAATGCTCTCATAAAGTATCTGAATATGATTTATCTGTAAAAAATGTTACACAAAATGGGAGTTATTCATTGTACCATGGACGTACATGGCTGGATGGGAAAATTGCAAGTCCAACATCTGCATCGGATATCACGTATGGAAAGCAAGTGGTAGCAAGTCCACAGTCATCTTCAGGGGTTTCAACCGTGTCTGGTGGTTCTCCCACTCATCAGTCTATAACACAGTCCTCTTACTACTCACAGATTTTACCTGGCCTCCCTTCAAGGAAAGATGGAAGGTTACAAATATCAAATGGTGTTTCTAATAACTTGGGAGTTCGTAATTTCATCTCAGAAAATCAGAAGCAAATAAAACCCATTGTACGATCCCAGCATGATTCATTGACTAATAAGGAGGGACAATACCGTAAATTCCCCATTAATTTTTCATCTGACTGGTTAATGCAGCACAATACTGTAAGTGAAGAACCTGAAAAATACCACAGATTTCCAAAAAAGCAGATGCAAGAAAATAGTAGTAAAGATGAAAGAAGAGGCAGAAGGAATTGGATTCCTCATTTTGGGTATACAACCCCAAACCGTCAGCAGTGCAATATGTTCCGAAAAAAACATGAACAGAATGGTGGTAGCATGTCAGATTTCATCAATCCTTCTTTTCTTCCTTCTTTCCCATTAATGTCTGATTTTAAGCAAAATCCTGGCTTTCCTCCATTTAATCATCATCTATTTTCATCAACAAATAATTTCAGTTTTCCTCCCTCACCATTTCCATTCTCAGAACTTGTTGACCTTTTTCATTACGATGATTTTAACCACTTGAATCCATTCATCAGTGATCTGTTTTGTGGGGAAATAGCTGCACCGTACTTTGCCTTTCCAACACCATTTAACAAGTACAGACCTCCAAGAAATCGCACTGGACCTGCTAATGAGCTTCATATCCGACTGGAGGAGTGTTATGAGCAGTGGAGAGCTTTGGAGAGAGAGAGAAAGAAGGTAAAACCCACCTGACAATAACTCCCTATCAGAGCTTTGATTGCATGAAACAATTTGTAGAGTAGATACACCAGGCTGTCGCTCCATTTGAGGGGGCAAAAAATCTGTTGTTGTGTTATTAGTTTTAAATACCTAGAGCACCATCTACATCATCCGCTTTGAATATAATGCTTGTAGTGTTTGGCATGACTGCTTTTAAATCATGTGTGGCTTTGAACTTCAGTTTCTAAGGCTCTTTCCCCTTAGACAGGGCTGCTAACACAACATTTCTCTCTATTAACCTACAATATTTGCTACAACAAATGTGATGATAATGTCACTGGCCAAAGCCCTGAATTATCATTAGCTTGGATGGTTTTCATTGATATGGTCAATAAAAGATCATTAGCTAGTTGGTATTAATTTAGTATGCCTTTGTTATGACTCTAGAGCCACCAGCCGTATGTGACGATACAGCAGGGCCCTCACTACCACAGGTGGTTCTTAAAGTCCCGGCATTTTATGCACCTTAGTGCTCTACATGTTCATATTGCACAGTTTGGTTAGATGCATCTCTTTTCTTTTCTTGTCCGATACTCCTTCTCTTCCAGCTAAATCTTTAACTCAAGTATTATAAACCCATGCTCTCTTTTTCCCCGCCCAGTCATTTAAGGAGATAAACTTTTGTGCTGTGTTTTGATTTTTTTTGTTGTTGTTTTTTGTTGGCTTTTTTTTTATTATTTTTACTGTCAGTGATATAGTGGTGTCTTTCCCTTACTCTTTTTGTTTCTTGTTTTTCTAAAGCTCTGGTTCAGTAAAAAGAAAAGTAAGTAAGTAATCCTGGGCACCCTGTGCCTAGCTGTAGGGGAAAATCTACAGTGTTTTCTTCCCCAAAGGGAATTTCAATTTATACTCTCCTTGTTACAGCTGCTTTCCTGCTTCAGACTCTCTTGCTAAGAACTGTTGTTAGGGAGGGATCAAACTACCGATAAAGGTGTTACACTTGGGAATGAAAGCTCTGTGCTCAAAATGAGCAGGAGATCCTTTCACAAGAGGAGTCAAATCTCTCATCTCCATGCCACGTCTTGGAAACTAGGTTGTCAGTAATCCATGGTTCTAATTATACTCTACTTCTTCCATGCTGGAGAAGACTCCTGGTCATTGGAGAAAGAGACTGGTAGGTGACCAAACTGGATTTCTGGAGAGCACATTTTTCTTTCCGGCATCAACTGTGAGACCTTGCTAATAGACTTTTGGAAGCGTAAATAGAACTGCCTATATTGTTTGCTCACTGATGCCTTTAAACAAGACTCCCTTCTGCCTGTCCAGTCTTCTAGGAATTCTCTACAAGTGAGAAAGGGTGATGATGATTCTTGCTCCAGTGTGTCTGAGGCAGCAGTGTTTTCAGAAACTCCTCTGCTTTCTGTTGTGGCAGAGGTGGCTGTTCGAAATCTGCTCATGCAGGATTTGGGTAAATTAAGTCACTTGGGAAGACTGAATCATAGTTTTTATCTCATCATATATATTTTTGTGTTTTCATCATTAAAGAATTGTTTATCCTCATTTCATAATGTTGTTAATAATTAAAGGGATTTAATTGTTGAACTTAGTCTGGTCTATTCTAAGTGATCCAATTTTATCCTAGTGATCTACTCAGGCTTTCTCAGTCCTTGATTTTTGTATTTACAGACTACACCTGCAGATAGCTTTATTTATGAATATAAACTGTTCTCAGTCCCACAAGCCAGCTGCCATAGTGTGGCTCACATTCCTACAACCAAACTACTTACTCCTCAAAAGAGGATGACTGCATCCCGACTGCCTGATGGGAATGTGCCTGCACTGCGTTAATCCCTGTTTGTAGGTACGGTATGGGAGAATGCTGGCTGGCAGGGATTAAAACTCTCAGAACTTGTTTTTACAGTCCGAACAGGCCTAAACTATCCCAAGGCACTGTCCTTGGCAACACCTAAACTGGTGTTTAGGTAACTAATGTATGTATACCTCACCTGTACATCGGAAGAGACTTCCTTTTGATATTCTCACCCTTTTGATATTCTTGCCCTTCATGAATTCCTTAAGCGTAGACAAACTCCCCCCAGTGGGACTTGCATTTAATTCTAGCTTGTCTAATCAGTCAGCCCTTTCAGCTCTCAGAAACCTGTTCATTGCAGCTGCTTTGGAGCTCACAGTGACAGTGAGCTTACCTCTTTCCTTTTATAAATCTCATTCTTACACAGATCCCTCATTTAAAAAATTCCCATGAATTGTCTGTTTGGAATTGCCTGAAACACTAAATGCGCATATAGATGAGTACTGAGAACTAGTTATTAGTTGTAATTCTTAAATACCTGGTGGCGTTACATGAATTCATGACCCTTTCTCCATCCATTTGTTGTTCTGAATGTCTTTCAGGCTTCTCAGATGAACGCAAATAGAGTCAGTCAGCTCTTGTAATTCATGTCAGGTGAGGGCAGAGACTAAATAGTATGGATGTGTCAGTAAAGCAGAAAGAAAAGAATTTCAGCACGTATTTTCAATATGAATGTGGACTTAATCTTACATTGAACTGTAACGTAGTACCTAATCTTTCTCTCCTAATTCCATTGTACACTGAAGAAAGAATGGGAGAGAGAATCAGCTGCCAGTTGTGTCTTTTTTGCTTCAAGTGTAACAAGCTCCTGTCTAA
The DNA here is from genome assembly GCA_013398815.1 of Ibidorhyncha struthersii. Lineage (NCBI taxonomy): Eukaryota > Metazoa > Chordata > Aves > Charadriiformes > Charadriidae > Ibidorhyncha > Ibidorhyncha struthersii. The sequence goes on along the minus strand of VZSZ01007379.1, from coordinate 55,136 downwards.
AAATAGGTTTGGCAGTGTTTAGTCACTGCCTGCATTGGACAGTGGTTTCACCAGTTCCTTTCTCAATAGGGAGTTTGGCAGCTGTGTTGATGACATTTTCAGAGTTGATACCAGTTTGTGTTAAATCTGGCTTAACCCTGATGCACTTCAGATACAACTTACACTGGTGTCGTCACCTGTTTCATTTGTTAATATCATAATATGTGACATTTGAGAGGTGCAGGGAGAGGCATACAGTTTAAATTCCTGGGGTACTCTACATGAATTTCTTTGCCTAGGTCTGTGTCCAAGATTGGTTAGAATGAAGTTGTACAGCTTTGGTTCTGAGTGTTGCCACTGAGCATTGTACACTGAGGTAGAGCTGAATTACAGAAGTATTCTTATTTTTATGGAATCTGGTTGTACATCTAGACAGATATTTGGGAATGTTTTTCTGTAAATGCAGCAAGTAAAGATAGGAAGTGTGCTTCTAATGTATTTGAAAATTCTAAACCACCCCAAAAGTATGGATTGAAGTATTATACTAATTTCAAACATTGACAATGGCTATTTATTTCCCTTCCAGACTGAGGCTGACCTTGCAAGAAACTTTCCAGGGAAGCGCATATCTAGCTCAAATAACACTCCCGTGTCCCGACTTCCTGCTAACCCATCACGAGTTGATCGTTTGATTGTTGACCAGTTACGAGAACAAGCCAGGGTAAGATTTCTTGAGCTATAATTCCTGAATTTCTTTTTTGTTTTTACGTTTGTTTGTTTAATGGAGACTTATAAATACTTAGCAATTTTGGTGTTTGCAATATATCTGGCAGGTGCTTACACTAATAGGAAAAATGGAAAGGCTTCGTGGTACCCCTGTACACGGGAACATACCCACTACATTGGAACGCCATATGGAAGCCATCCACTTAACACAGGCGAGGCGTAAGGATGAAATTATTAATGCTGCTGATCCACAGCGACAAGGAGTACCACGTTATAATAATGAGAAAGGTATGTACTTCTGTAGAAATAATGCAAAACTAGGACAAATTGCATACCTTCTAATAGTATAGCGTAAGTAATAACTTGCTATTTAGTATAATGATCACACAGCTGATACATATAGGAATTTGGGGGTTGGGTGGTAGAGATCATATTATTTTTCTTCAGGAAATTATTTCCAAGGAGGAAGGTGCTTCCCCTGCCTCACCCCGTCCTCTTTTGGATCATTCCTCAGCACTGTCCTACACTGTCTTATTTCCTCTTGCTGTGCTGAAGCTGACAGTGGGGTTCCTTTTGGCTTCCAGCAATGTATACGGGATAGTTCTTCCTTGTAAAGGGAAAGATAAACTGTAAAGAGAGTCAAAATGTTCTGCTTGCACAAGTTAGGTGTCAAGCATGATGTCACATCCTTAAAAATAAGTCCTATATGCAAACCAACTTCTAAAATTGTTTAATGTGATATTAGCCCCAAGCATAAGCCAGGAAGCAGGTAGTCATCATCTTGCCAAAAAAAAAAAAAAAATCCCACAAACCGTGTTTTTGATAAGGCTTTATAGTAAAGGCATAGGGGAGCATTATTTGAGCCATCCTGTGTCATACTTATAGTTAGAAAAATTGCAGTTAGTCTTTTAGGGTTAATGGTAACATCTGCAGTGTAGTTAAGTTTCTGAAGAAGAGCTGTGTTTCTCTTGTGTGTCTGAGCACAGACTAAATCCCTACAGAGGGATCTGGGAATCCCTACAGAGGGCTCTGGACAGGCTGGACCGATGGGCTGAGGCCAATGGTATGAGGTTCAACAAGGCCAAGTGCTGGGTCCTGCACTTGGGTCACACCAACCCCATGGATGCTACAGGCTTGGGGTGGAGTGGCTCAAAAGCTGCCCGGCGGAGAAGGACCTGGTCGTGTTGGTGGACAGCCGGCTGAATATGAGCCGGCAGTGTGCCCAGGTGGCCAAGAAGGCCAATGGCATCCTGGCCTGTATCAGGAATAGTGTGGTGAGCAGGACTCGGGAAGTGATCATCCCCCTGTACTCGGCACTGGTGAGAGCCCACCTCGAGTACTGTGTTCAGTTCTGGGCCCCTCACTACAAGAAGGACATTGAGGTGCTGGAGCGTGTCCAGAGAAGGGCACCGAAGCTGGTGAGGGGTCTGGAGGACAAGTCTTATGAGGAGCAGCTGAGGCAACTGGGGCTGTTTAGCCTGGAGAAGAGGAGGCTGAGGGGAGACCTTATTGCTTTCTACAAGTACCTGGAAGGAGGTTGTAGAGAGATGGGGACTGACCTCCCCAGTGACAAGTGATAGGACGAGAGGAAATGGGTTCAAGTTATGCCAGGGGAGGTTTAGGTTGGATATTAGGAAAAAAAATTTCACTGAAAGGGTTATCCAACATTGGAATAGGCTGCCCAGGGAGGTGGTGGATTCGCCATCCCTGGAGGTTTTTTTAAAAAAAAAGGGCAGATGTGATACTTGGGGATATGGTTTAGAAGTGGTTTTGCCAGGTTAGGGTAATGGTTGGACTTAATGATCTTAAAGGTCCCTTTCAACCTTAACGATTCTATGATTCTAAATCATGTATAGAAAAGCCTTTAGTCTGTTTTCCGCTGGGAAATACGTGTTTCTTTGAGTTCTACTGTTGGCAATCACATGTCCAAAGGTTGACAGTGAGCCTTTTCTCACTGAGGCTGGGTGGGTATCAGTGCACTGAAAGGAAGACACAAGGAAAAAGGGATTGCATCAAGCTCATCTGGCTGGAATTGGGTAGGTAGTTTTAGTAATACTTGTTGAGTATCATTGTAGATAGTCTCCTCTAGTAAACCCAATTAAATAAGCTTAATTGTTGTATCGCAGGCCTGATAGATATGCCAGTGAATTTGGGGCATAATTATGGTTGCTCTTAGTGTGAGATGTTCTAGCTATCACTTGCAAGAATGATAACTGATGGAATAACCAGTGCAGTACCAGGGTGCAGCATCAGCTGTTTCTTGACCACACTTTTCATACTGGTGATGAGTTGAACAAGTTTACAGAATTTTTTAATGTATTAATATTACCGGGCTTGTATACTAGTTTAACCTGTAATGTGTTTTTCTGTTGTAGATGTTCTGGCTCTGGCAGCTGCCATTAGAGAGTTAGCTGCTTCCACGCGCAAGGCTCGTACTGCTTTGTGGTGTGCACTACAGATGACTTTGCCAAAAACCTCTTCAAGCGGTCCAGTAAAACAAGAAGTTGTTGAAAGTGCATTGCAAGAGCTTTGTCCTCCAAACACAAGCACACAAGAAAAAAGCAGCATGCAGTATGAAAACAAAGGAAGCAAAAAAGAAAAACCTGAGGAACCCATGAGGATTCTGGAATAATAGCAAATATTAATAATAACAAAAAGGAGGCAGAAGGCTGAGGACTGGGAGGAAAGGGCAAAGCGCCCTGCATAGTGCCATGGAAGGTGTTTTTGACAGGTTATCCAAAAGCAAAAGGGTTAATATAACTGATCAGTGCTGCACTTCTATTACTGTGATTCTGGTGTTGAGAGACACATCTTGTAATAGTGTTAATGCAATTTTAATATTGCTGGTATTGCAATGTCTGCTGCATATGAATTTTATTATTAAGAGGAACTAAACAATAGCTGAGCATTTCTCTGTGTGCTTAGCCAAAGCTATGTATCAGCTGTGAGTCAAGCCATGACCTGAGAAACCTGAGTGTGGTCGAACTTAATTATCCTTTTTTTGTTAATAATACAATTTAGCATACTTAAACAAAATCCATTTGAAAGGTATTCCATAGCTGTTCATT
>VZSZ01007379.1:14999-51342 GCA_013398815.1 Ibidorhyncha struthersii | reverse complement strand
TTTTTTTTTGCACCATTATATAGTTCTTTTAAGTGCCAAAGTGATCACTAAGTAGTTTGCATCCCATCACTCTGTACGGAGCAATCCACACTCCTGTATTGTTTTTTGTGACAGGGAGTCAGGTTATTCAGGTTATCGCTGACAGTTTGACAAGAATAATCAGTGTTTAATGTTGGTTGTGTGAGATGCTTCAGCAGTTGTGCTGCCAATTCAGTTTCTAGCTAAACCAATGTAAACCGAGATTTTCTATAGCATAGTCTGTTAAAATTTTCCATTAAAAAAAAAGAGGGATTTTGTAGTATTGCAGTACATACTGCATTGAAGTACACATTAGCAGGTGATATTAAATGTCACTCAGGATTAGACATTAGATTTATTGATTCCTCAGTGGGTTAAAAAACAGTAACTATATAACATATTATGCACTTAATTAAAAAAATTATTGTTTATTATTAATGTAAGTTCATGGTACTATAATTTTCAGAAACATTCCATATTTATTTTAATGTGTTTATTGAATGTTTATTTAAAATTCTATTTTAGTAATATAAAGTTGGATATTTTGCCAAATCTTCCGAATAATCAGATTTAACGATTTACTCAGGAAATATGTATATTATTATATAAATATACACGGTACATAGGAATTTTTTGGGGAGAAGGGATGTTTGCAAACTATTTACACAAAGCTAACTATATACTAGGTTACCAAAGCTGTTTAACAGATTAATTTTTCGCATGGAAGATTTAATATATTTAATTGCTGTTAACTAGTCTTCATTCTGTGGCTTAGACAATCAGAAGTGTTATGTATTGGTGTGAATGTTCAGGGTGAGAATTAGAAAAGAATGCGTAATTCAAGTTTTGTTCTTAGGGCACTTATAAATGTTTTAATGCTTTAACAACTGTCTTACTGTTACACGATCTCTTAACATGTACTAATAACCACCTATGGTTCTTAGGTATCAGTATATTAATGAATGACTTTGGAGAGCAGTTCTTATTTAAAAAGTCAATTAAGTTGGGGATATGAACAAAGTTTGAAAGATAAAAATGAAGATTTTTATGTTCCATAGTGCTCGATGTTGAATTTGACATTTTGTGGATAAATATATAATTGTCTCCATATATATATGTACTTGCAAAATGTTCCAAATGCAGTTCTGTAGTTTTGGGTCCATGGATGTTTCTAGAGCAGATGTGGTCTCAGTAGTACCATTGTTAACTGTAATGAGGCAGTAGCTACATAACGTTGTAGGCAAAAGTTACACAAGCCTCATTGTAATCCACTCAGAAAAGTTTAAAAGCAAGAGTCGATGGAAATCAGAATCTTAGTATAGCAAGATTTTTCTTTCCCCCCCTAAAGAAAATGAATTCATCTTAGAGGAACATTTTCAGCCTTAGCCTAAAAAAGAGTTACTTTAGTGTGTTTTCTTTGTGTGCATGTGCAAGTTATTTGCACAAACTAATTTAAGAGGGTTAGATTTGTGTTTGTGAAACTAGTTAACTATACTCCATGGTTTAAAACGGGGAGTCTACAGTATTTCAGTTAATGAATAATTTTGTGTTTTAGTTATGATTACTGTGTTGACAAGAAATCAGAATTTGAAAGTGTTGATCAGCTTTTCTGTTTACAGAACAATTGTAGTCCTGCAGGATTGTTTTGTAGTGGTGCATGTGTAGGGCGTCGTAGGACCTTATTGTATTGCTCGTGTGGTGTTTATTATTGTGAAGGAATGTGGTCTTAATAGGTTCATAATATAGTTAATGTGCCTTTAACAGTCTCATTTTTCAAAAATGGTAGATAACTGTATGCTCCCTTCTGTTTTCAATTGCAGTTTAAAAATGCATTTAAAAAGGGTTACAGTGTGGCTGCATTTGGCTATAGCTAACAATTAGCATACGCTGTTAATGTTGTTCTTGCATACTGTTAGACTGTCCAGTCATGGGCTCTTTAACAGAGACAAAGCACCGTAGCTGCGGAGAGTCGCCACAGGTCAAATGTGTTAGTATCAGATTTTCCTTGTCACGCCCTACAAATGCGACCAGCACGCGCTCACGTTTCAGTTTGCCTTGCTCTCTTTTCTTCATAAAAACTCTGGGTCTTCATATCACAATGATTTTTGTGCCCATTTCTTTAAATGATTAGACTATAGATAGCATTAGGCCTATAAAGACAAAAGTTCTTTCAGAATGCTTCAGTTCTGTTGCTTTATTCACACAGTTTTATATTTCAGGGGAAAAAAACCACTGTATTTTATAAAATAACCACCTGGAGTTGCAGCAGCTCTGTTACAGTCATAAAATATTTTTAGCTGCCTAGTGTTTAATTTGGCAACAATGTACAAATTCTGTAAGTATTGCACTGAATTATTGGTATAAATAAGTATAATGCTTCTGGTTTTAGGGACTAATTGTATTCACATTTTACTGACTTCAGTGGAAGCAGAGTATTAAGTCACACTTAAAGCAGAGAGGTGTTCTTGCTTTGGAGTTGGGTTTGACTTCTGAAACATTTGGTAGTTTGTAGTGAATCTTTAATGCTTTAAAATCCCAAATTGATACTCCAATACAACATAGATTTAAGAATTACAATTATTTCTGTATTCTGTATAAATAACTGGAGGCTTCTGGTGATTCAGCCTTCTTGATTCCCAGAAGAGAGGCCAGCAGCACAGTGAGAACTCTCTTTCTCTGGTTATAGGTCTGGTATCTCTCCTTTTCTTCTGTATCCACAGGGTCCCTCTGGCAATTGACTTTGTCTGATGGTAGCTATATAAACTAAAATTGAGAAATTGGTATTAGTTTGTCATTATTTTGATTAGAACAGCATACAGGGAGATTGTCTAGGTTCATGGTGCTTGTCTTGCTGTGGCCTTTTCAGGAGCGTGTGTAAGGCTATTAGTTCCTAAACTACTGCTGCTGTTTTTCTTTTCAGACTGCATATTCTTCTTTGCTCTTGGTATTTACCACTGCTGCTAATCTTCTTGTCTGTACCTGGATACGTATAATTTGGAAATGATTTGCCTTACAGCTTGGAAACTGATGCTCTAGTCTTCATAAGAAGTCTCTTCTTGTTATTCCTCGTACCTTTTCTCTTTGGTGAAATAAATCAGTAGTAGAAGATGGAGATTATGCAAGTGGGAGGCTTTGAGGTACTTGCTAGCCATTTAGCCTTTACTGTCTTTTTGGAGAAGTATGGAGATACTCCAAAATTTTGTGGAAAGCCTCCTAGCTTTAGGCCTCTGCACTTTTCCAGAAGTGACCATGAGCACAGCTTCCTGGGGATTATATTTGAACTGCTACCCAGGCCTTCTCCCATTCTGCTTGGGGCGGTAAAGAAGGAAAGGGGAACTACAAGAAGGAAGAAAACACTGAGCCACAGGAAACCCTGCTTCCAGGGGACAGGATCACTCCTCTGTGGCTCCTGTGGTCAGAGGGGTGTGAAGCTGAGGGGCCAGGAGTCTTTCTTTCCTTAAACTGTGTTCCCCTTTTCCCTATCTGCTGCTCACAGATGCTGTCAGGGTTTAACTGCTGAGATTTGTGGCAGAGTTGGCTTGTTCTTGTCGTGCTCTGGTAGCCATCCTTCGACCCTTGTACGCTTTAATCGTATGGAATGAAACTGTACCAGCTCGAAGGGCTAGAATAGGGCTTGGGAGCAGCTGGTGCAACCCAACGGGGTACGGTCCTCCCTCTTGGATGGAGGTCACCACCTCTCAACTGCTGTCTGTAAGGGAGGAGAATGAAGTAGGGTTTAAGCTCAGCTTTTCTAGACTTAGAAGATGACAAATGGCAAGGTGTACTTAGGATAAAACTTCCATTGAACTGTGTGTTTGGTTTTGAAGTCTATTCTTCCTCAAGTGACAGCATTCAGCTTTGCGCAGTATGGTATTCTCGGATACCTAATTTATATTAGGTCATAGCTCTAATTCTGGAGGAAAATGTTTTTTTTTTGTTGTTGTTGTTTTTTGTTTTTTTTGTTTAAATGCTGTAAAGATTATGCAACAAGCAGACCTTAAGCCTATATGTATTTTTCCAAAAGTTCTGTTGTTATTTGCTCTGAAAGCTGGTGTTTTTGGTTTGTTTTCCTCCCCCCTTCTCTGTTGGGGAGCTGTGATGTCAAAATGCTGCATGTTGGAGCAATCCAGAGCAGTAGGGTTTGGGGTTTTTTGTTCTTTCTATCTTTATTGCTTTGACAGTATACATGACTGTAGTTGTAAAATTAAATGTTTAATTCTACTTTATGGCCACAATCTTATATAGATTTATTTTTTTTCCTAATGGAGTCATTAAAGTGGAAAAACTTGAGTTCCTGGTTATTTAACTCTTCACCATTGTAGATTAGATTGAACGAGAACAGGGAATACTGCACATCAGGAGTATGAGAGCAGTTTACTTTGGAATATTATATCTTTATTATTTTTTTTAAACGGGTGCATTTGCAATTAGGCTACTGAAGAGATGGGTGTGGTCCTGCTTTCATTGAAGCCAGCAGCTTTAACAGATTTTTGTCTTTATCTGGCTTTGTTGCTTTACTGGCATGATCTCTCGAGTTAAGTAGGCTCTTTGAAATATAAGCTTAGTAGTTCACCTTGAACATTTGTTATCAAACTCCAGAAGGATGTGTTCCCAACCTTTTTTATAAGGTTTCTCACTACACTGACAACTTGGAATTAGGATAATTTTGCTTTCTTTTAAAGCTGAGGAATGTACCTACTGCAGAAACTTCGGCTGAATTGAATTTGTGAGTTTCTGAGAATTTTGCACCTTGTTTTATCCTGATCTGCTTCGATGGAAATACAGCCTTAACTGTACCGAAACGTTGATTTATTTCCTGTGCAGTTTGTCCTTCTTGGTCACCAGCACTTTTTTGCTTTGTAGAACATTATATAAAAATCAAGCATCTCTTATTTTTTGGTAGATATTGCTTTCTAATTTGTTTTTAAAAAAAAATAACAACTTTGCCAATCAATTTTAGCAGTTATATAGAATGGAAGGTCCTTATTTTTCTTCATTAGCAATACTGTAATCAAAGGTAAAAAAAAAAAGAAAAAAAGATGCGTTATGTATGTAGCCTGTGCTGTTAGAGACTGAAAATGTATCAGGTTAGGAGCAATTTTTTTAAAAAATGAGGAACTGGAGCTATAAATCCTCTTTGCTTGTTTGCCGAATGAGCTTTAAAAAGGAAAATATTTGTGTAAAAAGCTTGGGAGAGAGAGAGAGTAAATCACAGTCAATGTAAAATCATTGCCAGACAAGGATTGCTTTACATTTTTTACTGTATAAAATACAACCAATTTAAAACTTGTTTATGCACAGTAATAACTTAATGAGCATAGTTTTTTTCACAGAATTAGGCTATTTCCAATATAGATGGGAAAAATAAGTTTCCTTTTATTTTTTATGACAGATATACAAAGATTAATACTGTCTATATTTTAATATACTATTTGGTGTCTGAAGTATATCTTTTACATGTTTGTTAGTCAAGCTCATTTACTTAAAATAGCAAATTTTACACTGCTAGTGAAATATTACTGAGGGAGGATTTTGTGAGTTGATCTATTCAGTAGGCCCAACAGAAATATGTGAAAGTATAATTTAGCTTAAAAAAAAAGGTCAATTGTTGATTATTCAAGATTTGAATCATTAATCAGTTTAGGCTTATTTAAGTATTTCTGTAAAACAACTGTGGACGTTTGAAGGCTGCAAAAATCTTACTTCTACCTCCTGCGTAACATTCTTCAAATTATACTTCACAGATCTCTTTGGGATGTACTTTGACATTGCAGGGCGTTGGTACACCTTACCTTGTGAATTTCATTTTTTTTTTTTCTTCCGTTCATCATTTTCTGTGGAACACCGGGTTGCCTTGTGGCTGGGGCTGGAGTCGGTTCCCTCGTGGAGAGTAGCTTCAGGCATACTGTGCGCGCGAACACGTGGTTTCTATTCAGCAAAAGGTACAATGGTCAAAAGAGACGATACAGTTTGTTACGTGTACAAAAGTCTCACAAACATGAGAATTCTGTAATACATCACGGCCAGTGTAATTTTATAGTATTTTTATACATGAGATTTGGTTCCTTTTATTTAAATAATCAGCCGTGTTGTATGTATGTTCCTAATAAATAGTTTCTTGTTTTGTTCAGTTCAACTCACACTATTTACCTGCTGCTGTTCTCCATGTGAGATGAATTTGGGTTTGGTAATTCTGCCTTGAAAAGACATGTTATGTGTTCTGCTTTAACGCGGTTACAAAAATTAAAATTCTTCATGTTTTATGTGACTGGTTTTATTGCTTCAGCAAATTCTGTGGGAGAAGAATGGGGAGTTTTGGTTAGTGTTTGTTGTGCTTAGGTCTGAGGAATGTCCTTTGATATGGAGGCAAGGTCACACAAAGACACCACTTCTGAAAATGTAGAATTGCATCAAATTGTTGAAAATAAAGGACAGTCTTTAAGTAATTTCACTCAGTTGTACCAATCACTTCACATAGCGTTACTGAATTGAGGTAAAAAGAATTTTTAGTTATACGGAAATGCTATATTCTGGAACTGCACATAGCATATCTATATGTGCACAGCAAGTAGTTTTAGGCAGTAAACAACATGGAAGTGTATTGCTGATGTATTATGAACACTTGCTTTTATTTGCACTGTCAGCTGCTCTTAGGCTTTTGAGGATCCTTCTGTTCTGCGTATAACAGCCAGCGCTTGACGTGTGTCATAAGCACTGAGGGAGATTCCTCTTGGTGACCCAGGTATGTGGTGCCAGTCTGGGCTTTTTTCAGCTGGGGCTGGAATTGCCCTTGTGTTTTTCTGCTAGTAACAGATGGAGCATAATCTGACTGTCCCTGTTGTTACTTACGTTGTCGATGGGATTAATCCTGTCCCCCGTAGTTTGTGAATGTATCATTGGTTGCAGGTCAAACGTTGCATAGCTAATACAAGAGTTTAGCTTATTTGTCTGGTGGAGTCTAGTGTGAAATTTCAAACCTTGCAGGGGAAAAAGTGTTTCTTCAGCTTAGAGTTTAACATTTTGAAGCATTTTCTTTTCTGGTGACATGCAGAAAAAGTAATTTATATAGTTTTCTTTCCTTAGTGGAAAAAAACGTTTCCTTAGTGGAGGCCCCATCCCTGGAGGTCTTCAAGGCCAGGGTTGATGGGGCTTTGAGCAACCTGGTGTAGTGGGAGGTGTCCCTGCCCGTGGTGGTGGTGGGGTTTGGAACTTGATGATCTTCAAGGTCCCTTCCAACCTAAACCCTTCTATGATTCTATGATTCATGGGGCTTCGAATAACTTAAACATGTAACTTGCAGGCAGGGCATTTCCGTATTCACCTGACCTATACGTGTCAAATATCTCAACGTGACCTTACTTGAGCTCTTTTTCCATAGCTCACTTCTAAAAGAGTTCCTCCCAAATCAACGCTACACAAACATTTTTGGTTTCCTTTTCCCTTCACTCCTATCCCAAATCCCCAGCTTTTTGCATTTGACATATTGTATAGGTGACCGAGGAAGAACATACCAAAGTTTTTGTGTGGCACCACAGGACAGGTACCTTAATACTGCAGAGAACTGAGAAGAAGTGTCAGGAGTGGAGTGAGGGAGGAGGTGACAGTGGCTCCTTGAAGTGTCCCTCCCTCCATCCGTACCTCCATCCCACCACTTCTCTCTGGGTTCGGGTTGTACATGCACTTTGGTTTAGGAGTGATCACAGGCTGTCACTTTCAGCATGCCACAGGAATTTTGGTTACCACATAGCCTCAGTGCCATCACAGCCCTGATATGTTACAGGATAACTTAAGAACCAAATGTGAAGTTTTCCTGTAAAAATGCCCAACAAGGATAATGGCAGCAGATCAGATTTGTTTGTTGGTTTCTGAACATAAGCTATGTTCATCTCACTGAGCAGGTTTCTATTGCCGTAGCTGTGTTGGACCTGTGTTTTGTAAGTTAATTTGGGGATCACTGCAGGATCCCACTCTCCCCCCCCCCTTTTTTTTTTCTTTTCTGTAGAGGATAGAATTTCTGAAGCAGTTATTGAGTGGAGGGATGTTTTGCTAATGATCTGCTGACAGATATCTCTGCTTTTATTCAAATGCAGCTTGGTTGCTTTGATACTTGTTCCAAAACACCTGTAATGGAATAGTTGCAACTATTTTAGTATAACTATGCTGGCAACTTGCCTGTGAAGATACTTTGGAAGACAGTCACAGTGAAATGTTTTCCTCCTAGCCTGTTCCCCCTGAATTAGTCTGATAACATTTGGTATCTTATGTTGATTTTTAAATAATTCAGATTATTTTTAAATACATGTTTGTTTGATAGGCAGACCTTTGTGAATTTGGTTGCACTGTTGCAATTTGGTTGTACTGTTCTGATCTGAATAATAGTCCCATATAAAAATGAAAACACTGTGTTTCCACAGTGCTAACTTGTTAAACTTCCTGAGGAAATCTTTGATTTCTAGCTGATGAATCAAGTTGTGTATAGATATATATATATATAGTTTTCAAGAGTGTTGGGTTGCGAAAGACGCACAGCCTCAGTAGTGAATTCAGTTAAATACTCTTGAAGAATTAGTAATCCTAATAGATCCCAGATCCTTGTGGCTTGGGTAAGTCATTACTGAAGGTAATCTGTAACTTGAATGCAGCTTCCCCCTGACCCCCTCTGGTTGTGACTTTCCTTGTCTCTGGTGGTGGCTGAAAAAACGTCTGTCACAGAAAACCATTAATGTCATGGGGCGAAAGAGCTGGAGATCTCTCCTGAACTGCAAACTTGAGTATCAGGTTGGTAGATTTTTGCTTTTAACGTAACCTTTTAACTGGCTGCAATGGGTTTATTGTTTTGCTTTGGGTGGTTTAAGAAAACTTTAAAAAAAAAAAAAGTACAATATTTGTCATGTTTATTTTCTTTTCAGATCTGCATATGAATCAGGAGCCAGTGTAGCTTCTACTGACTTTCACAACAGTTACAGGAAGATAGATGCACGTAGCAGGGTATGTGAGTTCTAATTGTAAAATTAGTGTTGAGAAAAACCTGCTTGAATGCTTTGAAACTTATGTATGGTTTTGTGAGTGCAGGAATGCACGTGTGTGTTGGAACAAATGTGAGCCACTGGCTACAAAGTGACTGACAATCCACAAATATGCCCTAAATCCACCTTCAGTGTCAATTTGGCACACTCTAGCTCCAGAATGCTCAAAGCAAAAGTAATTTTTCTCCTTTTCCATCTCTTTTTCCAGTCCCTTCTTTATTTGGGTGATGGCATTAAAGCTCGGGTTTCCTGCTGCCTGTTCATTCATGTCTCATGTAGGCTATGTTGCATACATAGCTGTTTAGCTAATCCTCTCAGATAGATCCATAGCTTATAAACTCTCAGGAACTGTTTCTGATCTCTCCTGCCTTGCTGTGGTTCAGACCTGTTGAATGGGAGAGAGTTCCTTCTGCTTTTCCTGGGGGTCGAGGATGACTTGTCAGTTCTTGATGTAAATAGGGAAGAACTCAAGATCTGCTTGAGTTTAAGTCAATATAGTTGTATCAGTGTGACACTTAGAAGCTCATGGGTTACACCAGTACAGGATGGACTATAGTCACTTAAAGTGAAAAATAAGACTGCTGAAGGTGTATCAAAACTTCAAACAAATATGAGTGGTTTCAGAGGAGCAATCTAGCTGAACTGGTGGGGTACTGCTTTATTATTTCTGTGGTCCACATGTCCATTTTCAACAAACAGGTAACCTGTTGGCATGGAGATTCTAATGCAAAAGATGATTTTACGTTAGCCTGTTAAATCGCTGGCACAGCAAAGCTGTCAAAACTCAGTGTCCAGAATAGCACACATCTTACTAAGAGGGATAGCCATATGAAATCACAGGGGTTAATGGGGGAAATGAAATCTGTCTTGCTAGTGTCGGGGTTTTTTATCAGGATACTCTGAGTGGTGCATTTTGATTTGGTGGCCACCTGGAAGAAATGGGGGTGGAGGTGTGGCTAGAATTAATACTGTGCATTTACTCTGGCCCCATAAATTCTCTATAATAGAGTAAATTACTACACTCTTCTTGCTGTGTTCATCAAATGTAGTGCACAGACAGTTCCTGGGAACGGTGTTCTTGTGTTGTTTGTGCTACCGTTGCTGTCCAAACAGGAGAGAGTCAGTGTAGTTTAACTGAGACCGCAATTAATCTCTGAGTGTGTGGTAGCAACAGCTTCTGTTTCCCCTGTGTTCAGCACAGGCACCAGCTATCAGCAGGCAAAGTTATATTCTGTTTTAATTGGAAACATTTCAAAATTCAGTCCAACTATTCAAGTTAGGTTTTGAAGACAGTTGCTGGCAGCAGTTGTGAAGAAAAGCTGGTGTGTGGGTTTACAGGTGTATAATTGAAGGCTTTCCTGGATGCTTAATCACCTTGTAAATGACTGACCTGGATTCCAGCTAAGGAAAATTTAAGGACTGAATTCTGCTGTGCTGTGGAAAGAAATTGCCTTACTAGGGTTAGAAATCCTTTGTGCAGATGCCTTTTTGTAGGTGTGGATGTGCATCCGGTTGGGACATAACCACACTAAAGTTTGTAAGTGCCACCACCAGTAGTTGTATAAATAATTGTATAAATATCTCTCATTAGATAACTCGCAAAAATTTTGCCTCAGGGTTTAGGGAAACACTTAAGGTACAAGAGCCAAGCTTACAGTGGCGTGTAGGTCAAAGGATACCAAGTCACCCCCCAGGTATTTGAGCGCTGACCGCAGGAGTCTGTAAATCCGGTGACACCTGTCTGTCTTCACCAGGGAGATGAAAAAATACACTCTCTGTGAGTTTTAGCATTCAATGCAGGAAGATTAAAGATTATCTTCATTCTTAATTTTAATAAGTTGTGTAATGTTAATGCCATTACTATTTCAGTACAAATATATTCTTATAATCTACCTATGATTGAAATATGAAGCGTTGCCACAGTCTATCTTGTAAATAAAATCGTTTTTATGATAGGTCCCTTTCAAAGGTAATTTTAATACAACTAAAATAATTAAGATAGCTTTTATTTAAAAAAAAAACAAACCCTGCTGTCACCCTCTGATCTAAATCTTCCCTTTTTATGACCACTTTTCTTAACTTGAAGCCAAGAGTGCCCCATCTCTTTCAGATGCAGCCTTTGACGCAGGCGTTGATCATGACTGGAATGTACTCAGATAGGTTGGTAATAGGAGTTTTGGAAGAAATTAGCGGTTAGATGTCAGTATTAGCTTCTCCGGCATGTCCAAAGTAAGTAATATAATAAAATAAGTAATGAGACATGCACTCAGTTACGTAATCCCTGGAAAGTAGAAATCTCCTCAGCCAATAATAATGTAGTCATGAAAGTTTTATTCTTGAGTAAAACTTTCATTGTCATTGACCACAGGGCGGTGTATTAACAAGGAGAATGCTGTCTCTGCCACTACAAGCTTTGCTGGTGATGAAGCCCAAGAGATGGGTGAGGTGGAGAGGCAGAAGAAAGGCTGAGGTGACACTTGAGCATATTTCTGGGGCACTTGCCTGTGGGCAGCCAGACAGCCGTGATGGGTAGGCACTGGGATGAGCTGAGTCACTGGGCAAGGTCTGGAGAAGGCTTGGGATGAGAAACTGAGACAATTTTATCAATGCTGACTCCTCTTCCTCGACTGAAACCACTTCCACAGAAGGTGCCCATGACTAGTTTAGAGCATCTGTCTAATCCCATTGACATCAGTGGTACTACTTAAGCACTGAAAAATAGACATTACTTTTAGGGAACTGCCTGAAATGGATTAAACTTTGTGTGTAAAAGCTGTTCCACAAGGCAAATCAACTTCTAATTTCTTCTGATGTCCTACTAGTGTCTCAATATTTACAAACAAAAGCTTCTGACCTGCTTCTCCCTGGTCTCTTCAGTTGACTGTGTGTCGTCTAAGATATTTGCATGTTAAGAACTTCACCACTCATCAAAGAAGTTACTCACAAACAAAAGAGTACTTACAGCAGGATTAAATCCGTATGTATCCAGTATGGTACCTTTTAACCTTGCTATAAAACCTTGCTGGGTAGCAAGGCAATAGCTGGCCAACTACTGATGCACAGCGATACAAAGCCTACTATGAAAATGCTTTTGGATCTAGACCTTCAGGAAAATGGTGGCTGCTCAGGGAACAATACCGCTTCTTGCAAAAAATCCTGCACTTCAGGAGTGCGTGTGTTTTCAGAAAAGATGGAATATTTTAAAATGTGAAGTTGTGACAGAGTGTAGGATTGGAAAAGAAGAAATGCAAAAAAAACACCACATGGGAGGCATGGTGAGAGCTTAGAAGGAATGGAAGAGTTTTTGAGAAACAGTTATATTAAAAAAAAAAAAGTGACTTGTTTGTACGAAGTGTGGTTTTTAGCTATGGCAATTGCACTGCCCTCAGCGCAAAAGAAGTAGTAAACCCAGTGTCTGTTTCTAGCAGCATGATGTTTTTCTTCATGTAGAGAATAAATCCATGGAGAAGCTAGTAAAGCCTCATTCTCAGAGGGGGTTTTATTCCCTTTAAATCAAAGGTGACCCATATAATATTCAAGAAGTACTAGACAGCTTTCATGGACAGATTTAAAGGGGAAATCTCCAAGAAACATATTCTAAGAGAAGAACTGATCAGCTCCTACGATCATAACATAAAATAACAAAGATTGTTAGGGACTTATAAGTCTGTACTCCCACCCCTGCTCAAAGCTGGACCAGTTTGACAGCTTGGAGCCTTGTCTACTCTCATTCTACGTCCAGCTCTGGAGTCCTGAACATAAGAAGGACATGGACCTGTTGGAGCAGGGCCAGAGGAGGCCACAGAGATACTCCGAGGGCTGGAGTCCCTCTGCTGTGAGGACAGGCTGCGAGAGTCGGGGTTGTTCAGCCTGGGGAAGAGAAGGCTCCAGGGAGACCTTAGAGCCCCTTCCAGTATCTGAAGGGGCTACAGGAAAGCTGGGGAGGGACTCTTGATCAGGGGAGTGGAGCGATAGGCCGAAGGGTAAAGTTTTTAAACTGAAAGAGGGGAGATTTAGATTAGATATTAGGAAGAAATTCTTGACTGTGAGGGTGGTGAGGCACTGGCCCAGGCTGCCCAGAGCAGCTGTGGCTGCCCCATCCCTGGAGGTGTTCAAGGCCAGGCTGGACGGGGCTTGGAGCAGCCTGGTCTGGTGGGAGGTGTCCCTGCCCATGGCAGGGGGGTTGGAACTCGATGATCTTCACGGTCCCTTCCAACCCAACCATTCTGTGATTCTATGATATCTCCATAGGTGGAGATCCCACTCCTTGAGAATGTGTTCCAGTGCTGCACCACCCTCACAAGGAACTTTTTTCTACCCCTTTATACGCAGTTGAGATGCAGGTGAATTTGAGTTGCGCTTAGGGAAATGGTGATGCCCTTGTTCAGAGCCGAGTGTGGTAATCAAGGAAGGTCTGTGGACTGTTGAGAAAAAAAAAAAAAAAAAAGCATGGCTGTACTGCTGTTCTCGCTGTGGATGGAAGTGTGCTCAAAGATGGTGTGTGCCTAAACAGAGTGGAGCACAGATAGATTCACCAGAAAAGGTATGAAATAAATTACTTGCTATTTTCATCTTAAGAATAACAAAAATAATTTTACAGTTATATAAAAGATAAGGAAAGATTGAGTAAAGTTTGGTAGAATGTTCGGTAAAGTGGGAGAGTTGTTAAAAAAAGTCTTTTGGGATTTTTATTTTTACATACTACAAAGCAGGCTGCAACCAGATGAGTGTCATAGCTAATGCCTGTAACAAAGGGGTAGAAAACCTCTGTCTTTAAGAGGTAAGCAATAGGTTAGAAAGTGCATAAAAAGGAAAGATGTTTTAAAACGGGCTGGACCTCACAAACTTTGTCGTAGAGTATTTGTGATATTCCAGATGGTGAGGAGATCTGCCACAACATTAATAATGAAACTCCTGATGGTGGCCAGTGTGCCAGAAAACCAGTGAAAGGCACGTGCACTTCTGTCTTTAAAATGGGAAAAAAAAGAAAGGGAATTATAGGTCAGGTAGTTGGACTTCAAGTCCCAGAAAGATACTGGAACAAAAAATAATAACATATCTTGTAAGTAGGGAAAAGATGCTAAAGAGGAGAGTCAGTTAACCTGTGTGAAGCTTTGTCAGACAAATCTAATTCCTTTGTATGACAGTGATACTGATAGAAAGGAAATGAAGTTATGTAAAGTGAATTAAAAAAATAAACTTGGCACTGTTTTCTATGACAGTCTTGCAAACAGTTTTGGAGTGTGATCTAGAATAAGTACTGCAGGATGGGTGCAGAGTTGTGTAGTTCAATGTGTCGTTATTGCAGATTTAATGTCAAAAACGAAAGCTTTGTCAAGCAGAACCAAACAGGCTGTGCTGTGGGTGCACTAATGATATTTTTACCAAAAATCTGATTTTTGGCAGGATGTCTCAGGATTTTGGTAAGTCAGGCTTAGAGTTCCACATTCACAAATTTGTGAATGAAAAAATATATGAAGTTCCTTGAAAGGTTTAAAAAATAATCTGGTGCTCAGTGACAGCATAGGAGAATGCTGCTCAGGGGCAGTTCTGTGAAGGATTTAGGGATTACTGGGAAGCAAAAATGGATTTGGGATCAACAATGCCCGGCTGCTTTGAAATAGGCAAAAATCCATCATGGGACATACCAAGGCAGCAGCGTGGCCGCAGTAATCCTCTCACCTTCCCTGACAAGGCAGCAGCTGGGTTTGGTCCTCCTCTTCTAGTCGATGTAGAGAGCTGGAGTTGGCGCAGCCCAGAGCGATGAGTTGGGGGCATTTGGGCTGGAGAACGGGAGGTGAGTGGACACAGAGGTCTTCAAACATCTACAGGTGTCCTGCCCAGGTGGAAGGGCACCATGTGTCTTTCCTGTTCGGGCCGTATAGCATTAAATTACAGGAGGAATTTAGGAATTTAGATTAGCTAGGTAGGAAAAGGGTTAATGTTAAGGCCAGGGAAGCACTGAAAAAGATGTTGGAATCTTTATAAGCTTTTTTTTGAAGTCTTTTGCCTTTTCATTGTTGTCAGTCTGCAAATCAAGTTTTCCTAAAATTCTGAAAAGCTGTCTTTAAAAAAAGTATAATTCATCCAGCACCTCTTGTTCGCTTTTTAACTCAATCCTTAGATTTGTCTTTGTAATAGTAATTTTCTGTGTTCTCCATGACTCTATCAATTAACATTGCCAGGCATATGTAACCTTCTTTCAGGGAGTATGCTCCCTTACATTAGGAGTGCTTTAGGGAACAGCTAGAGATGTTGAACACAGGATTAGGTGGTCTTACCTATCAGAATTAGATGTGGGTAGGAAAAACATCTCATGTTGTCTGTGGGTTTTTTGTGTGTGAAATTATTAGCATTTTTTTTCCCTTGAATTAATGTTAGATGGAGAGACAAAACACCAGTATTTTTTGTTTGTTTGTTTTCAGTCAAAACTGAATAAACATACTGAGAAGAAAAAATGGTGTCAGCTCTTAAATTTTTAGTATGGAATCACACGGGAAAAAAAATCAAATTGAATTCTCCCATAGGGTGAAGCTGGACTATTTTTTTTTTTTTTGACATAACCCTGCCTTTTTATGCAAAAAATCTAGTACTTAAGAGGCATATTGAAACAAGATGTAAAGCCTCAGGGCTTGCTAGTTATAGTAATTCAAAGAATTTAATTGATTTCTTGGAGCAAAACCAAGCTTGTTTCAGTATCTGTAAACTATTGTTAAATCGGTTTGACATCCTTTTACTTTCAACTTCAGAGTTTAGATGAGCAATTTTGGAGCTCAGAGATACAGTTTTCAAGTGCAAGGAAAGATTTTCCTGTATTTTAAAACCACATGAGTCTAAGTTGCTATTTAAAGCACATTTCCCTGATGTTTGGAGTGGGAAGAAAACATACTTACGGAAAAGCTGTCTGCTGGCTTTTCGAAGAAGGGGACTAGCATGGTGCCTGATGACATTTTGTTCTCATTCGAATGCAGGTTCCTTCAACTCTTTATAGAGAGAATGATGAAATTCAAGGTTTTATTAGCTCATCATATATAGATTTTACTGTATTTTAAGCCCATGAGGTGTTGTAGTTCCTGAGTAGGTAAGTAACTCCTAGGTACTGTAGATATTTCAGTTCATCTCTATTTTCAGTGACCTTTCAGGGTATCTCAGGCAATCCACTCATGTTAAGATAATTAGGGCAAGTCATAGCATCTGAAAAAAAGAGGTGGCTAGTGCAAGAACAGGGGTCGATTATCCCTTGTCCACGTGGTGCCTAGAAGAGGCTAGTCCTGAGTATTGGCAGACACTGTAAGATGAGCTGGAAGGAGCTACGGTTAAATGATGAGATAAATGCTCCATGGCAATATGCCAAGGTGGGGGGCAATCCTGACAAGGATCCTCTTTCCCATTCGGTAAAACAGTTGGCAGTATGCCATTATATATGGCATTAAACATTAAACTGAGTTTGGGCACTTTCTCCTTGGACCACAGGGAGAACTGTCCTCCCAGTGTAAAAGGATTGCACAGGTTTGCTAACCAAAGTACATTTAAAAGCCTCCCTTACGATAAACACCGCCTTCCACACCTCTCGCTTCCTGGCTAAAGACAAAATAAACCCCCTTCTTGTCCATCTCTCTGAAGGGCACCAGGTGATCCACGGAAACAAGCTGCACCCCTGGAAGCCCTTACAAGAAATGTGCCTTCATTTCAGAGGTGAACAGGATCAGAGGTGGTAGTTTAGAGGCCAGGCAGAGGCTTTGGTACCATCGTTGCAGGGTTGCCAAGTGGAGGTGATGCAGTTGCATTTGTCTTACAATTTGCATCTCCAAACAGTGATTACTGTATATTAATTACCTAATCCTTCTTCAAGTTTCTGGTGGTGGAGCTTGTAGGGAGTTCACCAGACATTTAGACATAAATAATGGAGAATTTTGCTGGCGTTTGTTCTGTTTCTCAGAGAAGCATCAGCCATGTGGGTCCAGCGATCAGGTACCGAGTCATTGAGCTGCTAATCATGACAGTGGTAAAAATGAGCCTGTCATGACTTCGTAATTTTAGTACATACAGCTGGCCCTCATAGATGTTACAAAAAAAACCCAACAGTGCAGTCCATGAAGTGCTGTTTCTGAGCTCTTCCTTGAGGACAGCAATGTGTTGAAGGACAAACACTGTTTACTCATTTAATCCCATAAGAATCCACCTCGTGCCTCTGGCAATCGCTGCACTCCACAGTTTGCTGGATCTCAGAGCGTGGGGAAGCATAAGCAAGGCTGCTTTGGCGGGGGGCTAAGGAATGTTTTGGTTTTTGCCAAATGAGACGCTGATTTATTCTAAGTTTCAGGTTGGGGATAGACCTTGAAGTGCAAAGCAGGACTTGATAGGAAGTAATTTCTTTGTACTATTGCATGAGCTGAACATAGAAAGTGTCCTGTTCAGAAATGAAATTGCATTGATTCAAAGGTGTGCTGAGTTTTCTTACTAAAAAAACTTTGTCAGCTGTTCTGTGTCTTTGTGGGTCTTTGTAAGTTTGTTGGTAGGTATCTGCTACTGCGCCTGCAGCTAACACTTTAAATCATCCTCAAAACAGAGGAAAGAACCGAGCAGAATGGCCAGTATCTTTAAAAGGGGAGATGAGTTTCACAAAGCTGTCCCTAAACATCAGATGAAGTTAACCAATACACAGGCAGTTCAGATGTCACCTGAGATCTAGGTACCATTTTTCCCCCCTCAGTCCTATAACTTTGTGGTCAGTTTTGACTCGCTCTGGGTAAATTCTGAGTGTATTCTGACTCACAAGCAGTGGGGAGCACGAGGCAGTAGCATGGCATCCTTCTGCTGTGTCTCAGATTTGGTCACTGGTGGGCAGCATGTTGCTTATGGTTAGATTTGAGAGGTGGGTCCTTCCATCTCCCTCATCAGTCACATGTCAACACGACCCTTTCTATTCCCCTTCTGGAAGAGGATGGCAACCTGATCTAGTTGAAGGTGTTCCTCCAACAGGAGGAGGGTGGGACTAGATGACCTTCAAAGGTCCCTTCCAACCCAAACTGTTCTATGATTCTATGGTGTATCTTACACTTGCTGTGGCTTTTTCTCTTCCAACCCTGGGTCAGTTCTCCAGCAGATGACAGCCCCTACTCTCAGCAGGTCACTGCATGGGATGAAACATGATCAGCTTCTAGACCAAACCAGCATCCAGCTTCTTCCCTCTGTAGAGAAACCAGCCCTAGGACAGCTTCAATGTCCCCTGTTGGCCAGCATCCTTGCCCTTGGTCATCCCGTTGCATTAAGTCAGTGAGGTCATCCTGATCTTACCACTTTTCATCCTTATCACCTTCTCCTTGAACTCTCCTTTCAAGGAGATCACACTAGCACTCAGGTCATGCTGGATCTCTTCCACATTTTAGTTTTCAGTAGTTCAAATGCCCTGCAAACCCAATGCAGAATTTAGAGGCTTCAAGAGTTGAGATTCCTACTGTGTGCAAGGCAGAAACAGCCGTTCCTGTGCCCTGATAATAAATAGGACACTGCAGCTACTGCGCTTCCCTATCTTTGGTCCCTCTGACTCTCTTCAAACCCAGCTTCCAAAGACCCAAATAAAACTCCCTTTTCCTCCCCTGCTGGTGCTTTTGGTGCCCTGAAAAGTGAGTAAACACAACATACTGTCGTGTCTTCAGCTGATCCGCATGCTCGGACTATGCAGTGCATTATCTCCTTCGTTTACTGCCAAAAATAAGCCTATCTCGTAGGTCACTCCTGATAGCCACGCAGAGGTGAAGTGGTTGTGGGGAAGCCTGCTGGACTCCGTTCTAGCTCCTCTATCATTAGCGGAAAGGACTTTTAAATTCACAGGATTTTGATTACTAATAAGAGTTGGTGTCAGCTCTGTGTTTGGGAAATTGTTAAAAAAAAATAGCAATATTGGTGGTAAATATAGAAATTATGATCTTGACCCTCTGAGATGGGATGTATGTGCAACTCATGCAATTTTTTGCAGACATTTCAGATTGATGCTGCAGAAAGGTAGGGAGAGATATGCTTGGGTTAAGAAAGGGAGAGATACACTTAAGTTTATTAACTAGCTGTTTATTCACCATTGTAACAAGTCTGGGAGGTTATAAATAAACGTACTATTGATCCAATGTCTTTGGAAAAGAATTTCTGTCCAGTGTGCAATGCTGGTAAGTTGGCAGCTGCCTGTTCCTGCGTCCCCACGTCACATTTAGCCCCTGGCTTTGGAATGGACTCTTGAGGAGTGGTTCTGACCCACCCTGCCACTGCAGCCTGTCCCCCACACCGCCAAACACATCCCCTCTCTGATGGTTTTTCTCCCCACCTTGTTGCTGGACCGTCCCAGCGAGTCCCTCAAACGATGCCCTTTTGCCTCTCTCCTGCAGGAAATTTAATCTCCCCGGTAAATGACACCCGGAGCTATTTTGGAGCTGGGCTGCAGAGGGGCAGCAAAGCACGTCAGCAATTTGACTGGAGGAGGAGGAGAACCCAGCGGGAGGGGTGGAGAAGGGACAGCCTAACCCCCAGCAGCAAAGCCACTGCCGGGGGACTTGGGGGGGACCTTCTGCTGCGCGTCCCTGCCACCGCTGAGGTTTCTGTTTTATTTTCCTGGAGGGGAAAGAGGGGGGGAACCAAAACCAACATGGTCTCCCCATGTCCTCTGTTCCCCTTTTACCCCTTCCCCCTTCTGTCATCTCAGTAGGAATCGGCTTTTTCTTACCCTGCCCAGAGCTTTGTTTCTCCTTAGACTGTGAGAAGAAGACTCCAGGTAAGACCTAAACCTTCAGCTAAAGAGAAGCAGACTTGGGGACGCTGGTCTCCAGCAGAAAGTGGAGAATGTTTTTAGTAGCTGAGGGAGGGGTGAAGTTATTTCTGTGTCATTGTTACTATGCTGGAGTATGTCTTGCTTTATGAAACATACTAGAAGGTGGAGCTGAAGCTACAGGTGGTAAAATCCATCTTCCTCCTGGTCTGAACTGAATGTGGATTGCTTTGCTTAATTGTTTCTGGCAATGTTATCAAAAGGATCAACCTCCAGAGAGGAGGAAAGAGAGGAAAATCAGGTTTAAAGCTGTTGATTCTACTTGTTGCATTTTGTCCCCAAATTGGCAATAGCAACGTGCACGGAGAGCCTTGAAAAAATATGGTTCCTGTGGAGAAGTGGCAGCAAGGAGTCATTTTTAAAAGTTTTATTTCCAGGGCCTAACCTCAGTGCTGCTTTTCTCTTCAGCCAGAACTTTTTTTTCCTCTGAGCTGCTCTCCAGCGTCAACACCGATTCACGCCGCAACCCCCCACCCTCCTCGCATTTCTACAAATGGCTCTGATGAGAGATGGAGAGAGATGGAGGTCGACAGCTGAGGCTATTTTCGGCCCTACAGCTCAATGGGGTGGAGTGGCTGTAATGACAATGACGTCCACTTGTTAAAATACAAGGGCTTAGGTCGGAGCCTTGCTGCTAATTGTCACCGAGGGGATTCTTTGTCCCTGTGGGAGCTGTGATCCTGCAACTCCCCCGCATAGGAAATCACATGCGCTAAAACTAGAGGCTGTGTTTCTAGCTTAATATAAGCAAGTTTATTTTTCTGCATTAAGAAAAGGATTTAAGAGTTGCGATGATTTGGTTTGGTGCTGGTTTTACTTGTGCAAGGGAGAGAAAGGTACATGCGCTTCCTCATGTATGCATGCGGAGAGGAAGCATGCATTAGTGCAGCCGTAACCTAGTGCTGCCAGCTTCAGACGTATAAAAGTCTAGCCTTCTAAACCACGAGATCAATAAAGTAAAATAAACCAGCATGAACCCACTGTTTCTGTGGGTCTTTAAAGCTTGCCTGGCTCAAGCTGTCTGTCTTTGTCAGCCGGGCAGGCGCTGGGTTGCACCTACGGCCGGGATTCTGCCATAGCTGCTTCCCTCCAGGGGCTGCGTGTTAAACGAAATACAGCTGGGTGAAATTTGTGATGAAATTGCTAGAATTCACATAGCTCCTTTTCTGTCCCCAGGGGTGGCAAAGCTAGAAGTTTTGTCTTCTCCCTCGATGTGTCTCCTGACTTCTTACCCCCTGGAGCAGGAATGAGCATTGCTGTATGCCCGAGACTTCCCCTGTGCTTTAGCCTTTACTTACATGTTGTCAGAGCAGCCCAGGTGCCTTCAGGCTCAGAAAAATAAAACGGAAAGATGCTGCCATGGAGTCTTGAGAAGTTTTTAGTCCTTTGGAAGCTTCTGGGGTTGTTTTGTAGCTCCACCAAGGGGGGAATCCAAAGTGAAGCCCCTGTGCTGTAGCACAGACCAAGTAGGAAGAAGTCATCCCTTCTTTACGTGGAGCTTCTTGAAGCTATCGGTGTGCTGATGGGAAGTAATAACTGGCCATATGGTTAAAAGAGGGATAAGCTTTATAAGCAATAGCTCTGTCTCTATAGCAAAGAGGAAAGTTAATATGTGCTTTAACCATATAAATCATCTAACTGGCTTCACTCGTTACATTAAGTGCATGCTTGCTTATGTGGCTGGAAGGTGATCTGACTGCCTCGCTCAGCATTGTGCACAAACCATGCCATTTGTTCTTGTTTCTTGTTGGAATTTTCTAATGGTTTGTTTGACTTTCTTCTTCGCTACCAGTCACTGGAAATATTCAGGTTCTGACCCGCTATGAAGTTTCCCTTTATATCTCCCATGGACTTTGGCTTACTATGGAGGCAATAGATGGAAGGGAATGCAAACAAGCCTTACTCTGAATTGAGTTAGAAGCTTATTGCAATAAGCTTAATTTATGGCAGGTACTCTGTGTCTGACATCTACAGTGCATGGAGACCAATCCTCCAAACCACCACAGAAAGCTCTTCCATCTGCTCATCAAATGACCTTTGAACATGCCAAAATCTGTCGTCCCTCACTGAAGTGGAATTTAGAGTAGCCCAACTAAGCTCTGAGCGCAGCTTCTCAGTGGCAGATACTGTTCCTGCTCTGATGAAAGGGGCATCGGATAAATTCTGCCATCTTGGATTAGTGCATCAGCGCAAATCTCTACTTACACCTGATTTAGAGATGTAATGGGCATGTAGCACTGGGTGTGCTGGTGTGTATTTCACCCCTAAAGCATGGTGTAACGACTTGTAGGCATCCATCTGTGCCCATCTGATGTCAGTGAGCTTGCAGCTGACACTGAATACTTGTGCTATTTCAACATTGCCCATTCCCTGGGAGGTTGTTAGAAGTAACAGGGCAGCTGGGTTACCGCTGTTTTCCCTCAGCAGAACTTTAAACATCAAAGCAAATCCGCACTTCCCATTTTGTGACCCGTCAACTTCCCTTCCCACCCACAGACGCCGTTTCCTGATGTTTTGAGATGGAACAACATATGCAGACATGCAGTAATACCAGAGCTGCCTTGATTTTTTTCTTTATCTAGAGCTTCAGTTTTAGTGTTATTCTTTGAAAGCTGGGGATCCCGAGATGGGAGGTTCCCCATGAATCTTACCTTTCCCATCAGGAGAGGATGAAGTGCAAGGCTTAGCAGTTGGCATCGCAGAGAAAGTCCAGGAAATATGAACTCTAATAGCAAGAAAAAGACCCCAGATCAACAGTTTGCTCCTTGGGCAAAGAAAGGGTAAAAGAGGCTTGAGAAAATGAGCAAGCAGGCGTGGGATGAGTCTTAATGTGGTGTCAGAGAGAACCTCTGTGGTCCTGATCTGTGTTTGGAATTCAGTGGTCTCTTAGGTTTAGGTGTCTGCCCTCACATGTGCTTTACGTCTTCCAGGTTTCTGATTATGCAGGTGTGCCTCTTGTGGCCGTGTTTGGCTTGGGAATATTTTATGAATGTGTGGAATATTTTGCGAAATGGTGCTTTTCGCCCAGGGTCATGGTGGACAGGATTCTCTTTCTAACCGTTGAGATGAATAGAAAGTCTCAGACAGAGAATAAGCTGCCACCCCTGTCCTCTCTCATGCCAGAGAATGTCATCACAGGCTGCTGACTGCTTGGGGGGTGGCATGCCATGGTGTGGGACTTTGGCCTGCCCAGAGGTTGTTGCAGGCTTTCCAGATGCAGCTCAACATTGATGAAGCAACCTGAAGTCGACCCATTAGCCAGCACAGCATGGTGAATCACAGGAGGTCAAGAGAGTGATGGCACCACCATCAGGACTCTCCATCTCCTGATGACTCTCCTGATGAGCGCCACCTCGGGCTAGTCCAGCAGGAACTGGGGTAGTCCCAGGTTGTTCCCACTGTCCAACCTTGCTCGCTTGTCCGTGGGGAAGCAGATGTAGGGCAGAGATGGAAAGCGCTGAGGAGAGGAGTGGGTAGGAGGCCTTGACTGGCTGCATGGCCGTGTGTTGTTTCCTGGGCAGTGATTCTGATTTATTTGCATTATCTGACAGGTCTGTGCTCTTGTGCCTCTCTCCCCCAAACGTAAACCAGTGAAAATTTGAATGAATAAAGACTGAAGTAAAA
This sequence comes from Ibidorhyncha struthersii, assembly GCA_013398815.1. Lineage (NCBI taxonomy): Eukaryota > Metazoa > Chordata > Aves > Charadriiformes > Charadriidae > Ibidorhyncha > Ibidorhyncha struthersii. The sequence continues at coordinate 27,858 of VZSZ01007379.1, read as the reverse complement.
TTACAAGTGTTGCTACTTTGCCTTGGGCGTGCTCAGAAATACCCAGATGGGAATGTGATCTCTGCTGCAAATGATTAATCACAGAGGGATTACAAGGAGAAATATGACACTAGTGAATGTCTGAGATTAATTGGAAAGGGCATCTGCATTGACTGGGCTTATTCATGCTTTGTTGTCGGTCCTGTCGCTTCCAATGGAGCTGTCCTGGCGCTTGCAGAGAGTTACTATTTTTTTTTTTTTTTTAAAGTTTGAATATACATAGTAAGAATCTGAATTAGAGTAATTGTTTAATAAATTGATTAACAAGTTGCACTATAGAAATATTAAATCTTGCCCTTTCTGTACGTCCACAAGGCTATCCTCTCCCTGTAACTCCTAAATCTATTTATCAGCCTAAGCTAATGTGATGCATTTTATCCTATTTAAACTTACAAAATGTAGTTTATCTAGTGTAGCCTATCTAAATGGTTTGATCTGTCTGAGTTTTAGATACTTATTGCAACTTCATCCTTGCCACTAGTTAGGATTTCATGTCTGTTACTGGATTTCATGCTCTCAGCACCCATAAGACAAGGGTTTTATCCCCTTTTCTTTTCAGACAGGGACTGAAGATACAGGAGTTTGAGTGACTTGCTGAAGATTATAAAAGTAAGCCCGTGGCAGGGCAAGGAATAAACCCCATGTTGCTTTCCTACCATGTTAGAAATTAAAATAATATTGAAGAGCACACACTGCTTTTGCTGATCCCTGAGTTTTCTTCTGGCGCCCTGGCCATTCATAATGGCATAAGAAGCGTTGTGAGTGAGGGTACATGGTGAAAGCTGGTGGAGAGCGAGGTGCGGTGTAGATTACGGCACAGGACGTGGGTTCTTCACCTTGCACTAGGAGCTCTGTGGACACAGTGGCTCGTACCTGATGGAGAAAAGTGAGCTGAAACCACTGGGCGAGTGTTTGGGAGCAATGGGAGAGGGAGGCTGGACCTTGAGGCTATGGCCACTGGAAAGAATCTTGGGCAAATTTGCTGCACCACTCTGATTCAGGAGCAAAAGCAACAGGCACCTCATGCAGCAGCTTCCGTGTGTTTTAACTGTTCTTGACTATTGGAGATACTGGTGAGCACCTGGGGCTTGTCGGGGCACTGTTTAGCACAGCAGGGCAGAGGAGGAGGAGGGTGCACAAGAGCTTTAGGAAGTCAGCAGCATTCCTTCTCTCCCCCTTGTGACAGCCGGGCTTGGAGAGCACCCATCACGCTCCCACAGAGCAGAGCTCTCCTGCAGGCGTGGGTATATCTCCTGGGGAGTGGGCAAGGAGAATTGCACCCAGGTGGTTTGAGGGAAGCCACTGTTTGCTGAAAGGTCAGTGGCTGGCTCCCAACCAGGCAACTCCTGTGTCTGTAGCCATATCTGTGTTCCAGGCACTTCTCCATGTTATGCAAAGCCCACTTCGAAGGAGCCTATTGGGTTTAGAATCATACAATGGTTTAGATTGAAAGGGACCTTAAAGATCATCTAGTTCCACCTCCCCTGCCATGATTGGAAGGGATCTTAAAGATCACCTAGTTCCACACCCCCTGCCATGGGCAGGGACACCTCCTACTAAACCAGGTGAAACAACTTTGGGTTTTGTTCTTATTGATGCTATAGATTAGAAGCTGGAAATGAGTCGGAGCGACACATCTGTCAGAAAGAACTAGGGAGCTAGGAGGGACAAGACATGGCAATGTCTTCTGAAGATGGATCCAAGCACTTTGATATGGTCATCAAAGAAACTCAAGCTAACGGCTGGGAAAGATTAGGACATGAGCTCTGGGTCTGTTTTGATTGTTAATTCTAAGTTAATGTAGTGAATATTACTGCTGGGTTCTCCAGAGATGAACTTGAATACCAGCATCCCCCCTGAACACTGAAATGGTCCTTCCCCAAATTAGCAGAAGACTCTGTTCATCAATCAATTGACTTCAGTGGAAATTTCCACTGACTTCAGTGTACTTTGGCTCAAACCCAGCGCTTGTATCTGTGTCTTCTAACCATTCATGCAGCTTCTCTGCTTGCAGCTTTGCAAGTGTTTATGGAAAACACATATTAAAGCTCAAGTGAGGACAGAGGTTGAAGGTAGTAAGAGGGACTATAGAAGTGCAAACTAGTTCACAGATTTCTGGACCAGTTTGAGACCAAGGGGAAAACAGTTCTGTGCATTCATTGCAACTAGCAGTGAAGGCAACCACCCTACAGAGTGTCAGTTGGTCTTAGCACTAATGACTGCAAGTCAATCATTCTTTGCATTCTTAGTATTTACTAAGAATGATTTTTCCCTCTTATTGTTTCTTTTTTTTTTTCAGGTTTAATCTGTGAAAACATTTTCTTTGATTTCTAGAGATTTTTGGTGGAATAATGAAATTTGCTTGATACCAGAAAGAAAAAAAAAAAAACAACCAAAATTGACTTACTTTAGAAAGGATGATTTATCTCTAAAGACAAAGGTCTTTGACTGCTTCTTACGCGTTTCACATGTGCTTTGAAGAGTGACAGACAGGACAGGATAGGAAAAGATATATTTTTCCTGTTAAATATAGAAAGAAGACTACATTTCTTTCTGTCTCAGATCTGTGGCCCAAATGAAGTTTGAAGATTAGCTCAGCTGTACCATCTGCAATGGTAATAATGATTATAATGAATACAATTTTGTGGCCTTGTGCCACCACTTTCCCAGTATTTAGTTTTAGTGTCAACGTGTGTATTTCAATCCCCAGCAGAGCAAATAGAATGAAAAATTGTAATCCGTTATTAATTTTCATGCGTGATTTGTCACATACTCGAACAAGTAAATATACACTGTGCAGATGATTTTTTGCGAGACCATCCCTGCCCTGATATGAAGAAGAAATGGGAGGGGAGCCAAGACACAGGGAAAATAAGCAATTTCCCCAAGGTCATGCAGTAGGTCAATCCAACCCCCACCCCCTGGTGCCACCAGTGATTTGCACGTTAATGTTAATGCACTGCAACAGCTGGAGGAGGATGGAAAAAAAAATGAAACCTCTGCCCAAATAGTGACTCAAGAAATGAAAGCAGGTTTTTGGCCGGCTCCTACTGATTTCTGCTGGAGGTGGGGGGGAGATTCTGAGAGCATCGGCCATTGGGTGAGAGAGTGGGTGGATTTGTGGCCAGAGGGGAAGCCAAACTGCTGTAGGATTAAGAAGGATATTTCTGTCGCGGTGGCTGGTTATTATTTCCTTTCTGAGTTACAACACACAGTGCCCTGGTCGTTTTGCTTTGTGTGGCGCTTTGAAGGTGAAAAAGCACGGATGTGAGAGCAGCATTCCAATCGCCCCTGAGTAGAGACTGTTCCTATAGCTCAGAGAGGAGCTGCTCGAGCTTGCTCGGACAGGAGTGTCTGGCATCACAAGACCAAAGAGATAGAGTAGCTTGGAAAGAAAAGGTGCACTCAAGTCTTCAGAGTAGGACTTCCAGAGAGGTTTGGAGCTGGGATGCTTGCTCTCCTTACAGAGCACTACTGTCAGGTCTAATCCAGCTCCCAGGGCGAGTCAGCTGGTGCAGTTACTGGTGCTAATGGGGTCGAGACCAGGCTTTTAGCTGTGCTATACTTATCAAAGTAAATGCTAGCCAATGCACGGAAAGAGGGTTCTTGAAGGAGGCTCACTCCAGCAGGAGAAGGAAATCCAGGAGTCCATGTGGGGAGCAGTGAAGAAGCAAGAAAAGTTTGTGTGTTTTGTGGATTTCGGTGGGGACCCTGAAGGTGGTGATATTTGTCATGTTACTCTCCAGCTGCAGAGGGGTGGGTAGACCCTGTGTATGAGCGAACATGGCTGTAAAGATTAGTGCCACTGATTGCTTTTGACTTTCTCAGGACACAATGGCACCAGAACTGCCATGAGCTTTAGTTTTTGTACACTGCTTAAGCCTTGTCCCCTTGGCTGGTCCGTGTCATCAAACAGCTGCAGGCTGGAGCACAGCTCCCTCTGAGAGCAGCTGAGAATACGTGGGCGATGAGACATCTTTCCTGTAAGCCCTAAGCCACGTGGGCTTTTTTGGAGAAGCCTGGGCACCGGTTGGATTGCTGCATGCATTCCCCATGGCGGCTCCGTGTTGGATGTGCACCAAGCCATGGATGTGCACAAGCACCCAGCCCCACTGCAGCTGTGTCTGGCCCTGCACCATCTGGATAAGGCTGTATATAATAGATACTCACTGGCTGCCATCGCCACCAAAGTAGCTGCCTCTCAGTGGTTGTGTTGAATAGAAACTGGAATAAAGAGAAATATCGTAGATAATATGACAGGCATATCTGTGTGTCCGCCTAAAGGCTGGCACCTGCAGGAAAGGGATTTACTGTAAGGTCTGTGTAAGCATGATTCAGAGAACAAGGCCTAGGGGTGGGTAATGACCACAGGGGGCAAGAGGAGAGATGGAGCACATAGTATAAGCAGGAAATAAAGAAGACCGAAATAAAAGGCGCAAGAAGAAAGAGAAAAATAGAAAAATAGTCAGAAGCAGCGGCAATGAGATATAAAAGAGAGATGAAAAGGAAGAGGAGAGGAGCATGAAGGAGATGGTATCTTCATAGGTAGACACATCTCAGAATTTAATGTCCATTTGTTTCTCTCCGGCTACAGGACTAGCCCTTATGTTACGTAGCGTTTGTTCAGATCACTTTCCTCGTGCCAAAGTTGAAAGGGACCATTGTCTTCTTCCTGTATGAACTGACCGAAGACTTGTGTCTTACCCAGTGACTCCTGTGGGGAAGTGAGCTACCTTCCCCGTCAACAGGTTCGCATTCACAGGCTGAGAGAATTGGAGTTGTTCAGCCTGGAAAAGAGAAGGCTCTGGGGAGACCTTATTGCGGCCTTCCAGTACCTAAAGGGGGCCTACAGGAGAGCTGGGGGGGGACTTTTTACAAGGGCACGTAGTGATAAGATGAGCGGGAATGGCTTCAAACTGGAAGAAGGTAGATTTAGATGAGATACTGGGAAGAAATTTTTCCCTGTGAGGGTGGTGAGCCCCTGTCCCAGGTTGCCCAGGGAAGCTGTGGCTGCCCCATCCCTGGAGGTGTTCAAGGCCAGGTTGGACGGGGCTTGGAGCAACCTGGTCTTGTGGGAGGTGTCCCTGCCCAGGGCAGGAGGGTGGAACGAGATGATCTTGAAGGTCCCTTCCAACCCAAACCATTCCATGATTCTATGATTATTGAGCTCAAATTTAAGAAATCTGCAAGATGTAAAATGTTTTGAGACCTTCTCACCCATAATGAGAAGGACAATGATAATGTGACTGTTCTAGATGACAAACACCCTGATACCACGGAAGTGCAGCAATTCTTTGCCTGCACCACCTAATCTGCTCTTTCTTGACATTTTTATTTTTCACTCTTTAGGAAACCAAGATGGATTACAGCTCGTTCAGTGGAGTCCCCCGGTTCTTGACCCGGCCTAAGGCATTCATGGTGTCTGTGGGGAAGGATGCCACTTTGAGCTGCCAGATCATTGGAAACCCCATCCCGGTTGTGAGCTGGGAAAAGGATAAACTTCCAGTCCAGTCTGGGGGAAGGTTTAAAACCACAGAAGATGGGGATCTCTATCGGCTAACAATCTATGATCTGAGCCTGGAGGACAGTGGCCAATACATCTGCCGGGCCAAGAACACCATTGGGGAAGCTTTTGCAGCTGTCAGCATCAAAGTTGGAGAGGAGACCACAGTAACAGAGTCAGCCCCATATTTCATCCAGAAACCCTCCTCCATCAAAGTAACGCTGGGAGAAGATGCCATGTTCAAATGCAAAGTCCAGGGCAGCCCTCCCCTCTCGGTGAACTGGGAGAAGGATGGGAGACACCTACGGAACCGGGCTGATGCTGGACGCGTCCAGATTGAGTCTGCCGGGGAGTCAAATGCTCTCACCATCCAGTGTGCTCGGCTAGGGGACAGCGGCACCTACACCTGCCGGGCAGAGAACCCCATTGGCTCTGCCAGCGCTTCAGCCGCGCTGGTGGTGGAAACGAAGGGCTCTTCCAACCCAGGCAGCAGCAGCCACTTTGATACCGGCTGTGGCAAGACGGCATCCTTGTTGTCTCACTTGCAAAAGAGGCGGGAGGAGATCAGGAAGACGGACATCTCCCATGGGACTCTTGATTCAACATCTGCCCAGCCTTACTCCATGGCAGAAGGGCTGTCCAGCATTGGCTACAGCCTCTCCCGGGATTACGAGAGGGCAGCTGGACTTACCACCAAAGGGGCCCGCAACGCAACTTTTGGGACACTGACACGCATGTGCAGCGTGACAGAGGGGAAGCACGCCAAGCTGAGCTGCTACGTGACGGGTGAGCCCAAGCCAGAGATCGTGTGGAAGAAGGACAATGAGGTCATTTTGGAAGGGCGGCGGCACGTCATCTATGAGGATGATCAGGAGAACTTTGTGCTGAAGATCCTCTTCTGCAAGCAGATAGACAATGGGCTGTACACCTGCACAGCCTCCAACCTGGCAGGCCAGACCTACAGCTCTGTGCTTGTCACCGTCAAAGGTGGGTGCTTGTGTTTCTCACCAGGATGGGCATGCCTGCAAGGAGACAGGCAATGCACTTCCAGATTGGTGTGGGAGAGTGAACAAAACTTCTGCCACCAGACTGCTGTAAAGGAGTGTGGATTGAACATGAACAAAGCCCTCCAGCTGTAGAGGGGGTTAAGTGCTGGAATAGGTGACATGAGATGAGAGTTTTCTCGCTGGGAGGGTTTAGGAAAGGCAATAAACAAGCATCAGTCAGGGATGGATCATGTAGAACTATCTGGTTGTGGGGCAGCTGAGATGAACCAGATCTCTAAAGCTCCCATCCCTGCTGGTTTTATAGTAATCTAAGAGATCTGTTACCATCCTCTGAATCAGGGACTGTTGAAGCCTCACCTCACCCTCCTTTATATTCACCACAGGGTTTAGTCAAACCAGCACACATGTGCCATTTATGCAGAAGTAGAGGAAACTCCTCCCTGCAAGCGGAGTGTGTCAGGCTGCCTTTGATCCCTTGGGGGACCTGCTCCAAGTCTAATTACAGTCCATCTCTGTTTTCTTGTACAGAGTGACTGACCAGCAGTCTTGTTCTTGACAGGCCTCTTCAGCCTTTTCCCAGCTTGTGTTGCTGGATACCCTATAGTCCTTGTATCCTCCTGGAGCTCTACCAGGTCCAGGGTGCCTCTGTTCACTGTGGTTGGGGATGATAGACTTGCCTTCAGAAGGTCCCTCAGTGCTGGTGGAGGTCAGATCAAGTTCACCAGAACGGTGACAAAAACGTGGCATGTGTATTTTCACAAAGGAAGCTCTACATTTCCAAGCTGCTCTCCCATTTGGCAAGGTTACAGCAGGCGGTTTGCAACCTGGGCAGCACCTGTAAATTAACTCAGATGTAAAATGCTTTGCCACTTGAGTGGCAAAGTATAAGGTTTTGACTGGCTGCAAAACAAATTAGAAATCCAAATGAGTAGGAATGGTCTGTGTTTCATACCCATCTTCAAGACTTCAGATTTTATTTGGTTTTCTGGTTTCCCTTTTCTGGACCTCTCCTTTCACAGTCACTGTCTTTCCAATCAGTGACTCAGTCCCCGAGTCCATCAGTGACACCTGATGTGGAACTTGCTGGCACTTGCCCCACTTGCTGCCATCCCTTGGAGGTGCTGAGTGGTGTTGGGAAGGACATTTGCCCTCTTCCGTAAAGCTGTGATTACCTCATGAGGCAGGACTCGGAGCTGGAGACCGAGCCTGGCCCTTTGGTGGGTGTTCACTTTCAGGATGGCACAAGCTCCATTACTTACCCAACACCTGTCTTGCAAAGCCACACACCCTCTCCTCTGCCTGTCTTATTTGATTATTCCCAACGGGTGCAACCCGTTCCAAAGGAGATGGGGAAAGTATGCGGAGAAGCAGGTCTGGGAGCAAGCACCACGGGAAAAGGTTATTTATCAATGTCCATTGTCAAGAGATGCCTGTGAGTCAGAGGGCTTAAGTGGAAATGTTTATGGTCTGTTTCTTTGTTATACTATACCATGCTGGGCTTTCTGACCAGGCCAAGGCTGCCATGGAAAATCCACGTGTGTTGGTTATAATTAGGTCCTGAATAATGACCCTCCTTTGTGTCACCAGAAGTACTTCTCAGCCCTCCAAAGACAGATCAGAATGATGTAGTAATGAAGGGAGCTTTTAGTTCTGTGGTTTATGTCGTTGGTGACACCATTAGCTTGTCTGCCATTGTGTTTAGGGACGTAGGTCATCTAGCCACACGACCTTCTCTTTGCTCAGTTGTGCAGAAGAGACTAAATTCTCCGAGCAGCCACCCTTGGTAAACACCATGCTGCTGCGTTGGTCTTTCTGCAGGTAACAGCATATTTATAGAGCCTGTGACGCTGCATCCACAGTGTGTGTCTATAGACACACAGAACAGGAAAGACAAACTTCATGGGTTTACATATGCTATGGCATTTTGGTTCACAGAATTTCAACACAAGAATCTGAGTGAGAATATTTATGGATCTTTTACAGGTTATAATAATAAAAAAAACCTACCTAGCCCAGCATTCTGCCTGTGAGGTGGCTCTTAGCAGTCTCTCAGGGCATAGGGCTGGGCATAGGTCAAACCTCTCCTCTAGTTTGCCTCCTCTATTCTGTCAATCTAGATCCTAGACCTAGAGACTCAATACTCGACTCAATTTGTAAGCGTTTACTGTAGCCTTGCCTTAAAGATCACTGAGCTGAAAAAAAGAGATTTTTGAGCTGTTCCTAAATGAGATGTAGTGAATCAGACATAAATCTCAAAGGAGAGGCTACAGGGCAGAGTGTCACTCTCACAATCAAGGAAAACCAAGAGTTGATTATTCTGATCTGGAAATGTGCTGTATTCTCGTGTCTAAAGCAGGGATAAAATGATAAGCCATATGCTGAAGCATGAGATGTATAGGAGGTTAGGAAATACTGCCCAAGAGAAAACCTTTATGCCAGGGGAGGTTTAGATTGAATATTAAGATAAAGCTCTTCACCAAAAGGGTTATCAAGCATTGGAACAGGCTGCCCAGGGAAATAATGGAGTCTCCATCCCTGGAGATATTTAAAAGACGTGTAGATGTGGTGCTGAGGGACATGGTTTAGTGGTGGATTTGGTAGTGTTACGTTAGCGGTTGCATTCAATGATCTCAAGGGTCTTTTCCAGCCTAAATGATTCTATGAATTCGTGTTTTTTGCCAAATCAAAGAGCAGGGAGGATGGGAGGAACACAAATAACTGACTTGAATTTCCTGGAGGCTTTGGAGATGTCCAGAGGCCATATATAAAATTAGCGAGAACAGCGTACAGGTCTTCATCCATGGGTCTGGGCCAAGCAATGTTCATCTGAGTCCCTGAATACAGTAATCAGATACTGTATGGAAAGGTTAAAGGTTGCAAACCAAAGAGGACAGAGACTGGAAAAACAGACTGGTGCTGAGGCCACTTTATTCCTCTCTGACCTGAACTGATTTTGGATGCCCACCAACATGGTAGTCACATTTGAGACCTGAAAGAGAACTTGAGAAGGGTGGAGGTAGAAAGGAAACTTGGAAAACACAGTAACTAGTAAGACGACCAAAGGCATGAGATGGTGGAAGCTTGTCCACGCAACTTTAGATAGCTCCCTTTGAAGGATTCTCCATATTCTTACTCTCACTGGAACATTTTTGTTAGGCAGAGGGAAAACTTGCCTCTGGAATAATAAATGGAGAGCCCATGAGAAGGCCAGGAATAGGCAAGAGGAAATGTAGGCAAGTGAGAAGACCAGGTCAAGCAGACAGATATGCCTTGGGAAGGTTAAGGAAACATTGGCTTCTTTGCAGGCTGCACCTATTCTTAGCAAAATATGTGTTAGCAGGACCTGCTTTTAAAAAATAACATCATCTCATTGCTAGTTTGCTTGGTATGGACCAAACAAAAAAGCCGATGACACTCTGGAGAAATATGTTCTCAAGACAAGCAGCCAAATTCATAGCTGGTTTAAGCTCTTGGAGTTCCCTGCTAACTCTGTGAGCTTCTCTTGCTCCATGCTTTCTTGGGGTTTTGCTTTGCTGTTTCTATCTCATATTTTTCCTGCTAGGCAGGCTTTTATAGCTTTCTTATTTTATCTCTTATTTTTCCTTCTTTAGCAATGTTATTGCCTTCATTATATGCCTTAATAAGTATTTCTGCTTTGGCTAAAAAAAAATTAATAGAAGAAACTGTACAGTCAAAAAAAAAATTAAAAAAATCATACTGATACTAGAGATGAATTTAAATGACCCCTCAGGGAACTGAAAATGAGCCATGACATGGGAGTCCAGATGTTACAAGGACCAAGCAGAATTGCTATTCAAATTCACACCACTGAGCTCTCATGGAAGTAAATGTTTCTAGGTAATGGTGGGTTTGGAGTGATCAGAGAAACACTGTTTAGTACTTCTGGTTGGATTGTGTATGAAATGGCACGTGCTTGAACTGCTCTTCCATGAGCCAACAATGTGCCCTCGTGGCCAAGAAGGCCAATAGCCTCCTGGGGTGCATTAAAAAGAGTGTGGCCAGCAGGTCGAGGGAGGTCATCCTCCCCCTCTACTCTGCCCTGGTGAGACCACGTCTGCAGTATTGTGTCCAGTTCTGGGCTCCCCGGTTCAGGAAAGACAGGGAACTGCTGGAGAGAGTCCAGCGGAGGGCTACGAAGATGCTCAGGGGAGTGGAGCATCTTTCTTATGAGGAAGGCTGAGAGACCTGGGTCTGCTTAGCCTGGAGAAGAGAAGACTGAGAGGGGATCTCATCAATGCTGATCAGTATCTAAAGGGTGGGTGTCAAGAGGATGGGGCCAGACTCTTTTCAGTGGTGCCTGGTGACAGGACAAGGGGCAACGGGCACAAACTGGAACACAGTAAATTCCATCTCAACATGAGGAAAATCATCATTACTTTGAGGGTGGCAGAGCACTGGCACAGGCTTCCCAAAGAGGTGGTGGAGTCTCCTTCTCCGGAGATATTCAAAACCCTCCTGGATGCATTCCTGTGCAGCCTGGTCTGGGTGAACCTGCTTTAGCAGGGGGCTTGGACTAGATGATCTCTGAAGGTCCCTTCCAACCCCAACCATTCTGTGATTGCTTGCAAGATGTACAGTTCAGGTGCCTCTGGCTTCTGCTCCCCCACTGCAGCCTGTGTCAGCTCTGTCTGTGTTGTCTCTTTCACGGTACGTGAGGCTCATATGTACACGGAGCTCAGGTGACTTGAGCAGACCTGAAAGAGTTTTGTATTGTGGGAGACGCAGCCTGGCTGGGAGAGCATCCTTAGGAAAGGATGTGGTCATGGTCAGGGAACCATCAAACCACAGCTTCCAAAAATCACCAGAGCAGATCATGTTTCCACTCCGGTCATTCTGACACAAACCACCTAGATTTTCTCAAAGGATATTTGAATAATTGAGTATTTTGAGCAAAATCAGCATTTTGCTCTGGAACTGAAAGGTCAGAAATCCCCTTTCTTGCTTAATGTTAAATAATTTCTAACCAGCTCTGATATTTATAGGAACTATAAATATCATATATTATAACTATAATATCATATATTATAACTACATTTGTGGCACTTCTTATCTTAAACAGAGGGCCCCTGTGGGAATGATGTCCCGTGTAACCTCAGCTGAATGCACGTTTTGCTTATCTTACAAGGACATTTTCAGATACTATGAGCATTTTGGATAATAAGGAAAATGGTTCATAGCTAAATGGCTTTATCTTCCATATTAGAGATATACTTAACACGAACTTATGTTGAAAATTACCTTGTGAAAGGGTGATACATGACAAATGGGCTTTTAGAAATGAGCAGTCAATATTTATGCAGTCTGACAGACGAAATATAACATAGTTACTTGCAGCAGCTCTTCCTGATGTGCCTATAGTAGTTACAGCAAAGAATATTTCTGAATTGTGCTGTGTGCTGTACAAATGGTTAAGAGAATTTCCCTACTTTAGAGAATTCGCAATGTAAATGTCAAAATCTGACAGACTGCAGGCTAATGGGGGGTGAAACAGGTCTCTGCTCAACTCCCCATGCTGGCCAGTTGGAGACTAAGTGTATTTAATTTGTTTTCACACTTAGCTAGTTAAAACACACTGAAAGGCTGGTGTAAAGCTTAGTGCTTCCTTCCTCAGAATAACTCTTCTTCATGTAAAAATTATGTGGCTATATACTCTGACTGTGTTAATTAGTCTATTGACAAGGAAGAGGAACCACCTGCCTTTCACAGGTTTTTCCTTGAGATCCAGGTTGCCTGTTGATCAGCTGGAGACACGGTTCCCCCCTGGCCACCTCTCTGAGCACCTCTGACCTGGGCAGGGGGCTGGGTGTGGGCCAGATGAATTGTTTGGGATGCCTACTCGCAAGAGCCCCGTGCTCCTTCTGTAGTCCCCCGACCAAAACCGACCCCTCCTGGCTGACCAGGTACACGCTAGATGATGTAAAGAGTGTGAAGATATATTCAGGAAGAGGAGAGTGGTGGGTTTCAGAGCCTCTCTTGCATCTCCAAAGCAAAAATAAACTGTGGTCTGGGTGAATCCCAGGCTTCGATTCAGTTTATCAGCTGCTGTCTCTCAAGCCCTGTTCAGAGTGAGATAAGATTTATGTGCACAAGTCAGTAGGATGAAAGCAAAGTTGTTTTCAGGGGATATCTGTGACCCCAAGCTGCCAAAGATACCCTTGCACCTACTTTCCCTGGCTGGAAAAGCACTGCTGTTACTGCAACACATACGAGAGTCAACCAACGCTTCTGTGTTTACGTGTTTAAGAGGTTTTTTTTCCTAGACTAGCTTTTCTTTTTTTTTTTTTTTTTT
>VZSZ01007379.1:0-14969 GCA_013398815.1 Ibidorhyncha struthersii | reverse complement strand
TTTCTTTTTACCTTAGATACTGCTTAGTGACTGTAAAGGGAGAGGCATTAACGATATGGCCAGTTGCTCCAAGTATGGGAATGCACTTGTGTGCTTCTCAGGTGCATCTCATATTTCTTTTTGGCGCTGGGGCACGTCCGTGTGTTCTCAGTGTCAGCTCCAGGCTCCCTCCTATCTCACACAGCAATGCTGCATCCAGCTCCCGGAAGGTGACATCCTTCTGATTAACTTTTTCTTGATCTCATCCTCTTGCTTGTTCCCATGGCATGAGAATTACAGCTGCTTCATTCCCCCTGACTACATGGGGTGCTTCCAGAGGTGATATGTGGGATTGCAAGGCAGGAGTCTGAGTTGCCTGTTGGTTAAAGAAAAAAAGGATAATTAACAGGTGGAGTGTGGGCAGAGGAAGTCTGTGTAACCATAGTATCATAGAATTGTCTAAGTTGGAAGGGATCTTTAGGATCATTAAGTCCAACCATCAACCAAACACTGCCACGTCCACCACTAAACCATGTCCCTCAGCACTACGTCTACCCATCTTTTAAATACCCCCAGGGATGGTGACTCCACCAGTTCCCTGGGCAGCCTGTTCCAATGTTTGATAACCCTTTTTGTGAAGAAATTTTTCCTAATTTCCAATCTAAACCATAGCTGAAGGCTTTTCAAGGGAAGACTCTGAGTTGCCTTGAATTGAGGTGCATTAAGGCAAAACATTTTTTAAAGAAAATAATCAAGCTGGCATGGTGAGCTAGAGTCACCATCCTGTTCCTAAAGGTATTGCTCTCAGTCAGGTTTTAACCTCGGGATAACAACCAAGGTAGTAGGTAGCATTGCTCCCTCCGGGTGTCCTGTCTTTGAGGGTCTGGTGTCTCTCTCCAGGCTGTGCTCAGCTAGGAACGATTGGAGGTGTTTATGTGGCGTGGGGTGAAATGAAAGACCTGCAAAACTGAACGCATGAGTTTCTAGGGCTTGAGTTCAGAAAAGAGCAAACCAGACCAAGGAGAGCACTGCTGCCGTAGCAGCTCCTGTCCTAGTGGTGGGGCAGGTAATGGACACAGTTAGATGCTGAGCTACTAGATCTGAATTTTACAAAATGGGGGCTCCTGGACATCAAAACTTGGATGTGGGATGTCTGAGGGCCTCGGGTTGTTTTTCTCCACCCTCTAGAGCACCATGACTCTGAGTGGGATGTGCTGCCGTGGGCATGGGCTCATAAATCTAAGAGAAGTCCACTCCTGTTTGACTCTTACACTAACCTCTGGCATTGGTGACTGTTAGTGACCACGTGAAGCTAACCAGCCGGGGAGTGTGTGTGTGGTCAGGGAGAAGGAGAGCAGAGTCACAAGGAAAGGCTGGGAGGTGGTGCAGTAGTTATTAGAAGATGAAGGCACATGTCAAGACGTGATCTGTCATGAGTGGTGATGCATCAGCACCGTCTAATCCAAGTCTGTGACATGACTGTGGCACCAGTCCCATGGCTGTGACCACCGGCTGTCCTCTTCAGTCCAACTACCCTTTCTCCAGTTCAGTGCTGGGATATCAGATGATTTCACAGTGCAGCTGTCACTGGAATTGAACATTGTTCTCTTCGTAAAATGTCTTCCCTCACTTTCACGCAGCTGTTTTGCATGTTTGATCTACACTCTGATTTCTCCCTAAGCTGGAGCACCGCAGCCCTGTTGCTGGGGGGAAGCAGATAGTTGGGAGATTCGGGCTCTTTCTCTCTTCTTTTGTTGTCATCGAAAAAAAGCTGATACAAAGCCTTTGGTGCTGGTGGGGTGCTGGTTCACCTGCCATAGGTGAACCTGCTCTCGCAGGGGGGTTGGACTAGTTCAGAGGTCCCTTCCAACCCTGACCATCCCGTAAGAACAGAAAACTCCTCCATCAGTTACTTCTCTGCTTTTCCCCACATCTGTCCTAGTGTGCACAGCCACCCCTCATCTTTCTGTGCCCTTTCAGACCGCTCTGTTGAGCTCACTTCTGCTGCAAGACCCCCAAAACACTGGTTCTTGCAGCAGCTGACCAGCTCAGCTGCTCACACTCACCTATGATTGCTGCCCTGTACCCTCTCCCTACTACCAGCTTGTTTGCTATTTACCCACCTGTAGCATGATTATTTTTCAGAGCTTTTACTCTGAGATGAAGTGGCTGTTGCCACTTGTAGAGCCGGGCCGGGTGGGCTCTGCCCTTCATCTTGTTGGCATTACTAGGTGACAGGGTGCAACGCAGAGGTGTTCACGCTAGAGGACAAGCAGGCTACAAGAGCAGAATTTATTTACCTGATACTTCACCAACTTGTTCACATTGCTTTGGATTAGAGCAAACCCCGCCGTGTGGTGTGGTGGGGCGAGTACTGCAGTTCAGACTGATACTGCTTTGTTTTTAGGTAAGTCCTTAAAATACCTCTGCTGGGTTCTAAGATTTTATTTTTGTGTGTGAGAGCAGAACACCTACTGTAGTAGGGCGTGATTATGGGTTTGGATGGCTGCTCAGGACAAATCAATATCTTTAATAAGGAGTGCTATTGTTTACTTTTTTTTTTCTATTGACTTATTTATTTGCACACTTCTTACCACAGACCATCATAAACTCTTGTTTCTCCTTTCTCCTTTTATCCTCTTAAGAACCCTCAATACCCTTCAAGGAAAAACTGAAGGATCTTGAAGTGAGGGAGAAGGAATCTGCCACCTTCCAGTGTGAAGTGCCTGTTCCTAGTACAGAGACAGCTTGGTTCAAGGAGGAAACCAAACTCCGGCAGAGCAAGAAATACAACATTGAAGAAGAAGGCACATACCGCCGGCTCACTGTCCAGAATGTCACCGCAGACGATGATGCTGTCTATATCTGTGAGATGAAAGAAGGGAGCAGGACCATCGCAGAGTTGTCTGTGCAGGGTAAGAAAGGCTTTTGCTATTTCAGATCGGTCAAGTCTCGCCTATGAACTGTGAGATTCACGCGTGGGGCTCCAGACTCAACCTTGTGAATGGCATTTACCCCACGCATGTGTGCAGTGAAGAACAGCAGACTCCCTTCTGGCATGAGAGGAGAGCCACATGTGGTGGTCCAGTGGGTCCCTGGGCCACCTGCCAGGGTGTATCTGGGACACAGGGTGAGAGAGCAGGGACAGATTGCGTTGCTGCACAAGACGTGTCACCTAGTGGGGCCTTATGCTTAAAGGGACTTCCTAGAAGGCAGAGTCCTCGAGCTGTAGCCTAGCATTGTAGACTTTCCTTAACATCATCCCACACACTGGATGTGTCCCCTGGCACTGTCTCACACAGGTGTTGTCTGATGTCTGGCGAATGCGACGGTGAATCTTGTCCGAGAGTGGTGCTGACCACAGCGGGAAGCTGGCTTAGCAGCTGTGGTTTGTGGTCCAATGTGTGATGCAGGCTGCGGTCAGCACCAGATCCACGCTCCAGATCTCTGATATCTGGACCTGTTCTCTGGTGGTTGGAAAGCTGATGAGAAAGGGGCAAAATGTGGATACACATCCATGTCTGAGCCTCTTGAGTCTGGTGGTTTACGACTGAAGTGCAAGTAAGTGTAAATCCTGGTGTGCTGTAGGTGTCTCACAGCCAGCAGACAGGCTCATCAGAGACACAGGCATGCCTGTAGAAGGGGCAGAAGTGCTGAGAGTGCAGAAGTTCTGAGCTCCCTGACTTGCTGTATGAACAAGAACCTACCCACACAACTCCAGGACCTGCAGTTTTGATTTTGAGGATACTTATGCTGGTATCATGGACGTGTCTCCTGTTGCATGAATCAGAGACCTGTCATAACTACAGGATTGCATTTCTCCTGACTCATTTGAAGCCTGACTTTACTCACAGTGAAACCAGAAGTTCACTACATAAATTGGTGCAAGACGTGCATCCTTGTGCAAATTCCTTTGTGTATCATTTGCAAAGAGTTGAGAGTGCACGTAGGTGGAGGCAGAAAGGGAAATTTAGTCTAGAGACGCGGGAGAGTTCAGGTGATAGACATCTTTTTGTTACACCTTCTGTTAGGTTTAGACCAGCCAAACATTGTAAGTGTGTTTGGCCCCAGTAAGACAGCTGGTATTTGTTTTACCTGTTTGTGCTATGGAGCTACAGCAAGTTCCATTAAAAAAGAGAGTGACTGAGCCAGGTGGAGGTCTCAGGAGGGAAAGGAGGCACAGTGTGCCTGGGGGGAGCCCTGTGCCTGCCCCGGGGAGAGAAGATTTGAGAGAGCAGGATGGGGTCGGGAGAATGTGAGGGCTTGGCAGGACACAGAGGGCTGCAGGGACAGGGACACTGCTAAGGGCAGCAAGAAGAAGACATGCAGCCAAGATTTGGGGAGGATGAGCAAAGAATCGGGGTCTTGAATCATGCTGATGAAACGTGTGCCCCATCTACTGTTTCATGAAGCAGTTCAGCATTGCTTCTCATTAAATAGTTCTGGGTGCCTTGCCTGGGAGAGGGCGCTTTTGTCTCGCAGGGCAAAAGTGCCTCGGCCCTGTTCCAGGGCTGGAGCCATCTGTCAACAGGGGTGGTCTGATGCTTTGTCCAACTTTTCCTGTGAATAGTCATATCTGGTAACTTTGGGGTTATTTTAATAAGTCTTAATCATCACAGTCACTTGGAAAGCCACAAGTAAGTGAAGTTTATTGTGTGTGAATTTCTGGGTTGACTGTAAAAAGAAATCTGAGGTTTCCAGTGTATTTCCTATTAATTCAAGTGACTGGTGTGATTGCCCTCTTGTTTATCTAACCTACTGGTCATCTGATGGAGGCAAAATCCCAAAGACAGATGAGGACCTGTCTAGTTTAAGACTGACCTACTTTAGCAAAGTTTTAATTTTAATTCCTAACATACGCAGGCAACGAAAGCTCTATCACTATCACCTGTTCTTGGCAAGGCCAAGTACCTTGTGTTTACCCAACAGCAGACTCCGCTTGTTAGGCTAGAAACATGAGTGACTGTAGTCAAACAAGATTGCTTTTCTCTCTTTGAAGGCCAATATGAGTCCTTGGGATTATCTGTTCTGTATAACTCAGAGCCTAGGAATTCATTTAAGGATGTCTGCATAGTGTCTACAGTGTTTTGATTAGGTGAGAGATGTTGGCTAGTCCTGGTGTAGTCTGGATGGCCCAGTATTGCCAGAGACCTTACTATCTGCTGTTTGCTGATCATAATTTCTTTCTAATTTAAAGGGAACATCATTAAAAAACTTCCACGAAAGACTGCGGTCTTCATAAATGATACAGCCATCTTCTGTGTGGAGCTGGACAATGAATGCCAGAACATCCGATGGCTGAAAAACAAAGAAGAAGTGAAACCCAGCGATCGAATATCCATCACGTGCTCTGGCAAGCAACATACCATGATCATCCGAGAGTGTAAGATGGCAGATGCTGGTGAGATTGCCTTCCTGGCTGATGAAAGCAGGACTTCTACCCAATTCACTGTAACCAGTAAGCTTCACTTTTATTTGGCCTTGGTGTTGTGTCTTCCCCAGCAGGCAGGTACTCCTGTGTTAGCATGGTTGCTTTAGGTACTGCCATGATAAGTTTGTTGTCTAAAGACAGCAAAAGGTTTGATGTCTGCCACAGCCTGAACGCTAGCGTTGTGAAATATTTTGGAGAGATCAAAAGAGAGGGAGGAGAGGAGTCCTGGGGAAAGAGCACAGCACAGACATGGGTCTTCTCCACACCATTCTCATTTCGTGCTGGAGTGAACATAAACTGGTAAATGAATAAAACACGTGGTAGGGGACATGTGTGTTCTCCCCATCAGGAGGCGCTCAGAAAACATTGTGTAAGTTGCATACGTTGCAGTCACCTTACTTCATTGCACAGAGTGGTGGGTGTTCCTTCTACATGCTGACCTCCATTTTCCAAAATCAGTTTCTTTGAGGGGCATTTATCAATTCTTGCTACGGGGATAATACCTCTTCTAGCAAAAAGGGTGACTTACGTCTCTGTCTCTCTCTTTGCTGAGGATTTGGAGGGGAGAGTCAGCAAGCATTCCATTCCTTTCCTAGGTCTTGAGTTTTCAGAGACATGAGGGTAGCTTGTGGGTATGCTGGCTGTGATAGGGAAGCAGATAGGTGCCCTGAACATTTTTGGCAGTGTATTTCCATTCTAGAAAGCAAAAACATCTGTGAGGGAACATCTACGCACACGCACATGAAGCATTTCAGGGGCAGTCAAGTGTTCACCAGACTTGAAACATCTTACTTTTTAGCTTCTTAAGCTGTTTGCATTAAAGAAAAAATATATTTAAAAAAAAACCAAACCTGCAAGAAAAAGGGGAAATGTAGATTTCTTCCTTTTGTGGAGACCGGCAACGCTGTTTCCTCTCTCATCCTCTCTTTGACGGGACAAAGTTGGGAAGACCCTGTGAATTGATGGTAGCTATGCAGAAAGAGGGGACCTTTCTCTTGATTAGCTTTAACTGGGGAGACTGATACAACATGGAGGCTGGAGAAGTCCTTCAGCTGGCACATCTGATCTGAGCAAGGGTTTCCATTGACAGAGCAGTAGCAGCAGGTGCAGTGTAGTTGAGATTGGATCTGAAATGAAATTTTGGTCAAGTTGCCTAATTTTATGACGCTTTATTTTGATGGCATTGCATTTCCTAGGCAAAAGCTGCTTCATGAAAGGCAGAGAACTACATGTGGTTTCTGGCTCTGCTGCAGTTCCATATTGCATGTGATCAGGACGCCAACTCTAGCCACTATTTGGGAAGAATAATACTTCTTTTCTCCCACCACCACTTCTAAGTTGCAATTACTCAGTGGTAAAAACAAATGTTTAAATACAGGTTTATAACTGCTGTGTTATCTAAACTTGGTTGGGCATTCTGGTGCTGTTGAGCTAAAATGAAGAAAAAATGAGGTAAGTGTCACACTTAGCATTGTGACAGTTTCTAAGGCATTTGGAAATCTTTAACATCCAACCAAGCACCTATTCAATGGGAACAACAAAAATCAGTTTGATTTTGGACTCTGCTGTTTATGTTCAGAAGCAAGAGTTGATTCGTGGAATAGAAAATGGTAAGAAGCTGCCTTCCCACAAACAGGTATCTCTGAAGAAAATATTACATTACGTCTTCTGATGGTAAGGTCAGGAGATCTGATTCCAGCGTCTAATATTCAGCTTAATGCTACACTAATGGGACCTTTGGCATCTAGCTCTGACCAGCAGTAACTGACAGGCTGGTAACTGTGCACCCCAAAACACTTATGTGTCTATTTATGTAATGAAGGAAAAGTGTATCACACTGAGGTTTCCTATTTTTACACTTCATGCGTGTCTGATTAGCTGCTTGAAAAATCCTGTGTGCTATGTTTGCATCCTTTTCAATTATCTGGACAAGATCAATGTTGGCTGTTTTAATAGCATTTGTCAGGCAAGCAATGTTTATACATTATTTGGTCAGTATCTTGCATTGTTACTATGACCATTTTACAGATGGGTAAACCAAGGCAGAGAGACGATCACTTGTCCCAGAGTTCAGGTTTGAGTCTAGGCTCATCGTACAGGCTCCCTCTAGAATCATGAATACTTGAGTGTCTGCAATGTACGATTAATTTTGAGGGAGGTGATTCTCCCCCTCTACTCCACTCTGGTGAGATCCCACCTGGAGTACTGTGTCCAGCTCTTGGGCCCTCAACAGAAGAATGACATGGACCTGTTGCAGCAGGGCCAGAGGTGGACATGAAGATCTTCAGAGGGCTGGAGCACCTCTGCTATGAAGACAGGCTGCGAGAGTTGGGGTTGTTCAGCCTGGGGAAGAGAAGGCTCCAGGGAGACCTTAGAGCTCCTTCCAGTACCTAAAGAGGCTCCAGGAAAGCTGGGGACTCTTGATCAGGGAGTGGAGCAATAGGACAAGGGGGAACAGTTTTAAACTAAAAGAGGGGAGATTTAGATGAGATATTAGGAAGAAATTCTTGACTGTGAGGGTGGTGAGGCACTGGCCCAGGTTGCCCAGAGCAGCTGTGGCTGCCCCATCCCTGGAGGTGTTCAAGGCCAGGCTGGACGGGGCTTGGAGCAACCTGGGCTGGGGGGTGGGAACTAGATGATCTTTAAGGTCCCTTTCAACCCAAACCATTCTGTAATTCTGATTTCACTTGTCCCACACATCTTCTTTAAGCTGGGATGAATTGCTCCTGAGCGTGCTGTTCTCCATGGGATTACAGTTGGAGTCTGGATGACTGACTTAAATCAGACGCCTAACTTTCAGACAACCAAAATTAAATGAAATGAATCCTTTACTGTGCCAGCAGATGTGTAACCAGAGCATATCAGATAGTTCCTAGCCTCTTGACCGTGTCAGTGGCAGAACATAGTGAATAACTCTGATGGGATTTTACCCTTCTCTAAAAGTTTCAAGAGGATTGAGAGGGTGAATGTGAATCTTCATTATGCATATACCTGCAGGGATACATTTGTGACCTCAGGTACCATACAATCACGGAGATGTGGCTATTTTAGAGTTTCACGGTAGTGACATTTAGTTGTCATTTCATTTTGAAGTTAGTTCCCCAACCCCCATACCTGGCTCTACATAAATTACTGAAGGAGAGATCCCCAATGATAGCTATCGCTCTTGGGTGACAAAGTTACAAAAGACCTTCTGAGTCAGGGTAACACAAAATTCAGAAGCGAGATGGAGGACAGATACCCAGATGAAAGCAGCTGCAGAAAACAGCCAAGCTTGTGTAACAAACAACAGGGATCTCTGTAACTCTAAAACGCATGCACTGCTTATTCATGCCTATCTTTTATCTCTGAAATGTCCCAGTTGTACAACGTTTAGCTGCTCTTTGTTGAAATCCACTGCAGATCTGGGCTGAAACGTTTAATTGTACGGCTGGAACACGTTCTTGAGAAGAAATGGAGGACATAGACTCCTGGAACAGACTGCTTTTTATGGGATGGATTTCCATTGCTGCATAGGATGCCACATCTGGGGCAAAATACCACCCTTCTCTTTCTTGACGCAATGGTGCCTTGCCACGCATTGGTTCTCTCCAGCGTATTTACATTCCTGATTGCGGGGACCTGTATTGTTGAAATTTTGACAGAAGATAAATACCAGCACACTTAAAATATTAGTGCAACTACCCCTGCGCAATGATGTCTAGTAAGCAGGTGGATGCAGGACAAAATTCTGCCACCTCACAGGACACTGATTACTTTGGTTTTTTTTCTCCTGGGTTCACCACAAGGAAGCGGAACAGGAAT
The DNA here is from genome assembly GCA_013398815.1 of Ibidorhyncha struthersii. Lineage (NCBI taxonomy): Eukaryota > Metazoa > Chordata > Aves > Charadriiformes > Charadriidae > Ibidorhyncha > Ibidorhyncha struthersii. Next base: position 5,755 of record VZSZ01007379.1, on the reverse strand, counting down.
TTGGTGTGCAGAATTTTGAGCAACCTCTGATGGTGGTTTTACCCACCTTCTGAGTGAAAATAACGAGCTGACTGTTAGTCTGCTTTACCCAGGAGCTGTACAGAGACCAGTGTGGGTCTGTATCTAGCACTGAATACTTAAGCCTACGACTTGTTCATTGTAGACTCTTTGTGCAGACAATTGTAATATTGAGTAGAAATTACATATGTTTTGCTGTGGAGGTAGGAGTATTGTACATCTTTGTGTAACACAGCCCAAAAGCATCTTCTATTCATCTTCTTGCTTCTCCATCTCACATTAGTGTTTTACAGAGGATTAGTAAGCTAGAGTAGCACTTAGACCAGTGTAAGCTCTAGGTTTTTTCAGTGAGGCACAGTGGCTTCCGCACTCTGACATAAACTTCTTGCTCTGTTGTTTGTTTTGTTTTTTTTTTTCCATTGTGCAGCTCCCAAAAAACCTCCCACCCAACCCCCAGCTGACCCTGTGGTGAAAAATAAAACAGAAACCTCAGTGACGCTAGCATGGTCCCCTCCGAAGATGGACCGCCCCATTCCAGTCGATGGCTACATCGTGGAACGCAAGAAACTAACTGGCTTCACCTGGGTGAGGTGCCATGAGTCTCACGTCCCTGTCCCAGAGTTCACGGTGAGCAACCTGTCGGAAGAGGCTGACTATCAGTTCAGGGTGTCTGCGATCAACGCTTACGGACAGAGCCCCTACCTGGAGTTCCCAGGGAGCATGCACCTTGGTGAGCACAAAACCGTCATAAAACGGGTCAGTCTGTGCTGATCTGCCGCGTGGCTGCCCTAAAGATGTTTCCTATGACTTTGAGGAGGGTAGAGCAAGTGCACAGCAAAACCTTTTTCCCTTCACTGCTAGTTTTCATTTCTCATTTCGACCACTGACCATCATCAAAGTGATGGTGGTTGGGTTTCTGTGACAGAGCTGTGAGATATTTCAATATCTCACACCAGGCTGTGTGAGAGGCAGAGCTCTCTGCAATGGACCTTAAACCTCTAAATGCTTCTTCTAGACCTGGCGTGAAAGGAAAAATAGAGGTGGGCTTATAATTTTCAATATATAAATGAGATATCAAACTTGCACCTAGAGAATATTTATGGGTGATCACACTGTCAGACAAACGAAGTTCCAGTCAGCCTTTCTTTAATCTTAGAGAGTCTATGCAAAATATGGGGTTTTTACTTTATTTCTAGTTTCTTGCCCATAGAATCATTGTGTTCAATGGGACTGTTTCTTCCTTTGCTTCATTGCACTGGACAATATTTGCACAGACTTTGATCATACCATGACTTGTTGTCATCCTTTTCCCCAGCTGTCTGAACATGCCTGTGTTTTCCTAGAATATCTAGAAGTGACTAGCAGGCTGGATGGCCTCCTTAGGATCCTTCTGAAATCTAAGAATAATACTGGTTATTAAATAAATAGCACACTTGCTGGGGAACCTAGGTGTTTCAGGCTTGTTATGCCTTTAGATGTCTTAGGGGGAAAAAAAATCAGTAAAATATGCCTGTTGTTCTTTCCCTGTAGAAAGAGTACTCACCCTAATGCTGGAGGCCAGTTACCTGCAGCTGTAGAAATCAAATCCTGTTGACCTGCCTTCTGTGCACACAAATTGTATAAGGCTGCAGGATTTCGTTCTCATGTCTTGTTTACACCAAGAACTTTGTTCTTAGGAAGGGCTATTCTCCAGCGTGGCAGTCTTGTGTCCTTTGGTCTCAAATATGTGTTGTTCTTCCCTAGAACCTGTCCTGGCAGTGAAAACACCCTTGAGAACTGTTGAAGCTGTACCTGGAGGGGATGCCCTCTTTACTGTTGACCTCACGACAACATGTTCCGGCACTTGGTACCTTAATGGTAAAGTCTTACAGGAAAGTGAGACCTACATCATTAAAAGAACCCAAACTACTCACACCCTGATCATAAAGAACATCACCAAGAACGATGATGGAGCAGAAGTGAAATTTGTTGCAAATAACGTTGACACCAGCACCAAAATGAGAGTGAAAGGTATTTAGTTTGATCACTGTCCTTTCTTTTACCAGTCAAGGGCCCGTTGCTGTGACATGATGATTAGAACTGGGGCTGGAGGCTTCCACTGGTGAAGGAAGTACCTGAAATTGCATCATATGAACTGATGTGAGTCCTGGTAATGACCTCACCAGGGTAGCACAGAGTTCAGAGTGAATCTATGGATCTAGCCAGCTGGTTGGTATCTGAACCAGACTGCTTAACATCAGCTCATGAATTTCTGTAGTTCACAACCATCAGCAAGTGGACTCTGTCACCAGATCTACCACCGAGTCACTTTAGAGCAGGAAATTCAGCTCCAGGTTTGGCTAATATTTCTGATTGTAATGGAGTCATTCAAAAGTAAAAGAGAACTATTTAATAACAGATTCTTTTTTCTTGGAGGTTTTTGAGTCTGCTGTAGATGTGTGTGGTGTAAAAGTTAGTATCATGTAACTCAATTTAGCGCTGAGAATTGGGTGCTCCGGCTTTCCTCTATGAAATGAGGATAACATCTGTATCTACCCGTATTGCATGGCAAGAGATAATGAAAAGACATTCATTATGTTTGACTTTGGGTGAAAATCTCTGCAGAAGCATGTTTAGAATATTATTAATCAGTAGAAAGGCATGACTTTTTAAAATTTATTTAGTGACTCAGGCAATAAAACGAGATCAGGTCTCCTGAACTGGCAAAAATTGCTTGGTATTGACATGCGTGTGAGGGCAGGAACAGGAACTAATACTTTTTCAAAGATCTCACAGTCTACAGCAGACGTGTGTCAGGGATGTGTTATCTCGATATAACTTGAAATAACGAAGCCTTCGTTCCTGACAGGTGCTGCAGTGAGATTTACCAACAAGAGCAGAGATATAGAAAAGGTCTCTGCTCGGCTGCGGGAGGAAGCCAAACTTCAGGCTGAGCTTTCAGAAGCAGAGGCTACTGTGAAGTGGATGAAGGATGGGAAAGAGCTCAAGGCCAGTGAAAAATATGAACTGCAAACCATGGGGAAGAGGCACATCCTGAAAATCCGCAACACTGCAGCAGAAGATGCCGGAGTGTATGAGTGCACCTGTGAAGGGGACAGAATGCTCTATCAGCTTTCAGTGAAAGGTATGTGACTGCCTAGGCTGCTCTACATTAATGTCCTGCTCCTGCCCTAAGCCAGCAGAGTCATCAAGGAACAGAAAGGGAGTGCTCCAGAGGTGGTGCAGGGACTTGTGTTAACTCCTCATCTTCTAGCATGGAGAGTGTCTGTAGTCCCAGCGTAGGACAACTTGTCAGTAAACTCAGGATCTAACCCTGTCTCCGTGGTAAGAGCTGTGCTGTCACTCACATTGTTTTGTTATTTCATGAGATTGACGACGGGTGGTGAAAAGGTGCTCTTGTGATGAAGAGATGCAGCCACAGGGGCAGGACATGATGCACGCGGTCCCAGGTCTGCCCTTTACTTGCTATGTGATATGCGATGAATGACTGAGGAGCTAGTTCAGCTCTGATTGAAGTCTGGATGGACCAAGATCATCTTGGCCTTGTGGAATTTTTTTGTTATATGTTTGGGGTTTTTTTTGGTGTTCTGTCAATACTCTGGTGAATAAGAACAGACCTTTCCAGAGCACGTTGGATGACTTGACTCATTGCTATTTGCAAGGTGGAAGGCTGTATAGGACAAGCAGCAAAATGTCATTCTCTTAATGTTTCCTGCTTGTTAGATTTGAAAAAGCACTGTTTTATAGCTGCCCTGTAGTTTGCTGTTCTTGCTTTCATGGCAGTCCCTTCCCTTCTGATCGCCTGTTACCAGCTGGGGGGGGGGGGGGGCCCATCCACGCCCGGAGAAAGACATGGAGTCTTGAACCTTAACCCCAAAACCAACAGTGTTAAGTCTCCTTCTTGCAAGCCTTCCCATCTGTGCAAGTTTTTATGAACTAGTTCATAGGAGAGTTTCCTCTGCCTTGGATGGGAGCAGGTTTTTACTAAAAAGCCCCATTGCATCCCCAGACTGTTCCTGCTGAGTATTATCTAGATGTCTGCTGAGGTTCAGAGTATACAGCCTGACCCCAGGACAGTCCTGCCTGGTGTCAGATATTATCTGGGGTGAGCCCCGTAGCTATTCTTCTTTGAACTGGCAAACTCACTTTGTAAAGCTGTTTGATTTCTGTATTCTGTCCTGTAACTCACCCCTCACCTTCTCCCCAGCAACGATTGCACTCTGTCTACACTGCGTATGTATAAGGTGCTTCACCATCTTATTCTGCTGGCTTCTTGCCCTCCTTGGTCTCTGTAGAAACAGCAAAGCCCCAGAGCAGTGCATGTGTTTTGCATTTAACAACTTGCTTGCTTGGTTATTCTCAAAGAGCAAACTCAAAAGAGGCACGAAGAGAGCTGAAAAAAATAATTACAAAATGTGACTACGTTTATGGAGGGAGGAATTTGCTGTCTACACTTGGCAGCTGTTCTTATTTTCGTTTTTTTTCTCTGTCTCTCTGCCTCTTTAGCATAATTTTTCACACAGGCAGATCTTCCCACAGATTTAATTGAATTAGCTGATGGACGTTTCCATGTGCTTTTTATTGCAACATGACTATCAAAGGAGTAATCGATGCTATTATTTTATAATCTGTGTTGACAAGCTGTAACTTAAACATCTGCTGTTGGCAGCTTGATTCCCAGAGAACCAGCTCTCATCCTTGTAGGATAAGGCTTACAAATGCCATTCCAATATTTTACCTTTCAGTGTCGCCGCATTTTATCTGTTCCTCCTGTAAATCTGACACAGCTAGCTGGTGAATCGTTTGATGTGCAGGTCAGCTGCCTCTGGCACGTGGGCATCACCTGGCTGCTGAGAGGCCACCATGCCAAGCCACGGCCAGAGGCGTGTCCCTCGCTGGGCTTCCTGCCCAAAAGAGCCCCGCTAGAAAACGCACTTGCCATTTATCACTGCAGTCCCTCCACTGCCATGAGACTTCATGTGCCAGGCGTCCTCTGACACATGACCTCCTGCGTCGAAATGGGACATCTGAGAAGTCTCCTTCAGACTACGGTGGTTGTATTTTTCACTCTAGTTTTCTGGTGAAGTGAAAGGTGCATGAATGAACGCATCTCCCTCTTCTACCTACCAAAACTTTTAACCTGTGGGCTGAGTTCCAGTAATGCTGGTGGAGAAGGAGAAGGCTCAGCAGTGTTCGGCCCCTGCAGGCTTCATGGCCGTAGGCGGCTGGGTAGAGGAGAAGTCCTACTGAAGGGAAAGCTCCTGGAGAAGTCAAATGCAAGCTCCTGTCTCTGCCAGAAGCTGGTGATTGAACGGAGTCTCTTGGGGACCAAAACTGGAGAGGTCCTTGGCTGCACTGTCATGTCCTTCCCTTTCCCTGTTTTTTTTGCTCATTGGGTATTTCTTAGTCTTAGATCGGGGGAGATTTGGGACTGGGGTTTTCTTTTTCTTTCTTACCTGTGTATGGCTTGGCAAATCAACTCGCTCTTCATCTTTAGGTCTCCAGACTCTGCCACTGTACAAGCTGGTGAATATTGGTTCCCTACCAAATATTTGTGTGTAATTAAAAGCACTACCACAGGCTTGGAGAAACCTAACGTCCTAAGGAAACTAAATGCAAAATCCATCCTTGAGGGTAGGGTATCTGAGCGAAAGGAGAACCCCTGTGTGTTGTGCCAGGATGCATGGGGAATAAAGAGGAGGAGTTAGAGATCTGTGTGCGGTCACAGGACCACGAT
>VZSZ01007378.1:0-106444 GCA_013398815.1 Ibidorhyncha struthersii | reverse complement strand
TCCACTGGGCAGCTTTCCAGCCACTCTTCCCCAGGCCTGTAGCAGCGCATGGGGTTGTTGTAACCCGAGTGCGGGACCCACAGCACTTGGCCTTGTTGAACGTCATACCAATGGCCTCAGCCCATCCATCCAGCCTGTCCAGATCTCTCTGTAGAGCCTTCCTACCCTCAAGCAGGTCAACACTCCCCCCAGTTTGGTGTCTTCTGCAAGCTTACTGAGGGTGCGCTCGATCCCTTTGTCCAGGTCATTGATAAAGATATGAAAGAGAACCAGCCCTAGTACTGGGCCCTGGGGAGCGCCATTTGTGACCAGCCGCCAACTGGATTTAACTCCATGACAACTCTTTGGGCCCAGGCATCCAGCCAGATTTTCACCAGGGAAGAGTACGCCCATCCAAGCCATGAGCAGCCAGTTTCTTCAGGAGAATGCTGTGGGAAACGGTGTTAAAAGCTTTACTACAGTCTAGGCAGACAACATCCACAGCCTTTCCCTCAGCCACTAAGTGGGTCAGCTTGTTAGGTTAGTCAAGCAGGACCTGCCTTTCATAAGTCCATGCTGACTGGGCATGATCATCTGGTTGTCCTGGGTGCTTCTCAGAGGTACATAGCTATAGGACAAGAGGCAATGGATATAAGCTGCAGCATGGAAAATTCCAGTTAGATGTTAGGAAAAAAATATTTTCCCTATGGGTGTGGTCGAATATTGGAATAAGGGCCCGTAGACGATCAGATCTCCATTCTTGGAGATATTCAAACTCCACTGGAGCAGGCCCTGAGCAACCTGGCAGAAGCCCTGCTTTGAGCAACGGGTTAAAACAGAGGACCTCCAGAAGTCCTTACCCTTATATTACCCTAGGACTCTGCAAGTAGATCAGTCTTTAAGAGCCGTGGAACTCCCTACATTCACAGGGAAAGAGCAAACTTTACTCCTCTAAGAAGCAAAGTCTCGGGGATATTTAATGCTGCGTGTAAGGGCTGCAGATGAGCAGCTCCTTAAAAACTTACAAGCGCTTTTGGCTTGAGGCAAGAGTGAGGTTACTGGATTTCACAGGTCAATGTGAAAAGTTTAGTTCTGGAAGCCTTCCTTACTGCTCCTGAAAGGCAAAATACAGTCTACAGGTTAAAGCATAAGACACAGCATTAGGAGAAAAGTAGTCTAATTCTGATAGAGTCACAGCCTTGTTAAGTGCCTTTGAAGAAATCATCTGAACTATTTTATGCCTTACCTTCACGACATGTAATATAGGACTAGTAGCCTATTGCACAGTTGAGACAAATTCAATAAATTTTTTAATTTTTGCATTTGGCGGTAGTGGAAAATATTGCTGTACTTTTTATTTGTTAAAAGGGATTACTATGTCTTTTTTACATTGAACGGGTTGTAAGTTGTAAACTGCAGATCACTAAAATCTTACAGGAATATTTTCTAAGCTCAACCAGTAATTGGAGGAATAGTTGCCATATTAAAGCCTAAAAAGAGCAGTTAGACATTGCTGGGATAGTATTCTATTTTCTCCAAGTATTGCTTTTTATCTTGTAGAATCTTAACATAGGGACAGAACAGAACACGTAATGAGCTTTTGGATTTGAAAGTCCCCAGGCATATCCCCTTAATTTGGAAGAAAGAGAACATCCTATTCTGAACACTTTTATTATTTATACTGAAACTCCTGGGAAGGTATCTTCAAGTTTTTGAAGAAAAGTGAGTTTGTCCTGCTGCTTGTTGCATGGCCAGGTTTTGCAGCTATTCTGCTGCACCACTGATAGAAAAGAACATATTGAAATTAAGGAGAGTTGTGGAATAGTAGCACCTTTGCATGTACCTCTGCTGCTCTGCCACGTTTCTGGTAGCAGATATATAAATGCGATACACTTAGGAGTGTAACCAACAGTGCATAATGAAGAGGATCATGATAATGTCATAGCAAATCCCTGCCAAAATTTTCTTCTTTTCACATGCCTTGTCCTCTTCATTTATAACAAGACTGAGTCAATATTTTTCATTTGTAAAAAGACTGTAGTGTACAGAAAGCATATGCAGAGCGGGTACTTGAATCTGTTTGGAAGACTACTGTTTGATAACGAGACAGAAGCATTTCAGGAGTACCAGAGAGCATTCAGCCTTGCAGGCTGCCCTGCTTCAGGATTACTACATTTATTTTACCACTGCATCATGAGTAAAGTTCCCGCACAGGCTCTCAGATCAATATATTCACCTCTCAGGTGTTATCTGAGCAGCTGAGCAAGTGCTGCTGGGAGGCTGAGTGGACTTCATACCACAGGAGAGAAATACCTTTATATATATATCCACATACGTGACTATAAATGCATATTCCTACGTGTGATTTTTAACTTTCATTCCGATTAGTCCTCTTTCTTTCTTGCACCCGTAACTGCCTACAGGCAGATACATTTTGCAATAACTGAAAGTATTCAATACGTATTGAACAGAACAAGAATACATGAAAAACCCCAAACACATCAACATCAATAGACTTGATACATGAGGTGATAACAATTGGTCCAATCGTATTTGTCAGTTCTTCGTGGTTTGTGGGCAAGGGGCGATATTTCAGGAAGCAGACAGAGCTGGCTTGCATTGCAGTTCCTCCGCAGCACTTCTCTGCAAAGCTGGGGAGCTGTAGAGAGCGAGGCAAGTCTCCTGCTCTGCTGCCGGAGAGTCCATGGGTAAGTGCTGCAGAGGTACTCAGCAGAGGTATTGGAGGCAGACATGCAGAGACATGAGGGCTAAAAAGCCCTCACCCCGGAGAGGAGGAGGGAAATATTATTAAACTTGAATGAGAAGGCTGCAGATCTGGATGGGGATTAATGGTTCCTGGTGGGAGGTAAGCTTAAAGCAAAGCTGGGAGCAAACATTAAAAGATAGAAGTTAAAAGTGCAATGGGTTTTTAGTCCACTGCAGCAGCTGTGGATGTCATATTTTGTGAAATCTGGGGAAGCAAAGTAGAAGGTAGTTAAAAGTATATTTTGGGAGTCAGCATTGCAGTTTGGGCACCTGGGCTCCTTTTACAATAGCATCCACACTTTCATAATCCTTTCTGAAAATTAATTTATTAAAAGAAAATGTGAACCAGAAAGACACAAGTAGTGTTATTGGTTTTGATAATCAATCTTTAAAAAAAGTAATAAGAAGGAAATTTCCATAGTGCTTCTACTAGCCTTCTCATAGACTTTGATACTCTTTCACAGACAGTAAATTTCTCAAAATCACCTCAGATGCTGAGAATCATAAGTCCACCTGATAGAGGGTTCTCAGCTCTGCCTTCAGTGCTGTTGGAAACCTTCCCTGACGCTCTCAGACACTTGCACAGCTCAGCAAGAGCGGTTGGTGAGTGGTTTAGTGCGCGCTTGTTGAGGGGCTTTGGACGGCTGGCTTAGCCACCAGTTATCTGCTCCAATACTGAATTTTACATCCCTGTTCTCCCATTGCTCAGCATGTACAGGAGGCCATTTAGGAAGGCAACAAAGAAATCCTGGGTGACAGGTTTTTTTCATTTTATTGATGTTGCAGAGCTTTCCTTTGTTAGCCAGAAAGACCAGCTGAGAGTCTTACTCAGTGATCAGGGAAAAGAAAATCATGAACTGAGTAATACAGATAAATCAGACAGGAGAGAGCTGTGGCTGGGGGACAGAGAAAAGTGATCAGGAGGTACGCCAGCAAAAATGACCCGAGTCACCCAATGCAGACTGGTGTATATTACTTGGGTAACTACGCAGTGGTGTTCTGTTTGGACTCTGAAACGTTGCTGGGTGATCGTGTATTAGGTGCGTTGTTTTTCCTTCTGCAGCAGTGGTGGCAGCTTTTTTGCCGCCCTGTTGTGAACCCACAGCTCCATGTCCCTCCTGCTGAGAAGACAGAAAGTAGCAGATTTTTTTTTCCCCTTCCACTTTGAACTGTACCATTGCAGTTCTCATCTTTGTGACAGCATTGTCAGCTGAAGCACACAACTTACAGCAGGGAAAACTGGGCTGCAGGTTTGAAGGGCACCAGATGCTCCACAATAACCATCCCTACACTTGCTGCTGTTCAGGAGCATCTCACTAGATGAAAGCTTAAGTCTCCCCAGTGTTCTTAGCAACCATGGAAAGGCATCTCTCCTTTGAGTATGCTGTATATGTTTGGCCCTCCCAAAAAGTTATCTACTGCTTTTCAGGTGATGAGCCAAACACAGGCTCGTCTTTCTAAGAAAACTGCTGCAAAAATCACACGTTATTCAAAAGTGATGCTGAGGGCAGTGTGATGGCTGTTTTGTCTTGCTTTGTTGCATGATTATATGCTATAGGGTTGCACTTCATTTTGGTATGTAAAGGAACTGTCCTTTCCAGTATGTTGTCAGGAGCAACTAGACTCTGAGAAGATTCTGCTTTCCATTCTATAAGTGAAAAAGCTAGCAATACCCATAACTGGATAAAATAGTTGGAGTCCTGTTACCATTCTGTATAGATTGGTATAATATATATATTATATATATACAGAATCTATACATATAATGATAACACTGTCATGACACCGTTGTCATCACGATGCCCTTCAAAGCTAGACTGAATAAAGTGGCTATGTTAACGAGCTGCCCGAGATTGTTTCTCACCACATCTTCTCACTCAAATGCAGAAACTTCTGCAGCACAATATTTTATTTTGGTAAGCTGTTGTGGTTTTCTTTAATATATGTGCCGTGGTGAATTTCGGTAAGAGGTAAGAGAGGCAATAGCTTGGGTAGAGAGATTGCACCGAATTTGCAGGTTTGCAGTGGTTCTTAGTTTTTGGTTCTTAGCCCCAGAGCCATCCCAGAGAAGGACCATCTCAATCACTTTATCCTTATCTTACAGTCTCTGGGAAGGGTAGTTGCTCATCATGACCTTAATTCCGAAACTGGGAGTAGCTTCTTTGAAAAACAACGCTAGGGCTGCAGTAGATCTTGAAGAGAAGAAACGGGGTCCTGGAAATATTCGAGGCTTGGTGTGGTGGCACCCTGGATAACCCAGTCTAAGGCCCTGCTTTCAACAGGAGGTTTGACCGTAAAATCTGCGGAGGTCCCTGCTGACCTGGATGCTTGTATGATTCAGCACTCGCAATAGGCACAAACTGGAATGTGCACAAGGCTTTCTGCAGTGTCATGCAGAGGTACCAAAATTAGTTCTGGAGGAGCTAACTGAAGTACAGCCTCTGAGCCTGGAAAACCGGGATAAATTTGACTAGAGGGAGTGTCACACCAACACAGGTTTATCACCAACTACCTATTTAAAGGTAGCACGCATACCTCAGACTCACATGGCAACGTGCATGTATTCTTTTGCCAGTGCCATACAGAAAGACTGCATGAATTCTACCCTTTTCCCCCTGAAACAACACGTGCAGGCTGCTTCTGAATCTGAAATAAAAAAGTTCAGGGAAAAAATCCTTCAAAAAAAGCATAACAAAATGCAGTGCTGGAACCTCTCACCAGATTAATCAACTTCTTCCTAACCTAGAGAAGATCTCTGGCACACAGCTGAAATTAGGTTCAAGTGAGGATAATGTTAGATGTGGGAAGGGAAAGAGCTCAGATGCCCAGTAACTTGTCTAGGGGAAACTGAATCTGAAAATTAAGTGGAGATAGCTTTTGGTACAGAATTCATTATTTTATTGTCAGCTCACTGAACAGAGTGAAATCTTTCTTCTTAAGTGAAATTAAGGGGAAAAGAGTTTTAGCCAAAGTAAGAGGCATAAGGAAAATCTGGAGTGGATTCTCAATAGACATTGCTTTACCTGCACTTTTCATTGTGCTAATGGTACTTAGCAGTGAATGGTGAGATCTCTCACCATGAGGGCTGTAGAAATCACCAAATGACTTTCAGTGATGATCCTGATTTGATGATGCAGAGAGAAAAGAAAACTAGCAGTGGGAATCGCTACTCAGAGAGATGATGCTTCTCGTTTCCACTTCTGTAGGGCAATTAAACACATTAACCCTGTGCTTTATTTTCTTAACCTCCCCAAATTCTTAACATCACCGATATCGACAGGAAAGCTATTTTGGAGATATCTTTTCTGTGAAAATGTATTCCAATTAATGTTTGATGTGCTAACTTGAGAACCAGAAGCAATGGGGCTAAAGAGGCTTGCTGTGGCCAGTCTAACAAATCCTGTTGAGAAGCTGCAGGGCATGTTGCTGCCCTACTGTGGCTATTTTGCTTTGGGATCAGAGTTCATATCTGCACAGGGTATGTCCTACACCACACACCGTTGTATCAATTTATGTTGCTGCTGTTTTGGGCTGCTCTCCACCATGCTCCACTGACTCTAGGTGGGTTTTACTAATATTTTTTTTTCCCTGTACTTCTGTCATGTAGGGCTCATAGTATCATTCAGGAATGTCCTGACATTCTGTCTTCAGCCAAGAAGAGCTCATAAGAGCTATAGTGAAGAATGATGTAAAATATTTGGTGCTTGTGCTTTCTAGTGTTCAGAAAGATGAATGTCAAATAACCTGGATGAAATGAAAAGAAGGAAGTTAAGCAGGGAAGCTAACTGATAGTTTATTGTTTTCAATTCTATTTTTTATAGACATGTCTAAAGACCAACCAAGAATTGAGGCCCGATGGCATGGTGTCCTGTGCAACACCACAGCACAGGGCGCTCCAAAACCAAATAAGCAGGTTTGGACTGTCAAAACAGCATTATGGCCACAAGCAGCAGAGCCCAAGATTTTCTTGCAAGCCCTGTGTCAACAAAACAGAGAGAGTGGCTAAGAGAAAGCAAGTTAGGAGGACGGCGGGATAAAGGGCAGGTGTGGGTACTCTTCCCGCAGCCCAGAACAGCAGCCCTTATTGTAGATGTTTCTACAGCTGCTTCTGGCTGGACTCTCTAGCTGCATCCTTAAACATTTCAGCTGAACTTCAAATAGGCAGAAGTCTTTAAAAAAGCATCAGTAATGAGCTTATTCCTAACACAATTAGCTTCACACTTTGGCAAATGCGCTGAAGATCTCAGTTTAACACAAATGCTTATCGTTAGCTCAGAACAGAAACCTCCAGATTTAACAGCAAAATGAACCATTTCAGCCCAAACAATTTGACATAACGGAGCACTTGCATGCATACAGCACCTCATTCCGTTATGCAGTCTTTAGCTGTGCTGATCAGGAAATGCTCTTGCAAATCAATGCACTTTATGAATGCAGTGTGGTACAATTCCCTTTGCAGTAGTTTCCTCATTTTTGAAAGAGGTAGGAGGAACCCTGAATTCCTGTCTAACCCAACTGTAGTAGGGAAGTCACGTACTTCATTGCGCTTGTGCTGAGGTAGGAAAACATCTTGGGTATCAGTCTAGCAGTACTGGTAGTGAGCTTTGCTTTCTGTACTGTTCCTAGGCAGACACTCTTAGGCTAATGCAGGGGAGTTTGTTCCTCTGCCGCCACAGACAATGCATTTTAGCATACCAAATTTCATAAATATCTGTCTGTGTATATTCAGCATGAAAGTGATCATTAGTAAAATGATTTTTTTCTACACACCTGATGATAGAGTTTGTTTTACCTCTGCAGTCAGTAAGCAAATGAGAATAAAACAGTATTAACAATCTGAGAATAAAACAGTATTAACAATTGCAGTAAACATTTTGAGGGTGAGGAGCAATAGACTTGTGCTGTATCTTTTTTTTAAAAAAATGTTCTTCCTTAAAACATGCTGCCTGCCTCAGCAGGCAAATAGTGAGAGACTAGCACAAAGTTCAAACAAATTTTAGGATGAGCACTGTATTTTCAGGTGAAGGGAAGGGCTTTTTCTTCTCAGAAGGGCGTATATGCATATAGGATCAGCATGTTACCGCACATAATTTCACTCTCTGCAGTCTAATGTCATCCTTATGGCAGGAGTAATGCATCTCCTTGTCAATCAGCTCCCCCCTCCATTTTTTTTTATCCTGATGAGAACAAGCTCTGGTAACAAGGGAATTGCTGTGCTGGATTCCTCATGAAAGGCGTATCTCCTGAAAAACCTACTGGCATGCGACAGATGTGAACTAGTAAAATCCTGCAGAACAAGGTAATATTAAAGTTGATGATAGACTGCTGGAAATGTGCAATCATTAAAAATAAGTAAGACACCTTCTCAAAAAGGTGCATTTAGACTGGAGTCTGCACAGATAGATACATTTTGTATGAGGTTCTGATTGCTCCTCCTGTCCTCAGTGGCAAACACTGATGCCAAAGCAGAGTGCCAGTAGAAAACAGAAGTAGGTATGGGGAAAGTTGGTGAAATTATTAGTGTTAGAACAGTTGTTTTCTGGATTTGTGATCCCTCTCCCACACACTATTAAAGAAGAAGTACAGCAGATTTTCATATGGATTTAGATTTTGTTTTGGTTGCAGTACTTCTCTGTTGAAAGAACTGGATTACAATAAGAGCTGAATAGAAATTTGAGGTGTTTTTATTGATATGCTATACTTCAACATGGAATGAGGTGCAATTTTAGTGCTTCCAGAGGAGGGAAAGGTGAGATAGACTAGTGAGATAGACTGAAGGGGAAACAGACTTTCTCCACACCACTCTGCCTCAGGTACTTTTAAGCAAATTTCTTTTGCGTAATAATGCCCAGGGATGGTAACTTGCAAAGTGGGTGTTTTTTCCCCCTAAATTAGAAAAGGGAGCCAGGAGGAGACCACCAGATGTATTTCCACCTTTCAGAGGAGCTTGAATATATATCTCTGCTGTGCAAAGATGTGTGAAATGAGGAATTGCAAGACACATTTTTCTCCCTAGACTTTTCCAAAATGTTCTTTCAGATGTGTCACAGGTAGTATTTCTCACTCATAGGATGCATTGCACTGCCTGGGTGATGGCCACAAATCACAACTGCTTCAGAACCTAGATAGAGACATTTTGAGAAACCTACTCTCTACAAAATGTTTTTGGCTGTTACTGATACTGAACATTTTTCATTTTGTAGATAATAAATATCTTTCTATTCAGGGGCTTGAAATAGTAAGGTACATTAAAAATATGAGTAAAAAAATGTAATTTTGTTGGTAGCAGCTACAAGCTACTCACTCTAATACTGCTTTTCAGCTATTCATGTTAGCAGCTGATCTTTTACTTAATGACAAATTGCAATTAACCTGTCACAATTACAGCTTAATAACTGATCCAGCCAGTCTTACGTACTAGGACCAGGCCCATAGCTGGCACTGGGAGGGACTCTGAGCAGATGTGGGCTTTGTGTAAGGACCACAAGATGTAGCAGATGATGCTCTCCCTGTATCTCATCCTTTTACCTAGGAAGCAGAAACTGCCTGAGGAACAGGTGACCAACATTTGGTGTTGGTGAGCCCACAGGTACATCTACTGAAAGCATGTCTTTCACAGTCAAGCATACATGGCAATATGGAATTTTCCCCAGTTTAGGAAAAGATAGGTTATATCAGATCAGTCATCAAGAAACTGAACCTTATTTAATCTGACCAGCCACCTGATATCTCTACTGCAGGGTTTTGGAAGGTGGTTTCAGAGGAACCTGTCTTCATGCCATAGTTGCGATTGGCTGCTTTATATTCAGACACAAATCAAAGGGAAAATGGAACAAGTAGGGCCTTGATCTGCTGTCCCACCAGACTCAATTAGAGATGTCATTGGTGAGACTGGAACTGGACAGTGTTAGAATTATACACTAGAGAGAAGAATGAGGCTCATGGCTTACTGCAAGACTAATACGCAACTACGGGACAATGCCTTGGCTGATATAAACAGGCTTATATTTATTAATATAAATGAAGTTTACATGATGGGTCTGAATAGATACGAGGAACAAAGACGGCTAGAAAGCAACATTGAAGTATTTTTCGATAATTCAAGTCCTGATTCTTTCATTAATGTAATGGGAAGCAGGGTCTAATTCTTCCAGTGTAAAATAAAATTATATAATTAAGGAATACTTTGCTACTTCTAATAGAGTTTTCTGACTGGCTGAAGTCTGATCAACTGTCCAACAGAGCTGATTTATTCAGGTAATTGTCCCTCACACTTTGGGGAGTATTGAGACCCCTCTGGGGGCCTGATTCTCTGCTATCAACATCAGCTCAGTGTTTTCAGGAGCATCACTCCAGCTTTACTCTCAACTAACTAAAAGAGTCAGGTTACCCACAGTTCAGGTGGATCTTATTTTTTCCTTTCTGCCACCTGCGTAAGTGAAGGGAGAGGAGTAGTTCTCCAGAAGATCCAACCACCACACCTGCACCACTGGGAAAAGCAGCTAGCCTGTGCCGGGACCAGCAGCTTGGTGGAGGGTACTGAAAACCTACCAGCTGGGTCAGGAAGCCATGGTATCTACTCAGCAGAAGACCGTGGCACTCCTGAGCTCTGCACCCACCAGCTCTGATGGAGCTTCCCCGATGGAGCTCTTGTGCGAACATGCTGCCACCCAGGCATGGGGCTGACAGGGTGTGCCCTGCCCTTACGCCAGTGTTAGATGGCAGTGGTGACCATGCCTGTGGCAGGTGTGCCTAGGTGGAGGAGCTCCTCTGCTTAGTGATGGAGCTCCTAGAGGAGGTAAGCAGGTTGAGGGCGATCAGGGAACGTGAGGGGGAGATAGACGCTTGGAGTCGTACCCTCTATCAACAGCATTATATGACTTATATGTTATGTAACTATTATATGTATCAAAATATATATCAACAATATTATGCACATTAACATGTGTATTAACTTATTATATGTATCAGCAATATTATATAGCTTAAAAATTGTCCACACATTTAGATGCTACCTGCAGGTTTTTTAGATATCTTGGCGTTCGTCCCACTGTTAACTGGGATGTATTTATTCTAGAACAAGACCTACAAGAAGCCAAGAGAACATGATTAACTTGAGAAGGTACAGGACTTGATTTAAGGCTATCTAAGCTTTATATGTAGTTTTGCCACAGAGGCTTCAGTTTTTTTAGCCATAGCACGGGGAGAGTGATATGTATACCTTTTAACAGAGCTTTGAGATCAACTGCAGAAAGGTACTAAGTAAGAGCTAAGTATTATTATAATGATCACTTTTTAATATCTGAACAGCTGTTAGCCACTGTTAAAATTGTAAAATGCAAAAAGACAGCCATCACATACCAGTCTTGTTGTGAAGTACCACAGAACAGTACGTCCTCTGTGTTTTTTTAACCAGATGTGAAGCAACAGGATGTAGTCAGTTAAAATGTTCTTATGTAAGATTATATGTATGTGTTGAATGTCAATACTGTTGCTTTCAAAACTGTTATACTCAAATATGTCTGTGTGTTCTGACAGAAGTGAGTTGAGCCTGCAAGAGGGCAAAACTGACCTTGTGCAGACTCCTCACAGAGACTCAGTCCTGCAGTAAGATATCTTTTACCACACACACCACAAAGCAGTCATCGCTGCTGCTGAGCCTTCGATACTGACATGGGTAATGTTTTTTTTAATAAAATCTTCTAGTTTCAGTTTGCTAGCACCATACAGGTGTAGCAACAGCACCAATTCCCGAGATCCAGATGCTGAGCTGCAATCTTGGCAGAGAGCAGGGCTGAGGCACAGTGCTGGGCTTTAGGGGGAGCTTTGTTTCATCCCTTACACTTTGGTGTCTATACTGTAACCACATCCAAACCCACACTTAGTCAGTTACAATATAGATCACCTTTTGCTCCTGTCTTACCCTGTTTTCTCAAAACACTCTTTCAAATGATCCCCTCCACTCCCGGGAATAACCTTTCCAAATGCGTGTCTTTGTGTTCTGTGGGGCTTACATCTGTATGTAAACCTGATCATTTTAGGCAGCAAAAGAATGTAACCTTTCAGAAATGGGAGGCTTTGAAGACCTCCTATGGGTAAGAAATAGCTGCAAATAGGGGATCCTGAGATGCAAATAAAAATCTTCCTGTGGTTGTGTTCTTATGGGCAGCCCTGCCCTCACATAGCTGAGGCTCATGGTTGTTGCTTCGTCATAGGCTCAAAGAAGGAAGTAAGGCAATGACTCTTTAAAATATCAGGTGTTTTTCTTTTCGTTCTTAGAGCTTACATAAAATGAAGAGCCAAGTAAACAACACTTGAAGAGTGGAGATAAACTCTAATCTGTAAGTATGCACAGAATGAACAAAAGGCTTGGTTTTGGTTTACAATGCTTTTAAAATGTTTGCAACTTAGGGGGAAAAAAGTATCCAATTGTCTAGTTTTATTTTAAGCACATTTTAAAGCTTTTCTGCACAACTGTTTTTGTCATTGTTATTTGTAATTTCCTAGTACAGGAAAACATTGCTTCATCCTTTTTCATATTGCTATCCTGTAGTTCTACAACGCCTCCTAAAATTGGGAGGCAATGAATTTTGTTTTTATCCATCTTTGTGTGTGTGTTTGATATCATCCAATCTCTGCAAAGACCAGAAATTTGTCCTCTTTTATAAGATACAGCTAGGATAGTAAATAATTATTTTTAGGAAGGTTCAATGGCTTCCGTTTTTGTGTAAAAACAGTAAAAATCTCAAACAAAAGAGGACTAACCCAACATGTTTTTCCATCCCATTTGTTCTTCGATAGGCTGGATTTAAACTAAAAAGTATCAGCATAATGATGACTCAGCCTGCAAGACATGAATCAATGAGCTAGTGAATGAGTTAGAGCAATCACTATAAACTGTTTGAAAAAAGCCAATATCTAAGTGTAAACACACACTTGATATGTCATATTTTTCATTTGAAATGTTTTCCTTTAAACAGACATTTATACTTCAAACTTCAGGTGTGTGTGGTTATTTTGAAATGAAGAGAATTCTGCAATTATTCTAGTGGCATAGCCTACACTACCATAACACAGCATGGAATTAGAGCAAATGGAAAAGCAATTACAATGCTCTCAACAGGAAGCATCTCTGAGACTAAATGAGGATGTTAGTGAAAAAAAACCGCACATTTTAAACAGACTTTTGTTAAATAATATTTGTGTTTTGCACTGCTTCCAACCTAGACTAGTTCAATGCCAAAATGTCAATTCTGACAAACACTCATTTTTCCATTTTATTAACTCTGTCAAAACCAGAAATCTTTCATTTGAATTGAACTTTTTTCCCCTCCAAACTGAAATGAAAGTTCTCAGTTGGCTGCATGCAGGCTGCAAATGCTTCTGCAGAACCCAACTGTCGGAACACATGAAAATCTGTGTGAAGCCTGTCAGTCCCTCATCAGACATATACGGGGGGATAAATTTTGCAAACACTTGTTACAGATAGTAGAGCTCACTGTTTGGTGAAGATTGTGAGTGTCATCGGTTTTGACAAATGAGGTTTTGGCTTTTTTTTACTAAGTTGATATAATGTTGAGGTAACCTAAGGGTTACTGATGAACCTGGTTGGGAAAATAGTAAGCAATGAAGAGAACAAGCCAGTGACAGGCTGATCTGGATTGCTAAGTCAGGTGCAAACTAGCAGCGTGCATTTTACCCCTGCCAAATGCAAAGTTGTTCACCTAAGAACCAAATAGGAACACAATGCTTCGGAGGCAGTTCATTGAGGAGCCACAAGCATGACTGGGATGAAGAGAAAATAAGTATCTTCTGTCTCGTCTTGACTTATCTCCAGGTATCTATAGGGAAAGCCAAAATTTGACAAAGGTTTTTTAAATCTGAAGGCAAAACCAGAAGCACATACCATACTTGGAAGCTGCAGTTGTACAAATTCTGTCCAGAAACTTGATTCACCCTTTTTTGTTTTTTAAACAGTAGGATAATTAACAGTAAGATAAAAGAAAAACAAGTTCCTGAAGGTTGGAATGACTATTCTTTTACTGTGAACATTTCGACAGAGGCTGAATCGTTTTTGTAAATGACATGCTGTGTCCTGAAGAGAGCAGTCCAGGGAAGTCCTGCGGGCTATACCACACAGAAAGCCACAGGAAATGAATGTGATGGCCTTAGCCTCACTGATAACGGATGAAGCTTGAATGCATGAGAATCTTTTTGCTGATCATATTTCTGAAAGAACCCAGCATCTGGCCTCTTGGTAATCTTTCCCCTTTGTCAAACTAAAATACAGCTATTTCGGCAATTGTCCCTGAGCCCTTGGCACCAGCAGGTGTCCTCTTTAGCTGCTATGGCATTCACACGAAGTGGTTGCCCATCGTTGTCTCATGGCTGTTCACAGCACGTGTACGGCAGAAGTTTGGCTTAACCAAGTTTAAGAAGTTTAGCTGAGGTGCTTAACACAGAGTAAGACCAAACCTTGCTCTAAACCTTGAGCAATATCACTGAACTGGCAGTAGCTAGAGCAGGTAGGAAGGCACAGAAACAAGAACACCTCCTTGAGGAGAAACTCTCTGCCTTTGGATGGACAAAGGAATAGAAGCAGCCCTCTCCTGGCATTTCTGCTTACACCAGCTGACACTGGCAAGGGGCTCAGCAGCATGGGGGAAGATAATTTCTTAGGTAGCTTGATACCACTCGCAGTGCTCTCTTCTGTTTTTCCTCCTCTGATGTGAGATGTTTTCCAGCTCTTGGAGACTTCTGTAGCTCATGTTTCCAGTGAGGTTCAGTATGTAGCCTTATGTCATACAATTAATTAGTCTCTTGTAACACCTACATTCATTCTCGTTCCATGTGCCTCCTGTTAAATTCTGGCCAAAGGACTTCTTGGTTGTGTTTCAGGTCAGTAGGTTATAGCTATGTGAATGTCAGCACAATAGGAAACCTCATTTCACCAGAAAGCAGCGTTTCCTCTGTAAAACATACCCGGTGTCATGCTATACTATATATCACGCAATGATATTTCAGTGGAATGCCTGTAGTACTGGGGAGCTGATAATCTATCAGCTGCCAGTAGCTTTTCTTTTGAAGATTAATGAAAATGGGATTTCCTGCAGAGTCTTACAATGAAGGGATTTATCGATGACTGCAAAATTCTTCAGAAACTGCATTTCAGTGTCTCAGTTGCTTATTTGCAGTCAGAAATAGGTCTCTCGCTGTCCCCTTAATAGAAACGTCTGAGGAAAATATCAGTTATCTGACTTCTGCTTATCTGTTCCTTGCTGCCTTCAGTTCATGTTTCACCGCTGGCCTCCGAAGGGTGACCGCGAGGGGTCCTTCCTCTCCACACACGCAACCTTGCTGTTGGGGCTGCTCACACCAACCCGCATTTCCAGCGTGTCGCTTTTAGGGCTGTGACACTTTTTAAACTCTAAATATGCATTTTAAATTAAAACAGTGTCACTTTTCAGAGACATCTTTTCGAATTAAAGCATAGCAACTTGGAAAAACTGACGAACAGCTGTTGCTAATCCCTTCTGGCTTGCGCGGTTGTGAGGCTGAAATGCAGCGTCTCAGAAACGAGAACAGAACTGGAAGGAACTTGCATGGTTTCTGATGCAAGAGCTGCAGTGTGCCAACCAGCAGCGCCTTTGAGGAAAAGCCCTTTCATTGCAACCCATTTTACTTCTCATAATGCACTGGAATTAGTTGCCCACATAACTCTGAAGTGCAGTTTCAAACAGAAAAGGTCAGTAAGCGCCAACAACCAACACATCAATTTGATATATGGCAGTTATATTTATGTTGATGACAATGAAATATCTGGAGCCTTAGATGCATTGGGATAGCTAGAAAATAACTGACTTTTCAATGTATAAAGAGATCTTGATTACTGTAGGGGCAAATACTTAGAAATATTACTAAAAAAACAGCAAAAAATATCTGAGCTGCGTCACAGATATTCATTCCCCACTGCGAGCAAAACCAGTTTATAAACTTTTATAGGTATTTCCTCTTTTCCGTGGAAGAGAGAACTGCTAAAGAACTTTTTTACCCTCCCAGCTTTTGACAGTATGTTATACCTAAAAATGAAAATAAGCTGAAACACCAGTCGTACAAAGAGGTAGAGGAACTACTTTGTGGAGTTAACAGCAGTGCAGTATTAAAAGAAAAACTGCAAAAACTCATTAGAGAGAAAACCCCCTCTTGTACTGTGGGATTCACTGATGAAATAGATGGCATACCAGAGTCGGTTTTAAATTATAGTTCAGGTAGCAGTAGCAGTATAACTGGGGTAGTGCTGAGCCCAGCACTGTTCAATTTTCCCTGCTTCTTTTCTGTGGGTGTAGTGTGGACATCCTCTTGATACTTTCATAGATGCAAGCATGCTACAGGATAACACCCTACCTGAACTCTTCCCCTCCCACACCAGCTTGTAGTACTTAAAAATCCTACCAGAAGTTACATTTAGAATTATATTTAATATAATTATATTTAAGAATTATATTTAATCTCTCTTTGAAGCAGTAATATATTAAAAATGTATAGCATACTTATTAAACTTGCTATTAGCTTTCATCTAGCCTCAGCTCAGGCCAGGCCGGCTTATTTGCACTAACCCAGGATGTCCTTTCCTAACGTTTCCTAACAGCCCATTTTGTAATACCTGTTTACCACATATTAGATGTGAAATGGTCCTCAGCACCAGGACAGCTCTGCCAACGGGTCTGGTAGGATCTGAGCAGGATCTCCATGGACCCTGGGTATCTATGGTGTTTAATCCCTTACTCAGATAAATTGTCTGTGGAGAAGAAGGAGTTGACTGTAAATGTGTGCAAAACAGCTCTCAGTAATAAACAAAATTTGTAGCTTTGATAGAACAGCATATGGTTATTATCTGTCTCTGGGAAGGGCAGATTTGTGTTGCAAATAAACAAACTGATGAATGAGTAGCAGAATTCAAACAATATCTCTGATCTTCACTGAAAAAACATCCAGATGCTCACAAGAGAGGAGGACTAGTAACACAGAGAGCTCAAAACCAACACAATCCTGTCATTTCTCTAAGGATCTCTTCTTCCCACATAATACTAACTCATGCTTGTTTATAAGGGTATGGCTAGCAACATCTTAAGGACTCTCTGCCCGACCTTCTTAGCCATTTTTCTCTAGGCTGGAGGATGTTTGGATAAAACTACTGGTTACAGCTTGTGCCAGCTGTGAGATACCAGGATTATCCCTTGAGCAAGATCTAGGTGGAAAGACCTGCTGGCTTTTCAGGTGGTCCCTCTCATTCCTACCTTATCTTAGCCTGTATGTATTCTTTTATTTCTAGGATATGTACAAGGAAGATTTCAGGAACATGATTGAAGAGAACAGGAACAGCAGTGACTCCTCCTCTGCCTTCCCTCACAACACCACCATGAGTGCCATACTGATTACTGCCTACTCAGTTGCCTTTGCTGGAGGGGGGATTGGGTCCATCACAATGTCATTTGTGCTGGTCAAGATGAACACTCTGTCTGTGACCACTACAGCCATCATTAACTTGGTGGTTGTGCACAGCCTCCTCCTCTTCACGGTGCCCTTCCGCCTGCACTACTATGTCAACAAGAAGTGGGTATTCAAGATGCCATTTTGCAAAATGGTGAGTTCCATGGTGCACATCCACATGTACCTGACCTTCCTATTCTACGTGGTCACACTGGTGATACGGTGGCTCATCTTCTTTCAATGGAAGATCAAGGTGGAGTTTTACAGGAAGTTGCACGCCATTGCAGCAAGTGCTGTCGTGTGGGTCTTAGTCATGGTCTTTGTGGTGCCAGTCTTGTACTTTGAGTATGGGCGCTCAGGCTCATATGATAATACAACATGCTTTATGTTCCACAAAGAACTACAGCAAGGGAGCGTGAAAGTCTTAAACTACAGTATAATTGTAGCTGTCGCCTGTATTACTTGCATCCTCTTGGGCCTGCAGATTTTCATCCTGGTAAAAGTGGCGAGAAAACTTTCCACCTCCTTCTGGTCGCACCAAGAGTTCTGGGCCCAGGTGAAAAACTTGATTTTCATCTGCGTCATCATAATTTGCTTCCTTCCCTATCACCTCTTTAGGGCCTACTACATACAGCATGTGAGTGACTTTGGCCAGTTAGAAAGCTACAATGAAGTTTTTTTGAGTCTGACTGCCCTCAGCTGTCTGGACCTGCTGTCATTCGTGCTGAGCGGAAGCCGCTTCTTCAAGCAAAAGATGGGCATGCTCCGCAGCAGGTTGTCTTGCTGCTAGCATCGACATGGACCTGGACCTGGCAGAGCATGGTGGTGGACAAGGCATGGCAAACCCCTTCCTCAGCAAGTCAGGGTGGACCCTGGAAACAGCACAGCAAACTCACGCAGGGCTCTGCAGCCGAAATAATGGGGTGAATCACCTGCAGTGTCACAGCTCCAAACTGCTGGAGTACCTGCGGGATTTCCTCGAGACACTACCTAGTGAGTTGCGGATGCACCTGGAATAGAGGGAGGAAGGGGCACGGGCTCTTCTGTCTTACTGTTTTTACATCAAGGTTGGTGAAGTCGAAGGCACTAGAAGGAGACTTAGGAGAATTTGCAAAGTATGTAGAAACACAAATAGAAAACCAGGCTTTTATGGAATAAGGGACAGTTTTTTTGAACATAAAGATCTATGTATATTTCTTGTTTCCCACAAGCTCTCAAAAAAATCAGGGAAGCTATTGTTCAACCTGAGTAGGTCTGTTTCTTCACTGTAAAGACAAGCTTACTTTCTAAGTGAATTGAACAATTAAATCAACTCTTTAAAAACAAACCAGCAATAAATATTTCTTAAAAGTTTTTCTCAAAATCACCTTTTAGAGATGGTATCATTGCAGCAAAGAGTTTTGTTCTCTTTCCCACATTATGAAAATGTCTCTAACAACAAAAATTACACATTGTGACTGAAATGAATATTGTAAGTTCAAACAAAAGCATGTATTTTTATTTACAGAATTGTTCAATTTAAAAAAAATATTTAACAGTGATGGATTTTACTTAGATCATTCAGACAGCAGTTGTCCTCTCTTAAAAGGTTAAGTATTCTAAGTCGTCAAGTTAACAATGACTTTTTTCTCCTATGTTGATTTTGTGCAATTCTGAAGTTCATAACTAATTACCCACGGTATCTTTAGCTTCAAATCCGTTCTATAAATTTAGTACCCTGTACTAGCAGAAGAAATTAAAATGTTAATGTTTGGATTGGAGAGATGGAAAAAGCTAATAAATCTGGTGTAGCTAAAAAGCTTATTGTATCTCCGTGATGCATTGTGAGTTGCTATCTCTGAAGACAGAATTGAATTCCACTAAAAAGGGCAAAAATTCAGCAAAATAATTCTGTTAAAGACATTCAGGCTTTCATAGCTCAGCTGCTTTACACCTATCCCCCCCAAAGAGTATAAATCTCTGACTGCTATAACCCAAGACAGCAATGGCTAATTTATCTTTTTTTTTCTCTTTCCATCTGCATAAGGTCACATTCTTTCATCTAGAGGCAGTGGAATAATACTTTAATCATTTGGCAAATTAGAGGTTATCAGCTGATTGATTTCCAATGACAGTCTCTCCTCATGATGCTGTTGAAATCCACCTTTTCATACTTCAGGTTCTTTCCATTCCTTTGTACTTTACCTTCAACATCTCTTGCTCATCAGACAGCAGTCAAATAAAAATTGGTTGATTTTGCTGTACCTGTACAATCTTACTGCTATGCTTGTTGGTTTTGGTCCCACCAAAGATGGTTTCTTTATAGGTCACTTTATAGATGGTTATTTCTATCTTCTATAGTCTTTCTCTCTTGTCTTCCTTCTTGCTTCAGGCTTCTCTATAACTCTCTGGAGGTCTGATCATGAGAAAGTATTTTCAGGTCAGAGTCTAAGTAATGCTGGTGTTATAACACCATAAGTTGGAAATCACTGCAGTTCATAACACAAGTGAGATGTGGGGGTGCTCTCATGGCCTACCCTTGGGAAACAGCCCGGATCACAACAGCTGTTAAGGTAGAAATGTGAGAGCTAGCAGTGTGTGCACATCTGAGACGAAACTCTCTGAGAAGGTGTTTGCCCAAAAAGGATCACGATAAAGAGAAAGACGACTACCAGCCATATTCAACAGCAATCAGGGAACTACAGAGACTTTCATAACATGGAAGGATTCAGCTCGAATGTGTAGTTCGCTAGTGGTTAATTATGTGTCATTAAGAAAGCAATAAACTGCTCTGATCCAGATTTGTTTTAGAACGACACGAACAAATCAGTTTTTTCCTTGTGGCAGCAGAGAAGATGGAAAACGGCACAACATTTTTGTTTCCTCCTATAACAACATTGTTGGTGGAAGAAAATACCTTGCATGTGCTCTGTAGGCACTGCGTACCATTGTAACACTATATTATAACCCTTCTGTTGTAATAAAGCTGTTAACAAACAAAATGACTATGTGCTGAAAAAGTTAAGCAAGTCATTCCTGCAAATATGCGTATAAATGAAAACCATTTTGTATCTGAATTTGGCAAGACTTTAAAAAAATAAAACATGTTTCCAAACAGTACCTCCTGACCATACAGCTTAACCAATCTTGTTCCTGTATGTGCTAAAATCACAAGTTGTTTAATTCTTGTAAAAATGAACACATTCACAATACCCTGCACCATAGCATCACAAAAAAATATTAGATAGTGTTTTTTTTTCCCAAATAAAAATTGTTGCTAATGATGATAATGCTAACTCAGGATGATAATGAACAGAATTAGGGGGTTGTAATTCCATGCTTTAAGTTGGTGACACCATTCACCACCAGGTCATGATTTTTATGGGACTGTCTGTGCAAACTTTACACCTGCCACTCGTCTTGCTTTGTGAAAGTCAGTGCCTGGCAGAGAAAATCTGCCTCCGCCCTGAGAGAATGAAGTCTCGGTTAACACCGACAGGAATTGACCTGTGTTGTGGTTTAGGCCAAATCGGCCACTGGGGACATGGGGGACCCCAGATGGGACCGACAGATGCTCCCCTCTACCGCTCTTCAGAGAGGGAGGCAGAAGAGGGAAAAAGAGACTTATGAGTTTAGAAAGAACTAAACTACTTTAATGAAATATTAATAATAAAATAAAAGGAAATAATGAAATATATAAAAAACGGTATGAAGCTCCCAGGATGACAATCACACCACCAGCTGGCACTGGGGAGGTCCCTGGCTGGACTCTGTGATGGACGGGAACTGGATTCTGGATCTGCATTCAGCATCGGGATCAAAGGCAGATGAACAGAGTCCTCCTCAGATGTCGGCCATTGAAGCAAGAGAGAGCGAGAGCTGACCCTTTGATCCCTCCGCTTTTATACTGAGCATGAGGCAGATGGGATGGAATACCCTGTTGGTCAGTTTTGGGTGACCTGTAGTGTCCGCTCCTCCCCGCAGGTGGGACCCCACTGCGCTTTCCCGCTTCTGACCTCCAACGGGGCACATAACAAAGTTGGTTGCCCTTGGGTGTTACAGCAATAAGCATAAGCAAGAGCCTCTCTGCATACCATGCCTGGGCAGCAACTATGAACATTGGTCTTATCACTCTGAGAGCCAACATCGTCTGCACAATATGCTGTTAATTTCAGTAGTCAGAAGAGGCCCAGCTAAGAAGCAAAATTACTGAACAAAATTGGTCCTGTTTTACCTCAAACCAGGACAACCTGCCAGGTGGTGACAGAGGTGATGCTTCCAGCAAGGGTGCAGACAGGGTTTGCCAGAAGGACCGGTTGCTGCTCCCTCCAGCCTCCCCTTTTGCTTTGCCCCTCATCGGCTTCTTGCTCTCTCCCACCTTCCCTGCTCGCTGCTCCCAGGAGGGCTGAGGAGGGGTGGAGGTGCTACCAGTCGGTGCCACAGAAGGAGAAGAGCCTGAATAACTGCTGACAACAAAAGTGTAGACAAGGACAGAGCAGCATCCGAAATGTAGCCAAGTGGCTCCTGTGACTGAGGGTGGCAGGGGCAGTGATGGGGAACTGCTGACGTGCAGGAGACAATCTACAGAGGAAGGGGGAATTTCCAGTTACCGTCATCTGCATGGTCAGAGGCAGAGATTAGGTATTTTGCATAATACCTGCATACAATTTTCTGTCATTTTGCAAAGTAACTGGAAGTCATTTTGAGAAATGGCTGAAGATTTTAGTCATTTTACAAAATGACTGGTTTCAAAATATGACTGTAGCATACGTCAGAAATTGGTGAAAGAGCAGTTGTACATTAAAGGAGGGAGTTGAATCAGATTTCTCTACTTGCTAAGTAATCATTCGTGAAGATGCCTCAGGACTTTGAAGTTACATTTAGAGAAGAACTATGCAAAAAGTACAAGAAATGATCCAAGTACATGTTCCCAAAGGTAGAATATTGTGCAACTATTGCTGAAATAAAGAAAGCAAAACCGAATCCCAATTCAAAAGCAAGACATGAATACTATCTGCTTACAAAGTAAGTATGCAGAACCTACTCTTTCCATTTTTTTTTAACTCTAAGTGTATACATCACTACTTTCCCCATTTAGATACACAGCATTATTGCTAATAAACTGCTTGCTATTTCCCTAATTTCAGGTATCAAATTCTACCATGTGGAGACACTGAGAAGCTGATGAAGAGCAGGCAGGTGAAAGAGGAATCTCCCACATACTATGTGAGCATGGAGGATACATATAATATTATCAAAAATGCACATATGGCTACTGGCCATGGCGGCCATGACCATGTCATGAAACGCTTGTTGTCTAAGTATGCAAACATCACCAGGGCTGCTGCTGAGCACTTCAAATCCTTCTGTATAGTGTGCCAAGAAAAAAGAAGGCACCACTTGGAACCGTTTGCTGGCTGGTCTGTTCTGAACAAGGAGCACTTAGCACGGGGACTGACCAACCGATGTATCAAGGTGTTGTCTTTATCAATATGCAGTCCATGTGTGTAGGCAGCTTGAAGTGGATAATGGTGTACCAGGACTGCATCACCAAATTTTGTGTCCTCCGTGCACTTAGGTCAAAAAAAGCAGTTGAGGTGACTCTATAGCTTCTTGACATCTTTCTCACTTTCGGAGCCCCTGCTGTATTGCAGGGTCGTGACGGAACAGAATTCATTACTCAAGTCATGCAAGAACTAAAGTATTTGTGGCCTCAGCTCAGCTTGGTGCATGGAAAACCAGGACACGCTCAAAGCTAAGAACTAGCAGAGCATCCAAACAGCAATATTAAGGAGATGCTCATGGAGTGGACAGCAGACAATAATTAGTAGGACTGGTCTATGGGAATATGTTCTGTGCAGCATGCAAAGAATTCAGCTCACCCCTCAGGAATAAACTGTGCACCATACTCAGCTCTGTTTGGAACAGATTCCAGGTGTGGGCTCACCTCAACCTCTTTTCCATCGGATATCATCAGCTGCCTAATGACTGAGGAGGACCTGGTCTCTGTGCTGACCGCCCCTGCTACATCACCTGTCCCCACAGCGCATGCAGCTCCAGAGGGCTCCACCAGTAGCGCCGCTAGAGCTGAGGCTGTAACAAAGCCTGCACCTGGGTCTCCATCACATGAAATTCACCCACAACCTCAGAAGCCCCCACCCACACACACCGTACAGACACATAGCTTTTTGCCACCAGAGTCCATGGCCAGCGGACAACCACTAGTTACCCCGGACTCCAAAACTGACGTCTGTTTTCACCAGCAGGACGATGGAGCATGGACAGACCAGGCTGGCCAGGTAGAATGATGTGGGTTGACACCTGAGATGAAAAGGCATGGCCAAGTCTACATCCAGCTGGCAACAATGGAGATGATGTGACCGTCCCCAGGATGGACCAGCAAGCAAGTTGACTGAGATGTTACATGGCAAAATGGAAGTGTCAACAGCCCTTGTCACCACTGTCTCAGTTGTGAAAATAATTGTGAGCTCAATGGGAAAAAACGCTGCTTTATGTCTTCTACTCAACCTTATATTTTGAGCTTACATTGCTTTTAAGGAATTTACATGTTCAAATTAATGTATCAAGTTATTTTTCAAAAATTAACTTAGAAAGTGAGAAATGATAGTTCACTAATTTACCAGTCTGTACGTCTGGAGGAGAGGAAGGGGTGAGGGAAGAAAGCTATTGTGTTCTTTGGTGGAAACTGGAACAACCTCAGCCTACAAACACTAAATCCGCCTTCCTCCCTGTCAATGATTACTGTTCCATGATAATACATAATCGTGATGATATTTATGTCACCCTGCCATGGTGAAGGAATTAGAAACCGATATACTTCGGGTTTGTATTGACTTTATTATAAATGTCTTTTACTGCATGAATTTAATTTCATTAGGAAGCAGAGTTAATTGGCATAGCTGTTTCTCATTACTAATGTAACCCATATATCGAGCACAGTCTCATTAGCTCTGCTGTTATCTCCCCTCTCTGCAATCTTCTAATAAATAAAGAGGAAATTTACTGTAGCACTGCTATGGTATTCAAGAATATGCTCCTTTCAGGGCTGCTGAGTGGATATTGCACACTTTAATGTATTTTACTTTGTCTCAAAAATAATTGGCCTGGAAACTCAGTCACAATAAAAATAACGAATAATAATCACATGTGGAGTTCTCATTCTGTCCACTGCCAACAGCAGACGGCAAACTCAAGCTGATGCCCCTTTCCCTGAGCAGTATTAATGTTCAGTTGATTCAGCAATTTGAAGGGCTGAACCTTCTCAGGTGCTTTAGGAGAGATGGAGCTCTTTGTAATGCAGGTGGGGTGTGGAGGATAAACAAGGCTGGCAAACACCACCAGCAAACTTTTCACCCCAATGAATGGGAAGTACAGGAAGCAGCAAAATTACAAGAACAAATGAAAAACAAGTGGCAAGTGAAATTAGACAGTAAGCAGTTAGTTCATAGACAAATAAGTAAAGCCGAGCTGTGAGACAAAAATGAATCTGCAAGAAAAATCTCAGCTGTTCCATGGTTAAATACTCCAAGCTGGTCACTTGTGGGCATATTTAACTACACAAGGGGCACACAAGAAAGTGGTAACAGAGGGATATGGAAAAATACGGCATGTGAAATTCATCACCATAACAACACCTTTTACAAAAGTGTGTAGGAGTGTGGAACCACTGCAGTTACTGGTGAAGTGTAAATGAAAAAAATAATAATTATGTTGGACCAAAGTGGTTTAATGTATTTTAATGTCAAGGAGTATTTCTGTTATAACAGAAAACCCCTGACCTGTTAAAATATTAGCAAGGACAAAGTCTTATTCTGCAGGTCAGAATGTGTGTAAGCACAAATGGTAATTTAGATTTATGTTACTAAATGTTCCACGTTAATAATTGCTGCAAGTTAATTACTATATTTAGTAACCAGGTTTAGTAACTTGAACTTTCACAAAGCTGTGAACACAAAGTAAAGATGTGGAAGGGAAGTCCACCTCGGCGGTATGAAGATGAGTTAAAATCACAGAATCACAGGAAAAAAGAGATTGTAAGAGATCTCTCGAGGTCATCTAGTCCTATCCCCTGCTCAAAGCGTGGCTAAATTCAAAGTTAGATGAGGTTGCCCAGGACTGTGTCTAGCTGTGTATTGAAAATCTTTAAAGACAGAGAATCCAAACACCTTCTCTGTGCTCCCAGCCCACAGCTGCACCACTCTCAAATCATCATTAACATCCTCATAAGATTTCTGCTGGCCCACTCCCCGAGTCTGCTGAGGTCCTTCTGAACGATAGTCCTACCCTCCAGCGTGTTACTGCTCCCCCACCATTTGGTGGCATCCACAAAGCTCTGCCCTGTAACACAGATGGTGGTAAGGATGTTGAAGGGTATTGGATGCAGCACCGAGGACCTCTGCTCCTCACTGACTGCCGCTTGTCCCTGCCAACTCCTCTTCCGTGGACTTTCAGTCCTGTGTTTGACCCTCACACCTGAAGTCCTCACTCACCCGATATGCCCCATCTGACAGCGGCTGACACCTTTATAGCTCACCCCACTCTGCCGCTGCCTTCCTCTACAAACAGTAAAGAGATTTTTGCTACTAGGGACAGATGCTTTTGGAAAAATATTGAGTAAGCATGGTCCTTATGACTTAAGTAAGTATGGTCCATTCAGGTGAAAATTGCACCCTAGAAATATTTTTTTTATTTTCTGGAGTAATCCATATTCCAGAAAAGCTTTCTGGACATACTTTTTTTTTTTTTTTTAATTTTTCCAAATAAAAGTTTTCCGTTTCAAAAGATTCATATTTTCTTACATTTTCAGAATATTTCAACTGTTTGCTTCAAAACTGCATTTTTCTTTTCTCTGCTGGCTCTGGTTGGGATGGACTTAATTTTCTTCATAGCAGCCTGTATGGGGCTGTGTTTTAGATTAGTGACCAAAACAGTGTTGACGATAACACACCAGTGCTGTAGCTCTTGCTGAGCCGTGTTTCCATAGTGCCAAAGCCTTCTCTGTTTTCCATTCTGCCCCTCTAGCCAGTGGGCTGAGGGTGGGCAAGAGGTGGGGAGCAGGAGGCTGGGACAGCTGACCTGAACCCACCGAAGGGGTATTCCATGCAATGATTCCAACAATTCCAACAATGATAGTGGGGGAGGCAACACACATGGACTTTTTCCAAATTAGCTGTATTCGGAGACTGATTGGGCATCGATCTGCTAGTGGGGAGTGATGGTTGCTTTTGCATCACTCTAATTCATTTTTTTTCCTTTTTCTTTCCCCCTTCACTTATTAAACTTTCTTTATCTTGACCCACACATTTTCTTCTCTCTTGTGCCTTTCCAATTTTCTCCTCCACCCATCTGGGGGGATTGAGTGAGCAATTGGATGGGGGCTTATCTGCCAGCCAGGGTCAACCCACCACACTTCCAAATTTAAGCCACGTTTTTAA
The DNA here is from genome assembly GCA_013398815.1 of Ibidorhyncha struthersii. Lineage (NCBI taxonomy): Eukaryota > Metazoa > Chordata > Aves > Charadriiformes > Charadriidae > Ibidorhyncha > Ibidorhyncha struthersii. The sequence goes on along the minus strand of VZSZ01007378.1, from coordinate 79,775 downwards.
AGAAGAAGTTAAAAGACTGTAAAAATCTGTAAATTGCTGTTTTGGATTGCACCAAGGGGATTTAGTTTAGAAAATAATATTGGATTTTGATACCACCTTATTTTTATTCAAATTGTTAAAATTGAACACGCAAAGCAAAAAATCCCCAAGGCTCAAACAGGAAAAACCTGTGTTATTTATTCATTTTTAAATCAGGAGGATTTTCAAGTATCAAGAGGATCTAACAAGCAACTTTTAAATCAATTTATTTTTAGCTTCTCAAAGATAACAGCTGATTGATACTGGCTAACAGTGGTTTGAAAGTCATGCCTTAAACCATGCTTAGTGAAAAAGAAAAAGAAACAAGATAATTAATTGCCTCTTTCACTGTCCTCCTTTGAACTGAGGACATAATCCCTGGATTTGTTTTTGAGTTTACATCTTCTGATGCAAAGGAACTTCTCTTCAAACTTTTAGATGAATTAGGCCTTCAGCTTTACAGATAAATAGAATGTTTCTAAAGACGTTTATTTCTATTAGACTTATTTCCACTATTTTGTACATTGAAAATGTACAATTGAAACACATAAATCTATGTACCTTTGAAACATGTAGGTAAGCTCCCTCCCTGATTTTCATTTGCACTTTGGATCAAGTTATTAATCAAATTTAAAGCAGTTTTTTCTCTCTCAGATTAAATAAAATAAATCTCCAAAGAGGACAGAATTTGCTTCAAGGAAAGGTATGACCTCTTGAAAAGAAAATCTTCCCCCTGAACTTATGTCTCATAGTGAATAAATAGCTGCTGAAGGGATGTTACATGTGGTTGGAGCAGGTAAATGAGTGTGGTGCTTGGACCGTGGAAAATCTCCTCATGCAGTGTGAAGCTGCAGTTATCCTGCAAGTAAAACACTTCGGGAAACATATCTGTAGTGTGGGCTAGTGATAACCATGAGGAAACAGCCGCCTGCCCCGTCACCCTTGGAAGGCAGCTGTAGGACACTAAGGCCAGTACCACCTTTTATACAAACTTGTATACGAACAGAAGGTGGACCTCCAAGTGAGAAAGAAATAGTACTGATAAGGCAGTGAAATGCCTGTGCTGAATTTTTTTGGCTTCTATTTATCTTAAAGGTATACAGGAAACAAATCATAGAATCATAGAAAGGTTTAGGTTGGAAGGGACCTTGAAGATCATCTGTTTCCAACTCCCCTGCCATAGGCAGGGACACCTCCCACTAGACCAGGTTGCTCAAATCCCCATCCAGCCTGGCCTTACACACCTCCAGGGATGGGGCATCCACAGCTTCTCTGGGCAACCTCTTCCAGTGCCTCACCACCCTCAGAGTGAAAAATTTCTTCCTAATATCTAATTAAATCTACCTTCTTCCAGTTTGAAGCCATTCCCCCCTTGTCCTATCACTACATGCCCTTGCAAAAAGTCCTTCCCCAGCTCTCCTGTAGGCCCCCTTTAGGTACAGGCCGCTATAAGGTCTCCCCAGAGCCTTCTTTTCTCCAGGCTGAACAACCCCAACTCTCTCAGCCTGTCCTCATAGGAGAGGTGCTCCAGCCCTCTGATCATCTTCATGGCCCTCCTCTGGACCCGCTTCAACAGGTCCACGTCTTTCCTATGTTGGAGGCTCCGGAGCCGGACGCAGTACTCTAGGTGGAGTCTCACCAGAGCAGAATACAGGGGCAGAATCACCTCCCTCAACGTGCTGGCCACACTTCTGGTGCAGCCCAGGATACTGTAGGCCTTCTGGGCATTGCTGGCTCATGTTAAACTTCTTGTCAATCAGCACACCCAGGTCTTTCTCCTCAGGGCTACTCTCAATCCATTCTCCGAAGCATTGTGATTTATAAAACCTGAGTTGGCTTGAGCCAGTCCTATCATCCTCTGCGAAGTGCAATCGCTTTTCTTCTCACAGGTATTTAAAATGGGAGTAGAGCAAGGACTTCAGGCCCTTTCAATTATTTCATGGTCCGTATGACTGCTTTTTCCTACAGAAAGTTTTCTACGCTCTGACGCCCTGGAGGTCTGTACGAGCAGCTGTCTGACAACACCGTCACTGTGCAATAGAAGATTAGTTTGGCAGGTTTGCAAGGACGTTAGTAGCCCACCAGCTATGATTAAAGAAATGTCAGCTTCTCCTTTTAATTCTTGCCGGAATGTATATCTACCCCGTGGATGAACCTCCATAAGAGTACTACCACAGAAGCCTTCTCAGACTTGCAGCAGTCCAGCGTGGGCGTTGTCAAATCCTGCCTCCTGCTGTATGAGTGTATGAAAGAGGCAAAGTTCTCCTTTCTTTCACTTGCTTCACTGAGGAACGCAGAACAGCAACCTCACTCTTCCTAGCCATGCTATTAAACTTTATTTTAAACTTTCCTTTTTTTAATTTGATGACTGTTTCTCAGCTGTTTTATACAATGCTAAGAACTTTTCTATACCCTATTTCTAGGCCTAGCATTCCCCTCAATCTCTAAGCATCTTGGAGGCTTGATTCCTCCTGTTGGGCTCAAGAGCTATGGTGTTTCTGGAAGTCTGTCCTCTCCATCCACAGGCCTTGGTCTTTCCCTCTGCTCTTTGGGAAAGGAGTGCATCAGTAGCAAGTGTTATATTTGTGCAGGATTTAATGGATTTAAGGATCTTTGTGGATTTGGGGATAGTCCCCTACCAAATTTTTGGATGAAGAGCAGCAGGTTCTTAATCTTGTCTCCACCATGTTTTCTCAGAGACTTTCAAGCCAGAAGCAGAGAGAGGAGAGGCTTGTTAGAGCTCAGGAACACTGGCCACCCAGTAAACCCCGCACACTCCCATGAGAAGCGGAGAAAAAGCACCAGCAGCAGAGCTGCATCCACCCCCAAAGGGAGATAACTCCTGAATCCTAAAGACCCCCTTCTGCTTTTGGAGGTAGCCGTCTCCTATCTCTCTGAAGCCAAGACTGGTTACCTACTGTGGGACAATATTTGGAATGGAGGGACTTCATCACTGATCTTGTCTCACTCTCTCCATGTCTCCTCTCTTCAGTTGGCAACTGATGCATTAAAATATTCAAGCTTCAAGCTTGTGACATTTTGTACTTATTTGAGTTTCGGTCATTCAAAAATGATCGGTAGTGGAGTACAAGATTTTATAAAGTAACCTCGTGTTGCAATTACAGAAATAATTTCCTCCCTGTGTCTTCTGCGTTAACAAAGGCTTCTCCCACCCTTCACTTCTAGGAACTGCTGGTGTTTGAAAGAAAAGCAATTAAGTTAATCACTTCATTTTAAATGTTCCCCTCCATCCCATTCTGTTGTTCTACAATCTATTTTTGCTACGATGGAAAGATAAGTCCAAGAGGACTCTGCTAAATGGTTCATTTGAAACCTATCACATATTTCATTTTCATAGAGTTAGCTTAAAGTATGTTAATTAGCTGCATGGCCCATCTATGCTTTAGGGTAGAGATGGTCTTCCAATTACAGTAATTGCTCAAATCCTTGAACTGAGAAAAGAAAGAAACAGTGAAAGCTATTGAATGAATTGATGTAGACAGCTTGATGATGCTTAGGATCATGATCATTTTAGTACGAGAGCACTTTGATTGGTTGTACATATTCTCTTTGCCATGTGTTGAGACTATGGGGTATAAACAGACATACGGCATGGCATTCATTTTATTTCATTCCTGCAAACAGCATGTATAATGGAAGCACAGTGATTTCCCAATTAGCAAAAAGGCAACAGAAATTACATTGTTATTTCATCTTCCAAATGCTGAATGTGGCTGAATTATTTAGTAATATATACAATATATATAATTTTAAGGATATTATCCGATACAGTGAGCAAAAAGCCTTTCTGAGTTGCTTTGGGACATGCTGTCAAGTAATGGTTCCTCACATTTCAGCAAATAGCAAACCTGGGTAAGACCTATATAAGCATAGAGTCCGCTTTATTCATTTAAACATCTTTCCCCTTAAAGGCTATTTTTTTGTTTCCTGTAGAGAAATACCCTTCTGTAAGGAAGCTGTGGTCACTACTTATCATTATCATAGAACTAGAAGGAGCAGAAGTGCTGGCCTGGATATAAGTCAGAGGAGCTGTGGTAATCACTGTTGTCATTTAAGAGATCTGCAACCTCCTTCTGAAAGGAGGAACAGCTGGCTGCTTTGGACCCGAAAGAAACCCGAGGCCTAGAGACGGTGCAATCACAGAGACCACAGTAGAGGTGCTATTTTTTTGGGGGTAAATTTGGCAGTCTTTCGTTAAACAATTGAGTTTCCAGATCTGACGATGACAGTGATATTTGTGATTAGAATATAAAATGACAACTCTGCCTTGAGAGATGTATGGGTCTGCTGGAACTGCTGGAACTTGCTATGGGTGATGGACTGGCCAGCACGTAGGTTCATTCCTGGTTGCTACTAGCATTGCTGAAGAAGTCAACAGAACCTTTTCCAAGGCAGGGCAGAGAGAAGGTATACTTTAAATACATGATGAGCATCTCTCTTTAAATCCCTTCAGATCCCTTCTTGTCTGCACAATGCTTTGCTTCCTAAGCCACTTCTGTCATTTGGTTGCTATTACACTGACCAATAAACCCTTTCCTTAGAAAATGACACAGAAAGCAGAGGAAATTGTGGATAAATGAAATTAAAGCAAGAACAGAGAGTTTTACTGCGGATCTACCCCCTGCTTAAAGGAACTCTGCTACACCCATGCATAGGCACAGTCAGTGACACTTCCACAGGCTCATCCCAGCTCTGACCATCCAACAGGCCTTGTTCCTCTTCTCTCAACTATTGCTGCTTCTCCTGTTTCATTTTCTCTTCCTAGTAATTTAAACTTTCACCTTTCTTCTTTGTCTTCTGTTTTTCCCAATGTTGAACCAGACATGCCCAGTTCTTTCCTTCCTTAAAATCTGTTGTGATGCTAGCCTTGACCTGGATCTCTGATGTGTATATATGCATTTCTCTTTCAACCTTTACTATCACACCATGGGTCAAGGCAAACTATGTGCTGACAAAGTAAGAAGCAAAAGCAAGATCTGAAAGTTCATTTGAACAGGCTGATGTGACTCAGTTTCCTTTTGTACTTAAGTGAGAAATTAACTTAAAACTTAAGACCTAGATTACAGAGTTTAATTGAGTGATTTTTAATTTTTTTTTAATAGGTGAATGTGAAGAGGAAAGGCTACCACACTAAGCAACCTCAACATATGACCTTCAATGAACATTTTGAGGACAAAGCAACTCAGAGGTATGAAGCATCATCGAGAAGTTCAGTTTCTTACCCCCAGCAGTTTTGATGACAGCCAATGGTGCTCTCCAAAAGGTGACAAGACAATTATCTTTGCAACACCTTTGCAGGGTTTTTTGGCATCACTTTACATCCAAAGAGATCAGACTGGACTCAACAAGGTAACAGAGCATGCAAAGCTCTTGATCTCATGGCCTGCTTTGTCTCTATCTGCTGTGCTGGCTGTCACACAGCAGCCATTTCAGGGATGCGATTTCTTCCTGTCTCTTCAGCATTATTACTTGGTGGTTCAAGCTTTGTGGATCACTTCAGGTCCTATGGACAGAGCACAAGGCTGCAGGCTTTTCCCTGCTTTACCCGGAGGCTGTGGATGTAGTTACGTGATCACTCTAACCCATCGAAACCATCAGTGTCTGACACCCAGCCTGTTCTCCACCTTCCTGTGTGTAATCAGCAGAACCAGCTGATCATTTTGCCATCCAAACACCATTGGTACCATGTCAAGCAGCAGGCTGTCCTTATGTGGGATTAAGTGATGCTGGAACCACACCTGGTGAGTACCATTATTCACGCAGCTGTCTTCCTTCTGTGCTCTCTCTGCTGGAGCAATTGCACATTTCTCTTACCCCAAGCCCACGAGCATATGCAGTCTTCAAAACGGGCTTCTCTCCTGCTCTGAATCCTGGTCTAGATGAGATAGTAACTGCTTTCTCAAAGCTTTCAGAATTTATGCTGAGAATGTCTCGCAGGCAGCTGTCTCCAGGTTCCTGCTTACCCTCACCACCCTTTCTGTTTCTCTCCCTGACTTTTAGCACCCTTCGTTTTTGAGTCTTTGTATTTGTTTACTTCTAACAGTTCTCTTTCATACCTTGTTCTTCCTAATGACTGTTCTTAATAATAGGAGAGAAGCCTCCAGAGGGAATCATCCTCACATCCACAGCAGAGGATGACTGCATGATGGCAGGAGCAATGCTAGGTCAGCCCTGCTGGACATTGGTTTTATGTTACTGCTCACAAAACCTTGTGTGTTGCTCCTTTGTGTTCCAGTACTGCTAACTCTAGAACTCTAACTGAAAAATAAACTGGCCTAACATTTTTCTGTTTAATTTACAGTTAAGAAACTGCTTTTTAATGTCTCCAGAAGAGCCCTGACTCAATGCTTTCCTCTTTTTGGAGAGCTGCCTTATACTAATGATACGGTTTGGGGTCAGCATTCATGCCTGCAGTTCAGGCATAATCTTCAAGCGCCACTGGTCTCTGCATGTCGTTTTTTTAACAGCAGGAACTCTTAAGTCGTTTTTCATGTATGTCTGAAGCTTATTTTGCTTATAATATTTAAACAGTGAGTAATCTCTGAATTCCTGAAGATCTAATAGCATGTTAGAGTGAAATCTTTTGTTAACTCTGCTCAACACTTTGTTATTCTGGCACATTTAGCTTAATTATTAAACATAAAACAAGTTCAGGGGAAAAGTGCATTTATAATGAAAAATCCTCTGCTCAGCTGCATATTTCTTCACTTGATCAGTGGCACTACGTACCAGCCCAGTAGCAAAACCTAATAACTTGTAGTAGTTATACAGCTCAGGGAATCATTGCTCATATGAGTTTTAAGACTGACCAAATTGTGGGCAGAAGTCGTCCTGACGCATGGGTCTGTCCTGTGTTTCCAAGCACAACGATGGCCTCTGACAGCTCAGCAGCTTTTCAGCGGTTCTCTCTGCATGAAAAAAATAATATTAAATGTTGAACGTAAGCGATTGCTATCGCAGTGGAGCAAGAAAAAAGGCTTGTGCCTTCCTGTATGTGGGCTGAGAAAACCCTCAACCGTTCTCGGTCAAACAGTAACACCAAGGGCTCTTTTTTCACATTGGTTATATATGTCATATGCTATGGATGCATGAAACGTCAAAGAAGGGGGAAGTCACAAAACCAAAAGATTATCAAGGTAAAATTTAAGTATTTTATTTCTATGAATAGTGAAAACACATAATCTATTTCTGAGCAATGTAAAATGTTGGCATCTAGGCTGTAATCATGCTGTTTGTAACAACAAAAGGATTCTGTCTTCCTAAAGCCAGTTTGAAATATGAACAATGTATGCTGGAAAATGAATTTGTGTCAAGAGCAGGAAGTCATCTTCCTAAAGCTTGTAGAACTTTTCTTACAGCAAAGTTTCTGGGAAAGCAAATTTCTCATGTCAGTCTCAGTAATACTAGGCGGATATACAATCTTAACCATTTAAATGCTTCTAAGATCATGCATTTCAAAAGGGAGTGAACAGAAAGGTTTATGTCAGTTTTGGACACAACAGTCCAATGGCCTTCTAAAGATGCTTTGCCTGACACTTCATAAAAATTTCTCTGTGAATGTTTTGCAGTTGCAGTCTATCCTTTTACAGATGAGTGCAACAGAATTAAGAATTGCTGGTTACAACAAGTTTACTGATTTCAAACTTCAAAGGAATCAGAGAGAGAAGACGCTGCTTTTTTAAGAGACCATTTTTCAGCTCTTGCTTTGTTCTTTTGAAACTCTTTGTAAGGTAAGGACAGATTTCATTAGCAAAGTATGCATGTACCCTGCATGCTATTCCCGTATGCTCATACAGAAAACTGTGTGCAAGCCCAAACAACTGAACAGTCCACATTTTGCCTTAAGTCTAGATAAGAATGCAGCTGTATGTGGCTGTGTTCAACAAGTGCCAATAGGATTATATCTTTCAGAAGGTTGTTCCTAAATTAATTTTTAGCTTTTCTTCACTTTTTATAGTAGAGTAGCTCCGGTGAAATTTTGTAGCAAAAAGACTTGGAGCTGAAGCAAGAAGAAATTGAATTTTCATCTGCAGATCTTTATTTTTCACTGTGCTGTATGCATCTAGAAACTGAAACTATTGCTGCCTTATGGGTTTCCTGAGCCCATCCAGTAAGATACTAAAAAGGTGGCTCAGGTGTCTTCATAAAGTATCCACAAATTATAGGTACAACCTCTTCATTTTTCAGTATTTTTCCCACCTTCAATTTCAGCTTTGTAACATGAGTGCAGATTAAACTTGCATAGTTTACAAACAGGCAGTGTCTTGGCTATTTCAAATGGCTGAATCTAGAGGCAAATAATTGAAAAAAATTCCTAGAATGCAGTTTATTAAATTAAAAACTCATTCATAATTATATAAAACATGGTTTTAACACTGAGAGGCACGGGTTATTGCTGTCATATACAGTATGACAACAGTTACAAAGTTGTATACTACATGGGATAACATAATTTCAAACACAATTCAGTAAAACGTCCCTTCATGAATCTGCAATATTCCATAGTTAACAATAAAGGAAGCAACAAATAAAATGAGTTTATTTTTAAAATTCCCATTTTTCACTTTCATTGACCTTCAAAAGAGGATCTTAGAAGGATGCCTAACAGCAGTGTAAGCCAGCAGAACCATTCCTCCAACGAGACGTTGCCGGACACCTCAGAGAGACTCCGCACCATTCTCATAGCCCTGTACATCATCAACCTGGCTGGCGGCACCCTCGGGGTCATCATGATGTCCCATCAGTTGTTTCAAAGGAGATCGCAATCTATGATGACCATTATCATCATCAGCCTCCTGGTGCTGCACGCCTTTATGCTACTCAGCATTCCCTTCCGCCTCAGCTATTACATTTTACGGGAATGGAAATTTGGGAGGTTCGCCTGCAAGCTAGCAAGCGCCATCATCTACCTCCACATGTACACCACCTTCGCATTTTACGTGGCTATCATCATAATACGCCTCTTCCGACTCGAGTTTAGGAAGTGCTACACTACAACCTGGGTGGCTGCTGTCTGGCTGGTGGGAGCGCTGGTGATCACACCTGTTCTTCTCTCGTACTATGGCACCTCTAAGTCTTACCACTCCTCTGAATGCTTTCAGTTCCACAAGGAGATACAGGAGGTGCACATGGTGGTTGTAAACTACTGCTTGGTCGGGATTTTGGTAGCAGTTTGTGCTGTGCTCACTGTAATCCAGTTGTCTGTCATGTATAGACTGGCTGTGAAATACTGGCCTGACATCAACTCCCGTGTGGAATTCAGGGCCCAGGCAAAGAGTTTCTTCTTCATCTTGGTAACATTAGTGTGCTTTATGCCTCATCATGTATTCAGAGTGTATTACATCCAAAACTGCCACCTGGATAAAGACCATAAACTACTCCCTTACAACGAAATTTTTTTAGCTCTAACAACAATGTGCTGCTTGGATATGTTGTGCTTCATAGCAGGAATAGCCCACTGAACAGTGGACTGCCAGGAAATCCAGCTGCAGTGTGTCAGTACTGGCTTTTGGCACAAATAAAACGGTGTCAGGACTTTGCTGAGCTAGGGAGACTGCTGAGTTTTCGGCGGGGCTGTGTAGGTCTGTAGCATTGCTTGGCTTTTGCAGACCAGTAAGATCCATCTTTCAGAAGCTACTGTTTTTTTGTCTCCTCTCTTGAAGGCAGTCTTTGACCTAAGAGTCATGCCCTGAAGCTTCATTAAGATTTTCATCAGCTGTCCCTCTCTAACAATTACAGCACGAGTATCCGTTCCTATCTATTTTTTCCTCAAAGTGTCTCAGTAACGGCAACCCACTGGGGCTGATAAGTTGTCCATTCTGAAGGTCTAACAACTCCTTCTGGCCATTGTAATACCAAAGGGAAGATAAGGAAGAAAGAAAACCCTTTACATGATTTTTGCACTAGTGATTTTAGATAGCAAGGACATAAACTCTATTTAAATAAAAAGTAATCAAGGCATGAAACGTGGTAAGAATGAAATATTATGATAACATATTTCAGCAGAATCCTTCTTTTCTTCACTTATACAAAGTGTATATTAAATTAAATTATATGAAAACACTTATCATTCTCACAATTTTACCTTTACTTGCTTCATTCCAAAACCACAAACAGCTCACTGAATTGTGGTAATTAAACATTTAGAGTGAGTGAGAGCAGAACAGGCCACAGGTTTCAAAACTTCTGTCTTACATCACTGTCCCGTCAGGACTGGATGTGTGGCTGTTATCCTTTACATCCATTGTAGCCAGAGAAATACAAGTTACTGTGGTCCCATAACTGGATCTGGAATTCAAATCAAGGGGTCTGGTCCTTTACTGAAGGATCAGCTGCTCTCCAGGAGAGGGAAATACTTTATCAGCCTTCAAAAAACCTTTGATGTCTGGTCAGTTTTGGTTGACTGTTGATTTATTATCAGATGCCATATTTTTTCCATTTGCACATGTAACAAAGCAAAACTAGAATAAACTAACTGAACTGTGTTTGATCAGTTCAACATATGCTCATCTATGTGTATACAAACTTGTGCTGCAGTATATATTTTCTCCATTAGATGAATTATATTCTTTGGGAACCACATCCGCTCTGGAAATCTGTTTTATCTTCATTGTGTAAAAGGTTTTTTTCATGATTGCATTCTGCCTCTTCTGCTCAGTGCAGAAGGTCTGTAACCCTTCTGCCTAAGGCCCCACTGTCGTTTGCTGTATTCCAACAGCTTGAGGCCAAATTTCTCCCACCCCAGACTCCCAGGAGTCACACAAGGGTATGCTTCCTCCTTCATATTCCAGTAAGTTACCATAATTTTTAGTCTGGCAACCTTTGCTACAGAAGTGCTATGATCCCTGGATTCAAACAGTTCAGAACTTGATTTGGGAGGGTTAAAAAGTTACACCTATGAAGTAATGTTAGTGATGCCTCAGATAGATTGATGACATTTCTTTGATCAAAAGGACTTTGTTGAAAACTACCGATGGTTCCTGAATCCTTTCTGCCTCTTTTAAAAAGTGGGAGGTGTCCAGGCGACAAGCAGCAAGTCCTGAAGTCTTATAAAAATCCTGCCCTGATGCTTCCTCTAGTGTTACCAGGTCCACTCCTGTTCATACAATACAGCCTGCCCAGCCCATGATTTTCAAAGATGGCAGACAGAGGCACAATACAACACAACAGAGATGAAATGCGAAGAGTCAGATTCTAAAATGGGTGAATAGGTCCCAAACCAGCATCTTTACAATTCCTTCTCCAGGTAGGATGCAGCATACGTAGCTGATAAGAGGTCCAGGGCCCCTCAAGGTCAAAAAGCTCAAATAAAACTCTGGTATTTCAGAAGAGTTTTGAGCAAAAAGAGGGAAGAGGCAGGGCCTTCAGAGAAGACATTTGCACCTCTGCCATCAGAAAAAGTTGGGGTAATTTCGATCTACCAAGGTCTTTAGGAAAACTAGCAAAGCTGTAGGTGGGGCCACAAGTGCATTGTTTTTCCCTTATGGTTACTGGACTCCTGTGGCTAAATAAAAAATCCGTTACTTGAAAAGAGTCCTGTGTCACTGCCTATTCCCACTGACCAGTGTTTCCAAGATGACTTACCTGGTAGAGATCAGAGTCATCTGGTGTTGCTTGTGAGTCTACTGATGATCTAGCAGTCCAGCATAATGTTGTGCAAGTTTGGGAGCAGAAAAGGGAAATGCGTGTGCTCAGCTATGTTAACAAATTATGGGTCGATGGCCTTGCCCTTGGCTTTTCCCCAACATTTTTTACCTGTGCCTGGCTGTGTAGCTTGCTGAAATAACCCTGATCCACTGAGTTGACTTCCTAGCGCGATGCTGCAGCTGTGTTGCCCTTCACAGTTGTCTGGTAACCACTGACTGGTGGCTGTCGCTGGACCTGCTCTGCTTGCCTTTCTTGGGTACCATGGGATTACACGTGGCACCGGGTCTGGCTGGAACGGAGTGAACTTCATAGCAGCCCATACAGTGCTGTGTTCTGGACTTGTGGCTAAAACAGTGATAATAAAACACAGTGTTCTGACTACTGTTTGATGCCTGCACAACATCAAGGCTTTCTCTCTTTCCCACCCTGGCCCGCAGTGAGTAGGCTGGCGGTGGGCAAGACATTGGGAGGGGACACAGAGGGGACACACCTGAACTGGCTAAAGGGATATTCCATACCGTACGACATTATGACCAGGAACGCAATCTGAGATAGAAGAAGAAAAAGGGAGGGGATTGACTTCTTTAGGGGTGGTTATTCAGAGACTGTCTGGTCATCAGTCTACTTGTGGAAGATGATAAGTGATTTCCTGCTTGTTGTTTGCTTTTTTCTCTTTCCTTCACCTATTAAACTGTGCGTGTCCTGACACAAACTTTGCTTCCTATTATCTGCTCTGTCCTGCTGGGGGTGGAGGGACTGAGAGAGCAGTTGTGTGCGTAGTCAGCTGCTGGCCTGGGTCAGCCCATCTCACACCCCTTGTCAGTGAGACCCCTGCTCTCCTCATTGCCAGAAAATTGGATGTAGTTGAAATTTGTGTCTGTGGTGCTTCTTCCTCACAGCCACTGCCAAACAACCTTTATTATTAACGATTGCAATGGTGGAAAGTATGGAAAGTGAAATGCAGCTTATGCTTCAGCTTCCTCTCACAGTATTAAAAATTACAAGAGTTTTTGCACCAAGACTTCAGGTAGAAGTTCATTCTAGTGCTTGCAGTACCATCCAGATCATACCTCACCCCCATTCCTTCTTCCACACAACGGTCACCTTCTTTAACCCATGAACCACACTGCCTCTTGGCCTTCATCACTGATTTATTTTTCCTGCATTTTAATCTAAGCTCTTTTTTTCTGTTTGTTTTTGTTTTTGTTTTTGTTGTTGGGTTTTATTTTATGCTTACTATTTTCTCTGTACCTTCTCTCACTCACTAGGGCTCAGTCATGTGAGGTCAAACCACTCACTGGTCTCAGTATAGTCCTCTTAATTCAGAGGATAATGGGTTGAGCATTGATCCCAGTGTTGTTACGTCTGAGACTCACATTAAAGTGATAGAGATTGACTGTATTCAATACCCAGTCTCCCGCTGAGATCTGGAAGCACTTTAAAAACTGGTTAAAATAGAAAGTTATCATTCTCCAGGAAGATAATCTGAGAAGTAGATTCTGAAAGGGCAATAATATTGAGCTCAAAAGGTAGGGTACTATTCTTACTGTGAATTATGTAATGACGCATCCCTTGGAAAACAGTTAAAAATGGTTGGTTTGAATGCCATTTGCATGATCCAAGTAATTCTAGAGATAATTATACACATTAGTAATTGCTTTCGTGTTAACTGAATATGTAAAATTGTAAACCATTTAGTCATCCCATTCATTTTTAATGCCATCGAATAAACACTGGGAAAATCCCCAGACATTCTGAAAGAAAGAATAGCAAACTGCTAAATGTATCTTCCATTGTTGCTGTCTGCTGGAAGTTCTGTGTTAAAAGGAAAAGCAAACAAAACAAACCCAAATCCCATTTGTACACCTGACTTCCTAAGTTAGTTTGATAACAGAAAGCTATAGGCAGAGCAAGAGGATTCTTACCATCAAAAACTAGTGTGCTCACTGCTGTCACAACTACAGCGATAGCACAGCCGGCCTGTTTATCCCTAACTTAGGTACATCCTTTTAAACAGTGCTGAGGGTGATGTGAGCCTGCTCACAGGCAACGTGCGTGAGGGGCATATCTTTTTTTAATTCATATCTGCTAGCATCCAGAACAGCAATGCTTAAATGGAAAAAGGTCTTCACTTCCTTCTGATGTATCTGTCCCTACTGCCTGCTTATAGAGAAAGGTCATATTGGTGGTGCTCTCAGATGGGCATGCCCCTCACTGTAAGCAAGCAGAAGGAATGGATCTTTAGGAGGAAACAAAGGCACACACACACCCCTTTTTTTTTTTTCTTCTACACTCAAGCACTGACATTCTGAGCACTAACAGATTTTGGTGGGGAAAAAGAAAGGATGATCAAGCAGTGCTGTTCACCTCAAACGGCTCAGCCTGCCCAACCGATACATAGCAGGAAGATCATTACATTTTACAATCCCCGTTCTACTGTCTGCAGTAGATGAAGATCATTTCCTTTGCTGTTACAGAAGTATGAACTAAAGAAAATGATCTGTAAGAGGTCGCAGGGAGAATGGCATGGGGATGGCACGCTTGTGAAGTATGTGTGGGATACAGACAGACCGACCAACTTTGACTCCGTGAATAATGAAATTGTTCCCTTCGCTTACTCTGTCCAGAATTCAGGATTAAAGTTCTAATCTGACTTGTATTTTCTCTGTTTGAGCCTGAATCCCTTGCCATGGCTATCCAGATACCCTGAGTTTCAGGGTGGCTCTTTGCTATGAAGGCGTCTGTCCCCAAGCCTGGGATTCACATGTGTGAGGGTGTCCTTGTTCTGAACAGCAGTTTTCACAACTGCCTCCTTATTTTTTCCGTTGCAATCCTAAACATAAAAACACACAACAATTCCTGCCTTTTATCATATACACTCCAGTTTGGGGTTTGAGTGCCACTGTGAGCCACGGAGCTGCTATCTGGCATACAGAGCAGAACCACATGTGGGTAAACTTACAAAATGAGTTTTGTGTTGAAAATCCCTTCATCCATAAGCACATGGATGAAAACATTGCAGAAAAGCTGCAGGATGGCAGCATTTATAGCAATGACTGTTTGTCGCGGTTTAACCCTAACCAGCAACCAGGACCACGCAGTAACTCACTCACTTCTCCCGTGGGATGGTGGAGAGAATCAGAAGAGTAAAAGTGAAAAAAATGGTGGGTTGAGATAAAGGCAGTTTAATAAGTAAAGCGAAAGCCGCACACACAAGCAAAACAAAGTAAGGAATTCATTCCCTGCTTCCCATCAGCAGGCAAGTGTTCAGCCATCTTTCGGAAAGCAGGGCTCCATCACACGTAACAGTTATCTGGGAAGAAAAAATGCCATCACTCCAAACGTCCCCTTCTTCCTTCTTCTTCCCACAGCTTTATATACTGAGCATGACATCATATGGTATGGAATATCCCTTTGGTCAGTTGGGGTCAGCTGTCCCGGCTGTGTCTTGTCCCAACTTTTTGTGCACTCCCAGCGTACAGAAGAACTATCTGACAAAACTAAACACAGAGAAACATGAAAAAAGAATTTTTAAAAAAACAGCAAAGCTACAAATGGCCAGCAAAATCCACAATTTCTTCCTTACCTCTTTACTACACTGTTTTCAGCTGTTGGTGAGGAGCCACATACTAAATCCATGGTAAGTCATGACCATCTGTTGTCATGCAAAGGGTGTGACATAAATTGTACAGAGATATCTTGTTCATCAGCTGACAATTTTGTGACCAGACTGACAATCAAAGGGCAGGAAGGACCCATAGCTCAGGAGGAGGATGCTGATGTTGTACAAGATTCTATGATTCTAAGATGAAAGATCTGCGTCACCAAAAACATACAATGTAATGGCAAGTTAATAGCAAAAAATGTAACTTTTAAATGCTGTCACTGGTGAGTGTAATTGCTCATGGTCATCAACTCACTGTCATTATCTTAACAGGACAAAAGGCAAGGCAAGGAGCTGCCAGTGAACTGTTTCACCTGTTCCTCAGTTGAAAGAGGATTTGTTGTGTTGAACAGATAGAGAATATAAACTCTTGGGAGTCCTAGGGAAGAAAAAGCCTGAAAGCACAAAATCAGGTGTACTGAGCAACCCCAGTTCTGAAGCTTTAGACCCTATAGCTTCTACCTGGACTCTTGAAAGGATTCATGTTTTGATCCATCAGTGTGCTCCCAACCAGTCTCAGGAACTTCAAAAGGTTGTGAAGTCCTCAGCCAAATACATTCACTGTGCACTCAGTGAAATGAGCTCCTTGGTAGCCCTGTTCTTCCTTGTGCTTCCTAGCTGTCTCTCCCCACTTTAGAGCCTCAAGTGCACCCCTTATGTCTCAGTTTCTGACCCACTTGGGACAGAGATGATATCTCCACCTGCAGAGGCTCTCCCGCTTCAAGTAGATGTGTATGATCATTTATGGAAAAAGCACATGTAGAAAACCACAGGTACATGTGAAAACATACAACCCCATGCATGTCGCTTGTGAAGCACCAGACTTGCACACAGCAGAAGAAGGGAAAGTTGGGCTCTAGATGAAGTAATTTTCCCTCTGCCAAGGAAAGATGTGATGGTGGCTCTCAGTGCTCTGCCTTAGTGCTAACAAGAAAGAAGCTGCCTGCTTTTAGGTCCTGGCAAGCAAAGAGATAATGGATGTTTCAGAGGAAAGAAGGCTGCTGGAGACAGACTAGAAGAAATTTGCCTTGTTTGCCAATTCTTTAATTCATGATTTCTCTTGAATATTTGGGAAAGCTGATTTGTGTTACCCAAGACATGCTATAGTTGCATAAAACGGTGTAAGCTTCTTATACTCCATGGCAATAAATTGAATTAATCTGTCAAACAAGAAAATAAAAAACCACTATGGTAAGGTAGAACCTTTATATGATATTAAACAATGGCATAAAAATACATGCTGTTTCCATTTCATACTCTGCTTGGCAGAAGTATTGTACACTAAGTAAACCCAGCGACACACCTTCTGTCAGTACAGCACTAATGCTTACTCAAAGATGCGATAAACAATCCTTCAGCCATACTTTTTCATAAAACCTCTTCCTATAGCAATTCTTCCTCTTTCATCTTCATATCCTGTCTCTGTGGAAACCCCCTTTAAAATTTTGCAATATGAAAACCAGCAGATTCATGTGAAAAGACTACCCACTGGAACAACAAGTCCTCTCCCCGAAACTATAAAAGCAATTGGAAATAAAGGGCAATCTTCATAAGCTCCATTTTCTCCCTGGCATTGTCGTACCAGCCTCCTTTCCCAAAGCTTAAACTAACCAGGTGATCGCCTGTGTATCATGGATGGAGCAAATGAAGAAACTAATTCAGGAAGAGGCTTTTCCTCAATGAGGAACACCAGGATGACTCATCTGCTGCCACTGGTGTCGGTCTCACTGTCCTCAGGCTCTTCTGTGAAAGCACGAAATGTCAGTGCACAGGCTGGTGGATCCTGTCCCATAAGCAGGCTGTGCAACATAAGTCCCCAGGCACTGTCCTGCTTTAGCTCTACTGCTACAGTTACCCTAAAAACATTTCTGTTTGTAAAAAGGCACTTTTCCTATTTACTAATAATCTTTCTTCCTAACCCCTAGAACTCTTCAAAGGGGAAATATATTTTCAGACAAATGGTTCTTGAAAACTGCCAGTCTTTTTTACCTCAAATGTCCCCCCCTCCCTTGAAATTTTACCTTCTAACTCTCCCTGGGAAGAGTAACATCAGCAAAAGTTACTACTGGATGAGCTACAACTTTCAAAAATTTTAGGCAACACATAAGCTGATGAACAAAATATCTCTGTATGACTTATGCCACATCTTTTGTGTGACAACAGATGGTCACAACTTATGACTTACCATGGATTTAGTGCGTGGCTCCTCAGCAATAGCTGAATGAAGAGCTCTTCATAAGTAGCTCTTACTTCCCTATAAGGAAGGAGCAGTTTGGTATCATCTGGCATGTGGTTCATCTCCTCATTGTCTGTTTGCTTTTCATCTGTTTAGTGAAATACTGGTTTTGTGTTTGTGGGTGGGAAAATTAACTAACTGAGCACCAGAAAGTTCAGTGTAATTTTTCCAGATTCCTAGACCTGAGCTAGTACTTGAGCAGCACAAAGGAATTCCAGCCTTTCCAGCCAGTAAGTCAGCTTCATCGAGAACCCAACTTAAATGACGCTATGCAAATGCACGTAGTAAAGGACAGGCACGTAGCATGGGCAGGTGCCTGCCTGCAGGGCTATGATCTTATTGGCATCATGGAGACATGGTAGGACAGCTCCTATGACTGCAGTGTTGGAATGGAAGGATTCAGGCTCTTCAGGGAGGACAGGCAGCGGAGACAAGGAGGGGCTGTTGCCCTCTGTGTCAAGGACCAGCTGGAGTGCATGGAGCTCTGCCTGGGGATGGATGAGGACCTGACCAAGAGCTTATGGGTCAGGATTAAAAAGACAGCAGGGACAGGTGATGTTACAGTGGGGGTAACAGGCTACCTGACCAGGAAGACCGAGCTGATGAGGCCCTCTGTAGACAGGTAGCAGCAGCCTCACATCCACAAGGCTTGGTCCTCATGGGGGACTTCAGCCACCCCAATATCTGTTGGAAGGACAACTCAGTGNCCAGCTGGAGTGCATGGAGCTCTGCCTGGGGATGGATGAGGACCTGACCAAGAGCTTATGGGTCAGGATTAAAAAGACAGCAGGGACAGGTGATGTTACAGTGGGGGTAACAGGCTACCTGACCAGGAAGACCGAGCTGATGAGGCCCTCTGTAGACAGGTAGCAGCAGCCTCACATCCACAAGGCTTGGTCCTCATGGGGGACTTCAGCCACCCCAATATCTGTTGGAAGGACAACTCAGTGGGGCATAAGCAATCCAGGAGGTTCCTGGAATGTGTCGATGATAGCTTCCTTCTCCAAGTGATAGAGAAGCCAACAAGGAGAGGTGCCATGCTGGACCTTGTTCTCACAAACAAGGCGGGGCTGGTGAGGAATGTGAAACTCAAGGGCAGCCTTGGCTGCAGTGATCACGAGATGGTGGAGTTCAAGATACTTAGGGCAGCGAGGAGGGCGCACAGTAAGCTTGCTACCCTGGACTTCAGGAGAGCAGACTTTGGCCTCTTCAGGGATCTGTTTGCCAGAGTAGCGTGGAATAAAGTGAATCTGCCATTTAAGAAGGTTCCCACCATGCAACCAACTCACCTCAATAGCCTCGTTCTAAGACCCATATCATATACATGGAATGGACGCAGCCCTCTGATTCACGAGACAATCTTTGTGCCAAAGCAGAGGCTTTTTGTTGAAAAATCTCAGCAGTGCTGATGGTGGCTTCCTCTGACAGCACACCATATAAATATAAGAATCATTTACAAAATAATCTGACAACAGCAGTATCTGCATGTGAAGCATTAGAGCAAGATTAGAACCACGTAGAGGAAATTAAGGAACTCTGAGAAGTCTGCAAAACTGAGACAACCACAACAAAATCATAGGTTTTATAAAAGAGAAACGGCTCAATTGCAAAACTCAGGCCATTATAAGTCAAGACAAAACAATGCAAGGGAGAATAGGAGAAGAAGGAAAGGTGTAAGTCATAATGATTTGCTTATTTATTATTTAAAATGATGATGAAGTTAAGAGAAATAGATAAAAAGACAAAGAAACAAAAGAGGCAGCTCAAAAACATGTCTCTGAAGTAAGCTAACAAAATTTGATGGGTCAAAGAAAAACAACCATTGCTGGCTGAGAAACAGAGGTGGCTGAAATAAGCAGGAACACAGAGTAATGGTGAAGATGAAATGCTAAGGAAAAATAAAAGGCATTTTTAGGAGAGTCTTAGTAGACCAAAACCACGGATTGCACTTGCAGAAGTTGAATTGCTCTCTGAAGTCACCCCAAATCAGAGTATCTCTATTATTAAGTATAACAATATCCAATTCCGTTAGTTTTCTTTTAGAATTTTTCTTTCATTACTGCTCACAGAGCTTGAAAAGGAATTCAGTTAAAAAGAAATGCTCTTCTGTCATTATCAGACAGAATAAAATCTGTTTAATCAGATCCTGTCTGATCAGACAGAATAATAATCTAATAAGAAAGCAATATGTCCTCTACACCTATTTCTGCAGCATCTAGCTGCTCATGAAATAGCTCCTGGGAAAAAGCTCTCAGCTCACCGCTGTTCCTGCACACCCACACTGCAGAAGCCAGTGGGAGCCTGATCGAAGCATCCTGGCTTTTCTGCCGGCAGGTAACAGGCTGTCAGCCACTGGACTGTCCCCTCATGACGATGTTTCCCTGAGCTACTGCCATCAGAGAAGGGTACAACTGAAGTGTCATGGAGGCACTTCCTCCCCAGCGGTGTCACTTTGTTTTCCAGCCACAAAGCACAGCGATGTGCCTGGGGTATCTCTCCCTGGGGGACCTCTGCCTGGGGGATCATGGTAGAGGAACAATGCGAGGAGCAAGGGAGGGGTAAGGGCCTTGGATGCCACCTGACAAAAACAAAAGTAATCTAATATATGTGGATTCTGCCCTTACCAGCTGTAAAGCCCCAATCCTAGGACTTTAGAAACACTCTTGTAGCACATAGCTAGGTACGCTAGAGCTTGGTATTTTCTGGTGAGTTTATAAGTTAGAAGAGAGTCCACAGGGCTTCTCACCTATAAAATCAACACAAAACTTCAATCCAGCAATTTTGGATCATCAACTCTTCCTTCTCCTGCCAAACCAGAAGAGAATATCCACCATTCCTTGCTGCTAAGGGTAAACCCAGCCTTCTTTTTTCTGGTGAATAATGTCCTTCCAGTAGGAGCATTTCACGAGGTGCTGCTAGGTGGTAAGTGGAACATGGTTGGGCACTTTTTCCTGGGAAGGAGAGCAATAGGAATATGAGTTTATAAGCAGCTAACAGAACCCAAAAATATCACTTTCAGAGAGTAAAATGAGATGGATGCTAGGCAATCAGAAAAAGAATTATTATATTATAAGAAAATATTATCATCTTAAAAAGATATGGTAAGACTTTAAGCAGTCAAAATATGCCATTAATCTATCTGGTAACCTGAGAAACCCTCTCTACACAGATTTAGAAGAGACACTGGTGGAATATCTCAAATAGGCCCAACAATGACGCAAGAACCCAGTTTTGCAATGATTAAATAACCATGAGAGTTGCTCTGGGGTATGCTTTTTGAAACCTGTGTAAGGTTTCAGAGGAAAGAACTCATTAACCTCTGAATTGATGTGCAATTGTGCCACACCACAATGCTGTAAGAATGTCCTGTCACTCTGTGATTCATTACTCTTAAATGGAGTATGCTACTGCATGTCCTCAGATAAACCAGTGGGCATCATGGAAATTCACTTAAAAAACAATCTTCAGGACACTCAATGGAATTAATGGCACAAACTTCTTTACAGGTTTAACATCACTTGTCCCCATCCATCAGAGCTGTAGAGAACTTCCCCTCTTCTTGCCAAACTCTCTTCTGTTGTGTACCAGCATTACAGTAGTAGTTTAATTCTAAATTATACTGAGGAAAACTATATATTATTAGGCATGGATATTACTGACATATGTGCAGTACTAGTATCACTCTGGTCTGCCTTGCATAGCTCAGCACTGCCTCAGTGTGAACCAAATCCTGAGCAGTTCTAGCTGCTTGATCGTGCTGTTCCAGCAATGGGAAGAAGGGATCAGTAATGATCCATGTCCTGTTCTAACACTCTTAATTTTTCCTCTTTAATGCTTAGAGCTCCTCTTCCTGTCCATCAAAATACCAGGACCCAGCAGAGATCCTCTACATGTGAAGTTGGTGGGATACCTATGTCTTCAAAGAAGTGAGGCGGAATATGTCAGTAAGTTATTTTGCCAATACCTGTTCCGAGGTGGAGAAGTTTACCTGTGGTGTTCCAACGCATGTACCTCTCCCTGCTGATTGTTCAGGAAAGACAGACATTTTATAAGACTGTTTCACTACGTCTAGAACACAGGTGCAAGCTGGGTGGTCTGATCTCATGCCCTCTACATCAGGAAGGAAGCAATCAGCCGGTCTACATGGTAAGCCTGCTGGTGTCAGCAATGAGCAAATGGCACAAAGTATTAAGAGCGCTTATCTCACTGACTCCCAAGACACTGCTGCAGTTTATTGGCAAGAACAAAATCCCAGTTTTCATTGTGGAGAAAGAATGATTTCAGATCTTTCTGAGAGTTACAGAGGAATCAAATACCTGCCAGCAAATTCTCACTGGGAATTGAATTGAAACCCTGGACTTTCACACAGCAACCCTATCTGTCTTTGGCTTTAGTTTTTTTTTAGTTTTTTAGTTTTCATGCTTCCATATATAGTGGGCAGCAGACTATGGACCTACCTGTGGCAGTGACTGTTGATTACTTACTTGCTACAGGGAAAGAAGTGATGCTGTTCAGGATGTGTAGCACTGCTGTGTATCCCAGGCAACATTCTTGAACAGCCTGAACTGGTGTAGATTACATGAGCAGGCCACATCAACAACCACCTCCAAAAGAACATATAAAGTGGGTTTTTTAGAAGAGTTTTGGGGCCATCTGTAGGTGAACCTCTTGCTTTGGACTAAGTGTTTCATATTGTAATCTCTTCATGTGCCAATCAAAACAGGACTCACATCAGCCCCAGGTGACTGTGTGTGGGAACAACAGGCAGTGGTGGGTACAAGGCATGTTGAGATTATCAAGGCTGTTGGTTAATATTGACCCACTGAGACCGGAAAAAGCAAGATGTCCTCACAGTTCTGTCAGACATGGCTGGTGACAGCAGCAGAGAAAACCTTGCGAAGGCTTCTGTGCTGTTAGGTCTGTGCTGTGGAAGATACTGACTGTGCTACGAGCTTCTCAGGTGTGTGCTCACCTTGCACAATAAATGAAACGTGCTGTTGCAGGGGTCAAACTCGATCAGAAACAGAAGGTTGCACTAGGTCTCGAACAGGAACACAGCTTGCCTCTGGCTTTAAAACTGCCAATATCATGATGGTATGTCATAATCTGACTTTGCATCTCCTTTGAAGTAAGTTCAGACAACTAAAGAAAAAAAAAACAGCCAACCAACTTTGGCTGAAGATTGTCTGAATCAACCAGATGCTGAAAGAAATGGAGTTTGTCTAAGGAAAATGTGGGCAGTTTGGTAATATTGCTGAAAATTAAAAGCTCACAGATATGTTTTAAAACATTTAACGTCTGTCAATATGAACTCAGCTGGAAGTAATGCAGAAGTGGTGCAAGCACAACTTGATTCACTGATGATGAGGAAAGCTAGCAACAAACTCTCCCCTTACCACAATAATTTTAGTGGTGAAGAAATATCTGCTGCCCTGCAGCAAATCTCCAGCAGGTAGTGTGTAACTTTTCTGGATTTATCTGTAGTCCAGCATGCAGCCCTCTTTCTCTCAAGCACCTGATGACACCTGGTCTTTTATTAAAAAGGTTGCTAGGTTGAGCACAACCACTGTAGCTACTGGAAACCCAGCCACATAACCACTTCTTTCTTTTGACTTGACTTCTGTTTTATCTGCTTTTCCTGTAAAGTCACGAGAAAAAATGTCTTCAGCTTTATCACTCTAAGCAGCACACTAGTTTTATTTTGCAGAAGGTTGTATGTGCATAGGCAATAGCTGTGACAGCATGAAGAGCACCACATTATGAAGCTTTCATAACAATGCAATTATTAACTCAAGTCATTCAAACACATTTTCCAATAACCGCTTTGTATGTTTGATACTGTAATCATTTATGTTAGATGACTCAAAATGTACCATCATTAGAAGCCTTTTTGACATAATTCTTTTCGAATCTGTTTAACAGAACTGTGGTACTTGGTAATACTGTGATTCTTTTTGTTGGCATTGGTGCCACGAAAGACTCAAGTGGAATTCAAGTGGGATTACTCATCAGCACTGTCTTCCCTTCCTTCTTCACCACGCTCAGATGTGTCTGCCCACTTACCACCTTCTCAAAAAGCCTCTTACACACTTTCATATGTGCTTCCTCCTCAACAGTAACCTAGGCATCAAATAATATTCTTGAACTTGCCTAGATAGTTTCTATGCTTCCTACATTTTGGTCCCTCCTAAAGAGCACCCAGGTCTGTCAGGTTCCTCACCATGAGTTGAGTGGGCCTCTGAACAGATTGCCTCTTGCTGCCCCTCACAGACACCTGTGCTCTTCCTCAAACAAACACACCACTGAAAAATACCTGGAATTGAGAACATCCCTCATACCAGTGGAGTTACCACAAACCAATTACATCAGGTAATCTACTATTTGAAAAGCACGCACTGAAAATGGGTAGCAGTGCGTAACATTAAAGAGTGTTTCTAAAAAAGATTAGAGAAGGTTACAAAATCTTTTTTCCATTTGGCTGTAGTGAAGCACTCTGTGGTTGGTGTTATCTCTCCTTGTCTTTCCACTGTTTAAACTTCCTCTTCGTCACAATGTCAGTCATTGCTGCTGTTGCCACCCAAAAGATATCTGTATAGTTTAAGCCAGTCATCTTGAAGAGATGGGTATTTTCATCAGGCAGTCCATCCCTTTCAAAAATAAGAGTTTAAGATAAATAGGAGAATTAATGTCTGAACTCGCCAATCTATCTTTATCACTACTCGGAGAGTCCCAGTATTTACCTTATACTGTCTAACTTAGGGAACCCAGTATGAGCAAAACACACGTACCTCTGGTAATATAAGGGAAATATTTTGCTCATCTGATCTCCATCCATACTTGGCTCTAACAACCAGGCTGACAGGTCACCCCCCTGACACTCCCAGATCAAACACCCAAGCTTTCTGCACTCCCCATCGCACATATTATTGTAAACTCATCTAACTCATCTAATTTCCAGTGCTTTACCATTTAGTTTTCATGGCCTCATTAGATCATTAAGTTCCATCTTAACATGAGGAGGAACTTCTTTACTTTGAGGGTGGTGGAGCACTGGAACAGGCTGCCCAGAGATGTTGTGGAGTCTCCCACTCTGGAGACATTCAAAACCCGCCTGCACGCTGTCCTGTGCAACCTGCTGTAGGTGACCCTGCTCTGGCGGGGGGGTTGGACTAGATGATCTCCAGAGGTCCCTTGTAACCCTGACTATTCTGTGATTCTGTGATTCTGTGATCTTTTTGTATTCTTTTGGAAATTTTTACAGCAAGTGAGCCACACTGGGCAGTACAATGCTGATAAATTTGCAGGGAATGATCTGAGTTACCCAAGCCCTTTGAAAGGAGCTGTGCAGAATTCATAAATGGTATTAATCACATAACTGAAGCTGGTGGAGAGACGTTCAGGTTCTCCAATATTAATCACTAATCACAAGACACAGCAAGTTTCATAGCAGGTAGAGGCAGGGTGTGCTTGAAACTGGTCTGCTACTGACATTACTATATTTAAAATTAAAAGTAAAAACCAAACCCAAGGAGATGAGAATCTGAGGCGAGTTGTAATTCAGTTGCTTCATGTTTCAGAGGTGAGTTGTAATTGAGCTGCTTTGTTGAGCTCCTTCAAGAACCTATCTCTTCCCTGCTCCATCTCTCCTTCAAAATAAGTTAATCAGCTCAAGAAGTACATAGCAAATTCTCATGTCTGCATCAGTCTTTCAGTCCTTCCTTACAGAAAGTTAGTCTTCCATTCATAATTTCAGATTAGTAAGTGAAGTGTTTTGAGTAGTAATATTCACTTTACATAATCCTCTCCTTTATATACTTTTGCTTTCAATTGGGAGCAAATACTAAGCTGATCATGCATAAGATACATACATAAATGCCAACTAACTTGGCTGTTTTCTTCCTCCGCTTTTCGGAATTGTGGCAATAGAGGAAGTTTAAGTGCATTGGTGCTGACACTTATCCTATTAAAGCTCTGATAACGCATGTCAGTGCTACTCCAATATTATCATTCTTTACATTTTTCCCTTCTGGCTGAACAGACAATATGATTGATGACAGAAACCCTGGTTATGCAGAAAGTAGTTACTAGTAAAAGAAGCATTGCTGTAAGTCATGGATAAAGATTTAAATGAAAACCAGAACTTCTAGTTAAGAACAAGTTATAGATCTTTTTTTTAAAAAAAGAAAAAAAGCAAACCCTCCTTTCAGTTGTAACTTATTCTATGACTTGAAATAACACTTCAGAAGACAAGAAGTACGCATAGTACCCAACTTGAAATCCAGTCAGGTGGCATGGTTTCTAGAACCTGAAAGATATGAAAGGATGATAAAAATACAATCCAAATTCAAAAGAGAAAGAGAATCAAAAAGTGAGAAGAGGAAAAATTAATGTAAACAAACTAAAAAAAAAAGAAAAGTCAGAAAGGGAGAAGAAAAGTATCCCCCACAAAAAGAAAAGACTGCCACTTTCTGGCATCTTTTTAAACAACATTTGAAAATAAGTTTCTTCTGCAACAGAAAAAGGATGTGTGAAAAATGTATGGGTTTACGTCGTAGCGACACTTCTTTATTTTATTTTGGCTTTATAGTTTTTCTTGAGATTACTGTGTTATCATCTGAAAGATAAATACACAGATTCCTCTAGAAAAAAAAAAAAATTAATTTCCTCAAGTCTTACTATTAAGACCTTTTCTTTTTGACCTCAGGTGTCTTTTGTTTAAAGGTGATTTCGGTCTTGCCGTAGAAGGCAGTGACATCCACGACGTACGTACCAAGCCGCTGTTGCGATATCACACACGACCAGTAAGTTTGTGGGAACTACCCATTGCCAGTTCCTAGAGCCTGCGGGGACAGCCTCTCCCAAAGCCGTTAATGCCACCTGCTGGCTTTCTCCTGCCAGTACAGGTTTCCATGCTGCGGTCACCTCTGGGGAACCGACCCGGCTCTCAGGACACGCCACGCACTTCAATAAATTCAGAAGTTAAGATTAGGATAAAACAGATCCAAAGAAACATCACGTTAACATAAAATTTACCGATTCTGACAGCGACAGTCTGGCAGTAAAGATCAACCCCATGGTGTAGTGGCAACTTGCAGGCAGGCTGGTTTCGCACTAAACCCTAACCAGTTGTACAAGTGTTGGCTTAAATGTGCTAGTACGAAATCCCTGCTCTTGCAGGAAAATATGAGTATGACAGAAGGAAGCATCACAGAACACAAAAGTTCGAGAGAATGTCCCATTAAGGAGATTATTCCAAAGTTCATGTTAATTATATGCCAAGTAATAAAGTTTTTTAACAAAATGCCTGAAGTGTATCTGAAGAATCCACCTAGATGATGCAAACTGAAAAACCAAACCGGTTTATTCCTTCCTTTTTCCAGCTGGTTTTTATTTTAAGGACAAAACAAACTAAAGAAAGAATCTGAGTGACTGCAGGAAGGGAGAAGCAGTGATAACCACGCTGCTGCTCAGCTGTTTATATGATATCACATGTCTATCACTTTAGAACAGTAGGAGAAAGTCGGTGAGAAGTTTTAGTACAAAGTTGTTACTGTTCTGTCAGCTGTTTTCCTCACTCCACTCCTCTGCCATTCATATTTCTCTTCAGGATCCAATTCTGCTAAGGTACTGATGCAATTTACAAGCAGCTCAGGATAGACTCTATCAATTTTTTAAAACTTCTGAAATGATTCATAACCACAAGACTTTGGTATTAATCACTTTTTCCTACTTTAGCAACAAAAACAAAAGGAAGAGTACAACACTGGGCAGGGCGAACTGGGGAAGCAATAGGTGAAATAGTTTATTTTATCTTATGATCTTTTTTAAAAGTATTATACGTTTTTTTAGACATTTTCAAGATTCTGGATGGCGTACACAGAAGAAATCTCCTCACCTTCCCCCACATGGCGGAAGAACCTACAAAGCTAGCGTGCCTGATGCTCACCAGATTCTAAGACACCATTTCAGTGAGATAGTGGTGGAACGTTCACAGGCGACCTGCTGTTCTTGTCAAGGATTTGTGTTGGGATGTTCATGGGAGCCCTACATTAGCTCATTTTCACAAAACAATTTTTTCCAAAGGAAAAATCAAATCAGGAGAAAAGCTTCATTCAATGAACTTCACACAAGAACAGCAGGGAGAGAAGCAGGTAAGAGGAACAACAACTGGTTTATTTTTTCTTTGGCAGAGCCAGGCTTGTGTCTCCACTATCACATAATTTTGAGGTGCACCAGCCATATTCCACTCACGGGTACTGGTTTAAAGGACCAGAAACTCCCTCAAAACCACTGCTTTAGTACACAGAAGTGGGTCGGGATCTTACAGAGCCTCTCTGACTGCACTCCCATGCATGACCAAAATCAGTAATTACTTCAATTTTGGCAGGAGAGGGGCTTTTTGACATACTATAGTATTTAAAAACTCACCACATCGTGTCTCATGGACCATCAGGTAAACTTTCCTTCTTGTATAGTGGCACCTTTTGGGTGTACAACTTATTGTTAAATCTGAGAGTTTAAAGCATGAGAACATGTGTGCAGTGTGAGTGTAAACATGAAGCCTCACAGCATGATACAAGGATGATCACACAGAATTAAGAGAGGCGATTGGTAGTTGAAAACACAAAGATACTGAAATGTCTGAAGCCCGTCAAGCATCAGTCCAGGTAAAGCATACTTGGTAAAGCACTCTTATTCTTGCTATGCAGCAAGTGAAGGCGGTGGAACTGATAAAAGGATTTTTTAACTGGTAAATCAACAGGAGTAAATTTGATTTTCTGCCCTTCTATAGTTTTCTGCTTTATTTCTGTACTGAAAATATATTCTTGTCTTCCTATTTGTTCTCCATGTTGGAAAACTCTCACCTCCCATGCCAATGCCACAAGGACGCCAACACTGGACACACATGATGATCATGGAAGCTGATCATCCTTCGCAGGATCTTCAAGACATCCCTAACTCAAAGGTAATTATTGTTTTACCTCAGATTCTGGATGACAAATCAATCTTACTACTGTTGAGCTGGTACAGTGCCCTTACAAAAATCAGAGTGAGAAGCAGAGTATGGCACAGTAATGGGGTCTGCTTCAGTGCTGTACTCCATCACAGCTGAGAAGTAATTCCCAGAGTTGCAAAAGCACCTTGAAAACAGTGCTCAATAATGAATAAAAACTCAGATTGGCTTGAAAGTATTTTGAGGAGCTTGGGCAGGTCTGAATATACACCAGAGGCAGAAATTTGCCGTTTAAAGGATAAGAATATCAAGCAATGTATCTCTAACTCTGTGTATCTCTGACTTTTTACATCTCTTCGTATCTCTAACGTAACTCTTTGCTTAGCCCATCACCTGCTTAATCAATCTGATGCTTGCGTAACACTTCTCGGATTCCCACATGACATTTTAGCACCAAGGAAAAAAGATGTTTTCAAAGCGTGCCTTTATGGCATTTTAATGGTGGTACAGCCGAACTTTGTGATGAACTTGGGGTGCTAACAAAGCACCGTGCCCATAAAGCTGCCTTTAAAAGACACCTTTAAACCTTGGAAATGGGCCTATGATTCACACATCGTGCAGCTGAATTGCTGCACCGTGCTCCAAGCATCTGCAGCAATTCTGGCAGCTGTTGTGGCAGCAGATAATCAAAACATATCTTACCTTCATGCTAAGATATAGCAGGACCATTTAATCGGATTAATTACTTCGTCTGTTGAAAACGACATTGATGAAAATTTCAATTATCCAAAAATGATTGATAGATTCAATACAGAGATAGCTTGCAAGTGGCACTGAACATCATGAGCCTAATGGATTGCAAATGATTCTATTTCATTTGTATAATAGGTTGTTCAAGATAATTACTTTTGACATACGATATGCATATAGTTTGAGATGTAAACACATGTTTTCCAGGATGTTTGCTCTTAGAAGTATATGTATATTGACCCTATATTAGGAAATTACATACGATTTCTTTTCAGAATTTGTCAGCATTTCTTGGCAAGTTTACCCTTTTTGTTTGCAGGACATAATGCTTTAGCCGCTATTTTCAAGTCTCTGAATCATTTCAGAGAACACAGTTGTGAAATCTGCAGGATAAATGATTTAACTAAAGCAATACTTTGTACTCCAATTCTAGCAAAGGACAAGGTGGGAGAAATTGAAGCTAGCAATCAGCCACAGAAAGGAACGTGACATAACTGAAAAATGTAGAAAATTCAAGGCGGATTTTCTGAATTAATTTCAAATGTTGAAAAATAATTTGGCTTTCTTCCTGTAGGTTTACATCTGACTGTGTACACATATATGCAAATTTCATTTGCAGCCTTCCTCTGTATGAATATTGGGAACACTACATTTGTATTATGCTACACCTATCACAGTGTATCTTCACTCATTTTTAACCACTGATACGCTGCTTGCCAGTGAAACAAATTAATCTGCCTGGTTCTAATGTGCAATACAGGGTTTACATCATTACCACACCATATGAGAATCCAGTGTTTCCAGGTCCCCCTAAATTAAGCTGTAGTAGTACCTGTTGGCAAAGTTAATCAAAAGCAGGTCAAAGGTGCTGATGGTATAGCTCTCTATGCCACAGAAATTTATGTTCCCTGTATATGCAGAGTCAGATAAAAACAAAGGGACATGAAAAAGTGGCGAATAACCACTCCTCTACACAAAACAATTTAGTAAAAGTATGCGACTTTCCATGAAAAAAACAGAATTTGCCTCTTCTGGTATGAAATCAAAGTATTCGGTGGGCACTAGTGAGCATTTATTCACCCTTCTTAACTTTTCTTAATTTCATCTGTTGAGGTTCTTGGATTTGTCCAGACTTTAACACAAATACTCATAGGAAAAGAAGCATAGTTTTGTAAATAGGCCCAGTCCTGACTGTAATTCATGTTAAAGAGTATTACATGTACATCTTTCATCTGTGCAAGAATAAGATACATATTACATAGGCAGTACCCCATATTCTTCTGAATAGTTGGTCATAGTTAAATTGGCATTCATGTTTTGTGGTAAGAACTTTATTTCAAATAAATTAGTAAGTACTTTCAAGATGTCCTTTGGGATTCACTTCCTTTCCTCAGCAGCTATGTATGGATTGAAAATATGTATTGTTATATATTGCTGTATTTATTTATATAGCAATTATAGAGTCAGAAAAAACTGACCAACAAAAAAGCACAGAACAAATAGTTACCACAAATCCTTGCTTCCAAAATAAATTGAGTAAAGATAACTTTCTTAATTCACCAAACTGGGAGTTTCAACGTTTGCAATATTCAATTCTATATATTTTTAGAAGACAACCCATTATTTATAAGGAACTTTAAAACCAAAAGCATACAGCAAGTTTACCTCGGGAATGTCTCAAAAGACCATTTAACAATTGCAACAATTGGCTACGCATTATTTTTTCCACAGCTTACTGCCCAAAGTGTCAGCTTTTACCTTAATTTCTGTATTTGCAAACTCAACAAAAATGTCCCCATTTGGACGAAAAAAATCCACTATGGTATTTTTTTAAAAGTAAGGAAAATAATAAAATAGAAGCATACTTTTATGAGATTTTGAAAAACAAATACCTTAGCCAAGGCACGTAGTAAATCACGAACTAAAAATATAATGTACCCTTGAGTTACTTGAGTTTATAAACCACATGCATTTTTAAAATTCATCAAAACAAACAAACAAACCATTTATAACAAATTGTCCTAATCAATTTAAGATGATGGAAAGCAGACCTCAAGACAAGAAATGAGTACTTCTGTTGTAATCTGTCCTCTCTCTACTCATTCTTTTGTGGTTGAGAAGAGGAACGAATGACGTCCTTTGGATTGTTTTGAACAGCCAGATGAATCATCAGATTCTTTTTCAAGACATTTAGTTGATGCAGTAAGTTAGCCTCCACCGGGCATGAAGAAAGTTAGTGCCTAAAGCAACCTGAAACCCAGCAGTGACTTCTACAGATGGTGCACCCTGACTGTGATTGTCAGATTTTTATACAACACTGCAAAAAACTGTGCAAAGCCCTTATTTTTTTCAAGGAAAACTACACAATTAACATATGCTAATTAACAGTAAATTCATAGAATCATAGAATGGTTTAGGTTGGAAGGCACCTTAAAGACCACCTAGTTCCATCCCCCCTGCCACGGGCAGGGACTCCTCCCACTAGACCAGGTGATCTCAAAACCCCATCCAACCTGGCCTTGAACACCTCCAGGGATGGGGCATCAACAGCTTCTCTGGGCAACCTGTTCCAGTACCTCACCACCCTCAAAGTGAAAAATTTCTTATGAAGATCTATTCTAAATCTACCCACTTCCAGTTTGACGCCATTACCCCTCGACCTATCACTACATTCCCTTGTAAAAACTCCCTCTTCAGCTTTCTTGTAGGCAAGAAAATTGCTAATTAACAACTAAGAATCACAATACCAATCGACAACAGCTTAGAAAGAATTAATATTTTCATGATGTGCAGAGGAAGTCAAATTTCCTAGATGCTGTTTCAGATTTCTACAGAAATGGTGATGGGGGGGGAGGGGTTGTGCCTGCTGATTACATAAGCTGCTCTGCTGCAGTTGCTCAACTCTCTATTGAATGACAGCGCTGTTAAGATATATTTCTTGCATTCTGGTGAATCAGACAGTGAATGACTGGTTTGGAGTTACCTCCTGCTTCTGGTCATGGATGGAAGTAAAAGACTGACATTACCCCAAGCTTTACATTTACTTTGTGCATCCTGTCTTACGGACCTTTCAGAAGCCAAGCTTTCTCCCTGAATAGGATTCAGGGTAAACATAAAACTTTTTGATATCATGTCAAAATCCAGCTGACTGACAGAAAAATATATGAAATTGATTGTTACCAGATGAATACGGACCCAGAATAGTTGGGGGGAGAGGAGGGAAGAGGCAAAACTTCTAGGCAAGGAGTAGTGTCCCAGGAATGTTTTTCCTTTCACTCACTGAAATTATTTCATGCCTAAATCTAGCTGCTTAACTGACTTCCTGGCTTTTTGAAACTGAATGCAGGTGAAGGCAACTTGTGCAGTGAGTCCTCTGTCCGTTCCACCAGCCAGGAGGGAAGAAAACGATCTCACCGATCCATGGTAGGTGGCTTATTTTTCTCATGGCAGACGCAGTTTCCAGTATCTTGCAGATCGTTCTGTTATGTGCTTTTGTGCCATGTGGTAATGTGTTCGTTGAGTAAATTTTCAATTTAATGCGTTTGGGTTTTTTTAACTAGTAAAATAAGCCATTTTGGTTTTGCATTGACAAAAGTGAGCTCTACATAAAATGCAAACTTAGCTGCTCCTGCTGGTAATTCCACACTGACCTCCACATGTGGGGTCAGCTTTGGTGCCCTGTGCAAAGATTTGGCACCAACCACTGCATGCCCAAGCACCACATTTTGGGAGCCCATCGTGGTGGAAAACAGCATGGTGATAACCTGATGGGCTCTTGCTGCCCCTGGCTTTTTTTGGTCAGTGTGCAACCTGTTAGTGGACAATTCCAATGGACCACATCACAATGGAGGGTATCACTCAAGACCACGCTGTCAAGGCTGACCAGTCTTTTGCTCGTTGTAGCCATTCCAACTGCGCAGTGTAATTCCCGTTTCCTTTTGGTGCTCTCTGCAAGGAGTCTGTCAAACGTTAACGGCAAGCTTCAGGGACCATCAGGGAAGATTCATGGACACTGTCAGCAGCTATAGTAACCATGCTGCTGCTGCCAAACTAAAACACTCTCCAAAGGCTGAAATGGCATCCTCCTCTCACCCACAGACATCTGTTTGTAAGAGTTCTGAGAGTCACTTTATAGCAGATGCCGCTTACCCACTACGATTCTGTGCCACATGGTCATTTGGCAGACCATGTGCTACTTCAGATCACAGTACGCAGACATCCAGGGTCTCAGAGGAATACACACTTGGGCAAATAATGGGTGTGACTGAATATAGGTATATCATTTAGGGAATTAGAGAATTCTGTGCTAGGAATGCTTAGAAGATTGACAAACGGGACCAGTTTTACACTTTGTTCTTATTCCAAGCTTAGACTGTATGCCATAACATGGGACGTTTGGTACCTAACTCTGGTTCACACAGCAAATTTTCATAACAATTTGATAACAAATCTAACAGACCAGGACTGGAGCCTTGTGCAGTTAGCATAAGCCCCACTAACACCTGCTTCTAGCGATTGCAGTAGGAATTTTTACTGGACCACTCGGTACAGAAATGCTTATATATTATTACAAATTATATTATACTAGTTTGCTTATATTTGAGTTCAAAACAAGCTATTGTTAATTAAATCCTGCTTCATGTGATTTTACTTTTATGGGTGCAGCAGTTCACTGCTTTGACTATACAACAGTGAAGTGATAAGCTCTGAGGCACAGGCTGGACAAGGCTTTGTGTAGTATCATCCCCCTTCTAGCAAAATTACAGTGGAGAACTTGGGACTTCCAACACTGTCCCAGCCCCACTGGCCTCCCAAGACCTAACGACAGCAGAGTAAATGAGGCCGTCTGGTGCACTTAGTTCAGGGCTAGGGCTAGTTCACCGCAGCACTCAAATAAATCACTGCACCAAATCATCAAAGCCTTGCAGCCATCCTGCTCACATTTTTGAAAATGATTAGATTTGTCTTTCACCCTTGGCAGACCTTGAACGTACAGCCTTTCTCCATGTGAAGACCTTTACCTGCACCTCCTCTACCTGTGAACCGTTCTTAAGCGCCGCACATGACAGATGGGCATTCCCTAGGCAACCAGGTTTGTCTCTACAAATGAAGCCAGGCTGTATTCCTTATTTTATTATGTCTTGGTCCGCTTGTACCTTTTTCTCTTTGTCACCAAGGGTGTGGTCTGTGGTGGGTGCGAGAGTGTGGCAGAGGCCTGGAAGCCCCACATGCAAAGGAAGAAGGGACAGGCCATGAAAGCTACTGCCACTGGGGTAGCACGTACCTACGCACAGTCTATGTGCCTGCCAAAGTCAATCTCAGCTGGCAGCAGTAACAACTTTATCGTGCTTGCCACCCCGGTGCCAAACGTGATAGCGAGCAGAGGTCCCAGTGGGGATAGTGTCTGGTTGCCAGCAGGCAAGCTCTGGCTGATGTTATTTTATCTACTGCTGTTGCTATAGGAGACTCTCAGTTGAAGAGGAACTGCTGCCCTGCTTCCACCCTCCCATATGCTACAGCACATTCCCTGCCTCTGCATGTATTGGCTCACGTCTACAGGCATCTGTCTCTAAACCTCCTCCGTACTCAGCCCCACTCTCCCGTGAGAAAAATTAAAGCATAAACCTCATTTTTCCTTTTTCAGAGGAAACCTCAGGCCAGATCCTATTGCTGAGCAGGATGTTCCGAGCAGGATGTCAGCATGTGAGAGAAGATCCCCTCACCTGGGTTGTTCTTGGAGGTTGGCACGATGCTTCTGGAGAACAGCACACAGCCGAAAGGGGAGATGGAGACTGCAGACTTGGGATCCCCTCCTCCTGACCCAGGCGTCTGACCTGAAGACCTGCTGCAGACCAGTACAGTGACTTTATATATGCCAAGCTGCAGTTGACTGAGGTTTCAGCCCTGTGCTCTCCTTAACATCACCATTGTCTTCTTCAGTGTCTTGAGAAAACAGGACATGGTACTCAGAACCTCCACTCCTGTGGTCCCAGAGGGGTCCCAGCTAGAGCTAAAGTCCTCTCACTCTTGTCTTAGACCCTCTTTCCCTAGGAGAAAGGCAGCCATCCTCCCAGCCCCATGCCCTTCTTCAACTCAAGGTAAAAAAAAGAAAGGAATGAGTGTTTTATAGCGTGTCATTAGTATGTCCAGTAGAACCTAGAGCATGGCCTGAGGCTTGTTGAGACAAGCCAGAGTGCCATGTCAAAGCAAGCACAGCCGTGTCCATAGCAATAAAGAGCAGTGGTCCCTAGCATCCCCCAGCTTTCACACCACGTGCACGAGATGTTTAGGGAAAGTGCTGGCTGTCAGGGATAAATATTTTCCTGAGACCTTTCATCAAATTTACAGGTAATTCTAAGAGTTTACAGGTTTACTAAGAAAGCCCAGTGCCAGCGAATAATCGTGCACGTGGTTCAATTTAGTAGTAAAAATGACACCAAAGTGTGATGACATAGAACTAATGCTGGACAGACATTACAGGGAAAACAAGAAAATCTGAGAGCTTTCCTTTGGCTTGAGCGGACACCTCTGTGTGTTTTCGCTCAGTATGACTGTAACTTGATGCTATGGCTGTGTTTTACTGCCAGGTTTCCTATACACACACAGACAAAACCTTTTAAAAACTGTATGGAACATTTCGGTTTAGCTACATGGCCAAGTCACTGAGAAGCCTTCAACAAAGAGAAATTTCTAGAGTTCAGATTCTTCTTCAGGCAGCTGTTTTTAATATCAAATATTCTCTTTTGAGCAGCCTTCCAAGATTAAGCTGTGTTGAACTCATCAGGTCACTGCCACCACTCCTGTCTGATGTGGATCATACAAGTGAAGCAAAACAAGTGAAGTTGAGTGATGTGATAGAGCACTAGGTCTGGAGATGAAGTTACATATCTCACTATTTTGGAATACAGCATTTATATTTTAACCTGAAAATTATAAATGAGTTTGAGACACAGCGGAAAAAATCTTCTGGCTCCACAAACTGTGTTACTTAAAATTCTAGGTATGTTGATGACTCTGTTTTTCTATACACACCACCTAACTTGCATTAAACAGAAAAAGCTATCAGAATTTTTATACAAGAGACAAATGTACTTCTGCCATCGGTAACTAAAGTACCTCTCTGCTTCTTTGTGTGCTGCAGATGTTGAAACTTTGGGCAAAGTGGTGAAAGTGAAATTAGCAGTAGACTCATATGGAAAAGTTTCGAAGTTTTGAGCTTGAGTTAACGAAAAATTGTAGTTACGAGATATATTAACTGGATAATTGGAGATAATTTAGAACATTGAACAAATTTAAGTGAAAAATGTGTGCAATCATATTTTAAAACTAGTTTTATCTTTGTATGTGCTCAAACTTGAAGGTAACACTAGATTTATAGCTACTTGTATAAAACAAATAAACCTGTTCTGTTTAACATGTAGTTACAAAATACTGAATTTAGACACACACATACAATGTAACACTACTGTACTCTTTTACAGAGCAAAAAGCTGAAACTAATATGTCATTTTGGGAATAGCTGGAAGATCATTTACTTATTCTTAACAGGATTACCATTTTTATAGCCTGTTTCATCATTTAAATAAAGCTCGAAACTCTCTCATTTTAGGATCAAACAGCTGCCTGCAGCATGATAGAGATTCTGTACACAGAATAGGAGGGGGAATAATTTAAAAGAAATTATCAGCAAAACTCTCCCATTCAGGTATTATGATTATATCATTGCATTTATATCAACATATCAGTATATATTTACATACTGTGTTATTAGTAACACATGGAGCTCGAGAACTAAAACATGTATTGAAAAAGAAAAGGTTATAAACTTTCAGTTGGCCTTCATATTGAAATTCATCAGCTTTGGTCTTGAAGTCCATCGAATTTGATCAGTGAGGATAACTCACCAGGATCAACAGCTGACTTTGTTAAAAAAAGGAAAAAAAGAGGACTAGTAAATAGAAGCTACAATGTTAAAAAAATCAGGAACTAGTTTAAATAAGCTTTCCTCAATATCTCTGAAATATAAATCCCTGGTTCCCTAATGGATCCCCAGTTACTTTATTTCACTGTTGGACCATCTTCCACCAGGAAATTTTATTTCAGAAAAAAATTGTTAGGACACGTTACCATCTGTACTAGGAACAGCATATGGGGTGGCATTGCTGTTAGCAATCTGTGAAAAAGGAATTACTGTGTACATTTTCACATACTGAGTTTGCAGCGTATGTATGAATGCACATATACACACTTCCTATCTGCCTTTGCGTTCAAGACCAGTACTGGGGAAACAAGTTTCTTATCCCTCCAACCTCTGTGGTGAGCCCGTGGTGTTTGGCACTTGGGCTGTGCGCAACTGGGAGCACATCCTATGCATATGAGGGGTATGCATGTACTGTGTACAGCTGGAGCACAGAAAGGAAACCACAACAGCAGAGGCAAACCTGTTTTTGAGATGACTCAGAGGCGATTTCTGATCCTCTAGCACACTTCTGTGGTTGTTGAGGCTACACTGGAAACCCTGGGAGAAACCCAAGCTGCAGTTCACAAACAGGATGAGTCATCCAGCCGCAGGCTTTCTCCATATCATTCTTTTCCAGCAGGACCCTTCATCTATAGATAAAAATACATAGCCAGCCACATAAAAACTTCCTGTTTCTGCTAGCAAGTGACTATTACTCTCTCCCAATGACTATCCTATTTGACGAATAATCACTCACTACATGATCAAACCCCAGATTTCCTTTTCCCATCCGCAGGAACATATGACAGAAATGAACACTTGTGGTTTATGTCATGCTTCTGCATATACTGGGGAGGCACATGCCATTTATCTCTCAAAGTATCCCTTAGTAAAAGAAGTGTGGCCTGTGCCAGGGAAGGCTAATGCTGGCCTGCGCAGTACTTCTGTATGCAGATACATGCCGCGTACAAGCCAGGACTTGGCATCCATTAAACAAGTTGAACCAGCATAAAGCCTTGAATGTTAAAGTGACAACGGAAATGGGATCTAGCATTTAAAAGGTTTCTGGATGTGACAGCGGCATTCACCATTTCTAACCAGCAGTCTTCTAAGGTCTGGAGTATGTTTTTGAAAGCTACAGTTGGCTAAATGTTGTGATGACCGCAGACACTATATCAAAGCCCATTTTCTGTTCCCGATAATTTTATTATTTTAGAACAGATATACAGAAAATTTTTTAGAAATACGTAGTCTTTTTTATTTGCATGAATTGGATCAGAGTCTGAAGGAGTCAGTAAAGAGAATAACTCAGAGTAATTTTTTTCCAACATGTTTGAATGAGTACAGCTTGAAAAAGTTTCAACTCCTTTGGCGCATTCTTTAGACTCAGAACAAGTTACCAAAATATTGTTTAGATTTAGCCTTCTCAATGTGATCTGTTCAGCTGTCTCTGCCTTGTGTGTTCTTCCTGTTTATAAACTGCCCACTATCTTACTGTTTCTTTTAAATGACCACATAGTGCCAATTAGCAGGGAATTTAAATACAAAACCAAAACAAACTCTTACAGCAGCCAAATTGTGCTCCAACTGCTCGACTATTTTATTCATTATGGCCATAAAAACATGACCCAATTAGTCTCTGGCAAAGTTCTTAGTGGCTGTTTTACTGTGTTGTTTAATTTCCTCTCCTATCTTAGCAAGGAACAGTACTTCATATACTACAAAATTTTCTACCCAATACAGCTGTGCAGATACTAGCCTGTCCCATGACTGGAATGTAACAACATATTCTGTTTGGACTACATCACAATTCAGGTATTCATGTAATTTTCCATCACATTTCCAGGTCTGGTGTGCTCTAAACCCTAAACCTTTTCTCAAGGGTATTTTGGTGCTCAACTTAATGTAATGAGATGATGCAATTGTTTGATCCCTTATTTTTTCATAGAATCATAAAATGGTTAGAGTTGGAAGGGACCTTCAAGATCATCCAGTTCCAACTCCCCTGCCATGGGCAGGGACACCTCCCACTAGACCAGGTTACTCAAAGCCCCATCCAACCTGGCCTTGAATACTTCCAGGGATGGGACATCCACAGCTTCTCTGGGCAGCCTGTGCCAGTGCCTCACCACCCTCAGAGTAAAGAATTTCTTCCTGATATCGTATCTGAATCTACCCTCTTTCAGTTTAAAACTATTAACCCTCATCCTATCACTACACTTCCTGATAAAGAGTCCCTCCCCATCTTTCCTGTAGGCTCCATTTAGGTACTAGAAAGCTGCTACAAGGTCTCCCTGGAGCCTTCTCTTCTCCAGGCTGAACAACCCCAACTCCCTCAGCCTGTCTTCATAGCAGAGGTGCTCCAGCCCTCTGATCGTCTTCGTGGCCCTCCTCTGGACTTGCACTGCTGGGATTTACTACCATGAATATGCTAAAGCTTTTCACATATACCTATTCATACTGTCTCTGCAGATGAAGATCTCCCAGTCG
The DNA here is from genome assembly GCA_013398815.1 of Ibidorhyncha struthersii. NCBI lineage: Eukaryota > Metazoa > Chordata > Aves > Charadriiformes > Charadriidae > Ibidorhyncha > Ibidorhyncha struthersii. The sequence continues at coordinate 40,036 of VZSZ01007378.1, read as the reverse complement.
AAACAGTAAAACTTTAACAAAGGCAGAAATTAAAAAAATATATTGTCATGTGTACTATATCCAGAACTATTAACCGTGCTGTCATTCACATCATCTTGAGATTCTACAGTTAGGTAGAATAAAACATCCCTGATTTTTCTTGCTCTAGGGCACCAAGTCCTAGGGGTGATAGCTACATTACTTGGAAGGATTAATGCTCATATTTATCAAGACTTCTAAAACACTAAATTCTCTCAGTTCTTTTTCATCAGTACATTTTCTATATATTCCATGCTAACATTCATGAACCTTGCTTTTGTGGCACAAAGTATTCAAAAGTTTATGTATTATTAATATCCTTTAGGGTTATCATACATGTCTTCGGGCAAATTAGGGGGACATATCTACCACTAACACAGGCAGGTCATTCTCTGAAAGCAAGCTGTCAATTCCATTATATCAGTTACCATTTATGGGCAAAACTAATATTAATTACCCCTCAAACCTCCACAACTGTTGCCTGTAGTAGTTTTGGCCAGCCACCTAGAAGCTAACTGCTTGTTTTTGGAGTCATGTAGTCTCTTCCTTTGAGAGCACATGTGCTGGTGTGTTGCAGTAAGTCCTTGCAGAAAATTTCTTTGATTGTTAATTTATTTTAAGCAGTTGCTTTGGTTATCAATATAGTTCTGCAACACAGAACTATTGCACCAGCAACAGTCTGTGCAATGGAGAGCTGCGCTTGCAGTAGCAAGCACCACGTTCCTCAGTTTTACAACTTTCTGAACCATAACAACTATTTTCATTTTCAAGAAATTAAAATGTCCGCCATTTCACATACTTTCTTTCTGTTTTCCACAGCAATACAAGAAATAAGAAAGCTCTTCCACTGTTGTCAAATCCGTGGTCTACTTATGGCTGATGCAGAGAAAGCCAGTACACACATACAGAGTTTTCAAGTTGCTCACACTGCTACACTGCCAGGCTAAGAACAGTTCTGCAGAAGAGCTGGGAAGGTCAGGTGTTCTCTCATCTTGAGCAATCCTAGAGTGAATTCAGGCAGAGAGGCAGGAGGAACGCCAGGACACATACAGGAAATCTAGCAAGCAAAAGGCACAGATTGGATAAACTGCAGCACCGGCATGCGTGTGGACTATACAGCTACAGAAGAGATCACAAGAGATTATAAATTAAGGTGACTGAGGTCTCCAGTGTGTTTACTAGCAGGTAGTCATCACAGCTACATAGGCACTGACATCTGAGCGTGTACTAGGGCACATAAAAAGACCGACTTGCAGGGAAAACCTGTCTCTAGTTTTGTCTCAGGGGTACAAGTCCCAGCAATGCCTACAACTGGTTTTCATTACTTTGTAAAAAATGTTAGTCATTTGAAGCTAATTCGCTCTGGGCATTAACAACTCGTGACAAAGAGCAGACCTGAAATCAAGTGGTATGCACAAAATGGAGCGAAATAGTTTTAAAGTTACTCAAAACAAATATGTTGTCATTCATCATGAACCCATTTTGGTTTATCCATAGCATATTTTCAGTATACCTACAGAATTCTTCTGATTCAGAAAAAAAGAGAGAGTAAACTCCTAAACCCTTTTCTTTGTTGTCTTTTATAATGACCACCGAAAGTTTTGGTCTGGGTTAGCTAAGCATGTCATAATTAAATTAATTAAGAATTTTACAGAACTATACACTCTAACCTAAAGAAACACCTTTTTATTATACTTGTTTCACTGAAAGTGCAGACTTGAAGAGTTTTTGATAGTGTTTATTATTGAAGAACATCATATAAAATCAACAAGGTGCACTGAAACTGCCTAAGTTGGCAGCTAAAACACTCTGACAGAAGTCCTTTGTCTGGGGAAAAAAAGTCACATGGAAATCAGGTACAACCTCCAATCAAGTTCTTGCTTTCGTGTCTCTAGATATGATATTTAGAACATCATCCCTGCGACCAAGAGAAGAAACAGTCATTGACTGTTATTCCCCAGATACATTCAAGCTAGTACAATGTGATCAAGTATACAGAAAGGAAGAGATTAAAGATAACAAGCTGGAGAAAATGTTTATCCTTATTCAAGGCCCTTACTATTTAATTTCCCTTCCTTCCTGCCTCACCCCCAATCAGGTATATACCTTCACCCAATAATTACTAGACAGGAATGTGTAGACCTAATTCCTCACTGAAATGTTGATGATCAGGAAAAAAAAAAAGTGAGGGAGGCACAGCATGAGGCCCAAGAAGAAGAGGTTCAGCTGCTGGTTAGCAGATGGCACAACTACTATTTTCATTTACTACTTGCTTGCAATTTTCCAAATGAAAATCAACCTCTTCTTTTAAGTCCAATGACTTAAAATACCAAGTTTATGAATGAGATCCCTTTACATTAAATATTTTGTGATAACGAGATCCCTTTACATTAAATATTTGATGATATCCAAAGCATACATATAATCCATTCTAGCAGAGTGGTTAAAGAACAGGCTGCATCAGCCTTTTAACATTTGTTACATAGCATTACCTCATTCTAGTGTTTCTCTTCAAGATTGTTTTTTTTTTCTAATGTGTAAAAAAGTGGATGTTCATGAAGAAAATGGTCTGGATAAAGAAACTAGCAGTTTGCGAAGGAAACCCCCAAAACATAGCCTGTGTTTTGGGGCTTTAACTTCCACATGGCCAGTGCATTAAATACCTCATCATTTGTAGTTTTGTAAGCCCGTTAAGGTTTCAAAAGTTGTTTTTCTACTTCTTGCAGGAAAAGAAAGATTATTCAAGGACACTCCTCCACATCCAAGCAGGCCAATGCAGAGTTTATGCCAGCTCCAAAGCTAGAGTTTTCCAGTAAAAAAAATGCAGGAAGTGATTTAGTGTTGGCTATTTAAATGCATTATTTCTGATCTGAATGCAAATTCTGTTTTGCCACCTAATTGATCTAATCCAAGCCGTTAGGGCATAGCACAATCTCAGCATTGGAAACGTCTACAGATCTGTGGAAATGTTGCCTCATTCACACTGCTGCAGAACAAACATCTGTCAACGTGGGATGATTTAACAGTGAGAAAGAACATCTATTCTAGCTCCTTTAAGTGCTGTTACCCTACTTTTTTCTTCATATTAGTTTCAGGAAATAAAATTAACTCACTAGGGGCTTAGCAAGTCGTGCTTTGCTGAGCAGTCCCAGAAACCTTAAGAGAAGTGACAAGAAAATCAGTGAAACTAGATTTTCTTAAGATGCAGTATATACATATAACAACACTTAGTATGCCTGGGCAGGGCTTTAGAAGTAAATTAGAAGCACAGATGATTTATAAATCAGGAACAACACGCATATGTGAAATGTGAACAGTTTAGAGACCTACATTTGACCTGTGATCATCCTTAAACTTATACCTCCATAAAGAAATTCTCACCAGCTGGGATGCATTTAAGATTTTATCTATGTATGAAAATAGCCATACTGTACTCTAGACAGATCATGATTTCTACCTCTATAAACCAACTTTGCCTTTATCTTCTGTGTATTTTGGGGGCTACTGAGATGCAACCTCACATCTGAAAAATGACACGCTGAACAAGTGTGGTGGCAGACCTGCCTTCATAGCAAGTGAGCAGGAGCGGTCACTGCTATTTGGCTTTCAAGACCCTCCTCTGGTCACAGTGACTTCCACAAAAAATTTCCTCTTTTAATTCCACATTATCTTGCAATTTGCAAGTAACACAGAGTGAAGGCAGAATGCTAATTTGGCCCCAGGACTAATTTTTTCACATTTTAAAGGCTAGGGTTGGATTCTGCCAAGGAGGGAGAGGAACAGAGGAGAAACAGTACAGGAAATGGCGCCGCTGCCTCCGACCGCTGCTCCCCACAGCTCCCTCCCCACTCCCCGCAGCTTGGCTCCCTGTGCCATGTCAGCCCCAGACTGGAAAAAGAGGGTGATGGGAGTGTTATGGTTTGAGGAACCCACAACAATTTATTGTTGTTTAGACAATTAGTCTATTACCTGATGACCCCCTCCCCACCTGGGAAGGGGAATCTGGGAAAACAAGGAAACCCGGAGGTTGAAATATAAACAGATTTAATAGAATAAGACTAAATAATTAACATTAATAATACTAAAGAACCAGTATTGATCCTGATACCAATATAAAATATACAAGGCTTATACTCAGCCCATTCTATCAGTGGGAAGCTGTGCACTCCCAGCAGGGGACAGCAAATGTCGGACACTGTGAGCACTACAGCTTTGGGAGGAAGGGAAGGATTCAGGGGTCCGGCACTGGGGCAAGAAGTTCTCAGGATCGCCGCCATCAAGGGAGAGAGAGCAGTTCACAGTATACTTTCTAATTTATATTGGATGTGATGTTCATGGTATGAAATAATCCTGCTGGCCAGCTTGGGTCAAGCGCCCGGGTCTCGCTCCTCCTCATCCCTGCACATGGCGAGCTTGAAAACACTGAGACCTTGAAACCCACATACCATCGTGGGCTCTAAAGTAAATATTTTCACAAATTTGGACACTAGAGTCTACTGAAAATGCATTTTTCCCAAGCATTAGAAGAGACCTTACTGAAAAGTAGAATTACTGAAAGAGGAATTAGTCCTGTGACACTCAAACCAGGATATGGGCCAAAAACGGCCCTTGGAGACTGAGCAGTGAGGGGGGCTGAGAGGAGGGATAACGGCCCAGGGAGGCAGTTACAGCCATTGTGGGGTTGACAGTTGGGCAGCCACAAGGTATCCATCCCTAGGCGAGCGGCTGGTCTGAGGCGGGAGGCAAGGTGTGCAGGCTGGAGCGGGGCTGGGGGTGCCGTGTGGGCCCCCAGCCTCAGGGGTGAGCAGGCCGTTGTGTGATGGCGAGCTTGTCATGGGGGGGGTCGCGTCGAACCACCGGGCGCCCGATCACCTGAGCCTCCTGGTGATGGGAACCTGTGGCCCCCCCGAGCTGGCGCGCGTCTGCGCATTTGTTCACTTCTCCATGTTTTTGTGTGTGTGTGTGTGTGTGTTTGTGAGTGTGTGCGCCTGCATGCGTGCACAGCCAGGCGTGCTCATGGAGGGGGCCTGCGCAGAGGAGCGTGCGCCTCTGTAACGGAGGTGGGTGTGCACACCCCTGGGGGCCTGCAGATGGATGTGAGATTTTGCATGTACTTGTGGAAGCACGCAGGCGTGCATGTGCATGCAAGCTGACGTGTAGTGTACCGCAGTGAGTGTTCTCCGTCCATGATTTTTCTCATTTTGTCCCGTTCCATAGAATTCAAGGGTAGGGAGCAGATGGTCCATCAGAGTGCTGCCCAGGAGCACGCAGGGACCTGCTGTCATACCCAAGTGCTTATGCACTGGGAACTGTTTATGTGTCTGTCTGTATGTATTTATACACAGGGGCATGTCAACATCTCACAAGTGCTTGGATATTTTCGTGTCTATATGTATACAAAGGTTTGTGCTAGGATATTGAATGTCTGTCTGCAAAGAAAGTGCATATATGACTGTCAGCTCGACAGTGTGTCTGCACGTGCACCCAGGTCTATTTTTATACGTGAATAGTCCGAGGAAGCAGTTTTGGTTGTAAAGAGTGTGTGTGGTAAGAGGTGTAGTGTTTGCATGTCCTTGATGAAGTGTGGATGGCAAAATGCCTTGTATCAAAGGTAGAGAAGCATGTTGCCTGTATCGTAGATAACGGAGAAAATAGGCTTTTCTGTTTGTGTTTCATCCATACAATACTGGCTGCATTACTGAGAGAATGTGTTATGCGAAAATTTTATTAAAAAGTATACCGGCCACATGTATCTTCACATGTCTGTCTCATACAGCTACTATGCCAGATTAACATGTATATTTGCATATTTTCATACAGTAGCATGTGTCTGTTCTGCAGTGCTTTTGTTTGCCACCTGAGAATGTATGACTACACAGTTTTAATTGGGGAGCATGTGTAGGCTGATTGGGAAGTATAGCCCATTGTCATCTATGTGGTATATGTTTTGTAGGTCCAGTCTGGCAATGCATCGATTGTTATTGCTCAGCGACAGTAGGTAACAATGACAGACATGCTGTTTTGCTGAAGGTTTCCTACTCATACAGCATATTTTTGTCTGTCAGTTTCCTATAGTTTCAATAGTTAGCATCATCTTCTCAGAGTCTTTAAAGGACTGGAATTAATGCCATGCTAATGACATTAATTGGTTTAAATGGTTTGATGAAAGCCTGCATTTAAAATTTTATTCCTTAGCAATATTTATAGACAAAATGTGAAACGAGCATCAGGGCAAGAGTTCTCGCATTGGCCACTATGCCTCAATCTGTGATCTGAAGGGACAAGCTCCAGTGGGAACGCCAGGACAGTTCAAACTCTGGACATACTTACTGGTTGACTTGTCAGATAACCAGTGCCAGTGGAGGTCACATTCATGGTCGCACTTTCATTCTCCCCAGGACAGAGACTGTCATCTTAGCCAAGAACTTGAGAAACCTCCACTCAAGCTGCTGATGCAGTGATAACATTTATTGTTCGGTCAAGTTCCATTTGGAAGCTGAAGTCAAACTTTATCCACGTATGTGACTTAACTGAGACAGTTTTCCTGCCTAGCTCATAGTTAATTATCTATTAAAAAAAAAAAAAAGAAAAGAAAAATAAAAAATTATGAAGGACATTTTTATTAATGACAGGATGATGAATGCATCAGTATTCAGTTTGGGAGTTTAGTTATGGGACACACATAAGTAATTGCTTTTCATGTATCCCAGAAGATAGGAAGCCTGATTTGATGTCATTAGACTTGAAGCTCTTTAATCAATATTTTTTTGAAATGGTCCACCGTTACAGCAGCTGTCATCCCACCCAAGGTCCCTGTGGCCATTCTGAACAGAGTAATTATAAGTTTGAAAAATTGTTGAGGCCAAAATATTTTGAAGACCCTGAGAGATTAAGAAACTAGATTTTATTCTGTTGCCTGTGCTACGTGGGTTTTGCAAATTGCTCCACAGAACTCTGATGTAGAGTGTGAAGTGCCATTGTTGTAGGGGCTTCAGTTGAGTTAATTCTTAAGGGAATCAGAAGGCAGTGCTATGTTGAAAACCATATAAATCAGTTCTGCATGTTACATGGTCTTTTAAAAAGCTGTTAAATGTACTTTGTATTTTGGCGTTTCCTAAAATCACAGGGAAATGGCAGGCAAGAAGAAAGAAACCCAGCTCCAGGTATAAATCCCAATTACTTGAACAATTCTAGACATGAATAGATCTTTTTCTGCCTTTTTAAGATGTTAAAATGTCAATTCATTTTATTTCAGGCCATAATAACCAATCAAAACCAGTGGGATGAAATGTTGCTTACAAAAGGTGTAGTAGGTACTGTTTTATTTTCTGTTTAATCTCTCATTGTCATTTACAGTTTTTCGTACTTATACATCTTATCATCTTTAATAGATACCTGTCATAAATCTAGAAGACTGCTGCCATAGTATCTTTTAAAGAACGATTATATTAATATATTTATGTGTATATATTGTGTTTAGGAATATATACTGTCTCCTCTGATAAATAAATACTTGTTACAAATCATATTATCCATTATTTTATGCAGTGATACAGACTGATGTTTGAAAAATACACCTTTCCAATTTGGTATTCTGTATGGTAGGAGGTAGGACATATCTGTGGAAGTTTTTCCCTAAAATCTTGTACAGACTAAATTAATACTATACAGTTGTACTTAGCAGTTACTAGGTAAGCATTCTTGAGAGTGCATGTTCTATGATGTACATTACCCCCAGTCTTCAGTTTGCTCAGTCCAATGACAGTGTCTCCTAGGTCTCCTAGGAATTGTATTTGGGTAGAAGGAACAAATCTGTAATAGGATCGTATCAACAGAGGAGTAGTAATGGGAAAGAAATGATAGGCATGGGCTCATGGAGGTAAAAATTCTGTAGAAGAAAGATCTATATAAGAATGAAAACCACCAGTGGGAAAAGAAAAGGAACAATTAAAAGAAAAAGGAGTATGACAGAAATGTAGCTGTTTGCATTATCATCTCAAATAGTTTTGTGAAGTAGATTGTTAATTTCGAAAGTAATTGAAATAGAACAGGAAACTGTGATGTATCCACTGAAGACATTGATGTATTCATGATGCATTCGTTGACTAGGAGAAGACTGAAAGATGCATATGAACACCTTCCCAGTACTGTTCCAATACACTCATAAATACATCTCATTTTATATGTTCTACAAGTCAGCAGTTTGTAATTCCAAACTATTACGTTTTAGTAATAGATGTGTACCAAGCTTGGTGTGGCCCTTGCAAAGCTGTGTTGAATTTATTCAGAAAACTGAAGAATGATTTTGGTGAAGATGATGTATTGCATTTCGCAGTGGTAAGGATGCAGATTCTGTATGGAACTTTATTTACATTTTATTTTAAATATATATTTTTGTCTATCTGCATATACAGAGCTTTCATTTTACTGTCCTTATACCAAATGGTCATAATTTTGGTCCTAGTTGCCTCTTCTTCTGCATATCTCCTCATAAGACTTTGTTTAGAGGTAGATTAGAAATGGTAATAAATATGGAAGGAGCTACAACAGAAAAGGAGCTGATATTCCATAACTTTTGTTTTCCTTGATGAGATTGCGGAAACATTTACAAGCCAGACTATATGATTTTTAGTTTTAAGCCTGTACATTATTGATTATCACATTTAAAATTCTTACCCCCTTGTAAAATGCTGGTACACCTTTTTCCCAAATATTCCCTTGTATTTCATTTTTAAGACAACAAAAAGGGTGAATTGAAAAATAAATTATCACAAACTATAGTAATAAAAACATTCTTCTATACTAACAGTATAAAATCGGGGGTATATAACATAGAAAGTAGATAAACTTGTTTCACAGATTCGGTCCCTCCCAGATGCTGACCAAACTCGTCCTTTTTCATGTTACTGAAAACTTTTAATTACCCGATCAAAGCATTTTTGCAGAAAATACATGTATTTTTTATACACAAAAAGTAGGCAGTTAAGTTCAGAGATTATCACAAGTATTTTCACAGAGCTGACTACGTCACAAGGAACTTGGTACAGTGGATAATCTCTTCCGTCAAGACTGCATGGACTACTTCCTCATTTATGGATATTATAACCTACATGGGAGAACAGTATTAGGACAAAGTATGTCTCCATGACCAGCTGTTGTAATATGAAGGGAGGCCAGTCCCCTGTTACCAAACCAGTTCTTCCTTCATCACCAGCAAGTGCCATAAGGACTGCTAGTTGTATTTAAGACAGCAATTTGTGTGTGTAACACCAAAGTATATAAGACTGCAGTTTTCTTGCAGACAAAAAGATTTTTATATATGCATACGTATAGACACCTAAGTAAATAATACTTTTCATCCGACTTCAGGCAGAGGCTGACAGCATTCCAACTCTGCAACCATTTAGGAATAAATGTGAACCTGTGTTTCTTTTCTGTGTTGTAAGTACATCACATCAGTTTCTTTTAATGTGCTGCCTACTTTTGCCTTAATTTTTCAGTAGATTGAAAAGAAATGTGAAGTTGATAAATCATATCTTTATACTTTACAGTATGTAGAATCATATTATCAGATGTTGTTTACTTAAGGCTGTTTTCTGTGCCTAAATCTGTGGTTCTCGAGCACATTTTTGTTGTGGCTGCTGCACGTACAGTCACAGATTTGTGGTAGCCACAGTTTTGGTAGTTACTGAAAAATTCATGTAAGTTTTCCAGGGTTGCCTCACATAAAGTGCCTACAGGTGGCTACACTGAAATGATTATTTTATGCATGCTTTCCCTCAGGGAAAAAAGGGTTTACATTTCCTGCCACTTTAAGGTTTTTAAGATAAAACTGCACTTCTCACACCTGAGAAACTGCATTTCTCACACCTGTAACAATTGATCTCACTGATGGGTAAAGATAGACTGTTCTCCGAGGACTCCACTGTACAACACTGCTTATTTATGAGGCAGTGGGGTTTTTGACTTCAGGGCGGTAGGATTTGAATTCCCCCAGCTAGAGGCCAAGAACAACGATACTTTCAGGACACTCAGGTTTGAATCTGAATGCTGCCAGGTGAAGTTAGCAGTATCTTTGATTACTGGTAATTAGCTTCACTGTGGTGCTCCTGAATGTGATAGAGCACACACTGAAACGTAATGCAAATAAAAAGATAGAAAACTCCATGTTACAGAAATTAAGAGCTAGTAAATTTCATATTTGCATTTACTTCTGACTGCAATATTAACGGTCAGCCTAGAAATAAACATGGAAAATTAGGTAGAGAAGGAAGAGAGGAAGTAAAAGGAAGAAAGGTTCATTCTGAACTAGTAAAGGCAGTAGTAGATTTGGTATTCACTTCAGTGGGCATGGTAAGTGGTCCTGTTGCTGGAAAAAATAGAAAGATACAGCATGTTCCAAAACTCAAGTTAATGTGTAAACTAAGCAATGAAAATTCACCGAGAGTGTTACTTTCTCTTTTGCAGAATGGCAAAATTATTGCAATAGTGAGAGGTGTAAATGCTCCTCTTATAAGTAAGAAAATAATCGAGCTAGTGCAAGAAGAGAGGAAAATTGCAGCTGGACAGAAGGAACGCACTGAGGTACTCACAAAACGGATACTTAAATATATATGAGTTTTTTTTTGTTACACTTAAATGGTTTCTCTCAATGCCTGTGATAATATTTTCCATAATGTAATNGGTTAAAGAAATTTCCATTAAATGGTACTTTATAAAAACTGAAGAAATTTACAGATTAGCCTATTAATGCAAGAAATTGAGAGATGGATGTAAAGTCACTAGCACATAAAGGTTTTAGTCATCTTTTTTCTTTCAAGGCTGAGTATTTGTCATATATAACAGTCAGAATGCATCGTAAAAACGTGTCATACAAAACAAAAAAAGACTTGTGAGGTAGTCCTGTCTCACTGCTTGTTTTGAGTGAAAATGGAGATCAAAGAACTCCACCTTCAGTAAAAAGAAACTTTTAACAAACTGTAGCTCAGTTACAAAAAGTCAGCCCAAGGTCTTTCATGGAATTGCTCACTTTCCTGGGTAGAAAACATGTTATTACATTAAAATAAAAGTGTTGTAAAGTTCTTACGGCAGTTTGGTGACTTTAGCTTCACACTGGTGACGTACTTCTACTGTATTTACAATTACTTTAGGTAGATGAACTTGTTTTCCTAGAGGAGAAATCATCAGAAGAGACTGTTGAGGAGAATGTACCCGAGGGTAAATGTATTTTATTTATTTTAGAAATGTTAATGGAAAGAAAAAGAACAAATGTCTTTTTAGATATTTGGTTGAGAATTGTGTATGTCCAGCATCAATAGACCTTTCTTTGAGTTAATAGCATGAGAGGTTATGATTGAGGATATCAAACTGATGGGAAGCTTTCTTCTGTAAGGAATTAAGATACTGGACTGTCATCATTAGTGTTTTCAGTCCCCCTTTGGAAAACTTGACAATTCAGGTCCCTGGCACATAGAAGCAGTGCTACATGCCATGAATTTTCCTGTCTAAAACTAGTGCCTGAAATTCACTTCTACACAGTCCCTGTGTTAGCTATGTATTTTTGTTGAGACGGTACTTGTTACCCCTTGGATGCTCTACAGAAACACCAAGATGGGGGCAACCTGTAAAGACTGGAAGAATTAACCTGTGAACGAATGGCGTGCCTTGTATTTCAGATTATTAACTCTTTCACCAGAGTAGATTTAAGCACTAAAGAACAGTCTTACATAAGAGCATAAATCCACAATAGTAGGATAAGGTTCCAAAAATATTGAAAAATATGCACCATCCTGCTTGTGAGTCTTATGTGTACAATTTATTTCAGGCTTGTTACGAGCTGGGACCAACATCTTTTCTGTTCTTATTGTTATCTGTGGCTATTGAAGCTTCCTACTGCTTCATATATGCACAGAATGTCATTTAGCAATGTTCAGACGGAATAAACTCCTCCATCCTCCCTCTCCTTCTTCATTATATTGGCTTTTTTTTTTCTTCTGACCACTGTCACAGATTAAGTTGTCTCCATTCTTCTTCCTCTTCATGTTTTCTTTGTTGTACGCTTCAAGTGACGTGTCACTGACCTCAGCTTTACTCTGAGACCTAGTAGTACAGTATTATAAATCCTTTAGCAATTATATACAGACTTTGCATTAATCCACAGAACCTAAATGTGTGACAAAATCAGGGAACAGAGTTTTCAGCTCGGGTTCAGCTTCAGGTTAGGGGATCCCTCACTAGCCATAACACCCTAACACTTTGTGTTAACATATTCCTTACTGCATGGGGGTGTCTATGAGTGTTTTCTAGTATTGGAAACAAGTAGTAGTCTGGTGTTTCCATTAGAGCTATCAAGGTCTTCTACAGTGTTTGGGATCTGATTGAATTGCATACTAATGCTTAACTGTAAACCTCAGATTCTGCAAAGAAAGATGTAGTTTATATTCTCTTTCAGACCACTTTCTGTCATTTTGCAAGGACCTGTATGCTATGGATATTGTAACTGTATGTCTACAACCAGGAACACCTCTTGCTTTAAATATTAGATTGTGTTAGCAAGAATATGTTACTTCAACAATTATTGTAAATGACTTCAGCTTCCACAATGTTAAGGAACCAAAGATCTACAGCAGATGTATATTTTACTGGAAATCTCCAGTATTCATACAAATTTTCACCTAGTGAATTTTATCTAGTAATATCCATTCCTTTCATATTTCTAGTCTTGTACATACAGAGCTCCCTAGACAAATTGTAATCCTAAATTGTAGTTTTTCCACTGCATCTAGCTCCATGTGAACCATTTCTCTACCGTATGACCCAAAATACCAATGGTTCACCAGGAATGTGGATTCCAGGGATGGCCAAGGATGGTCCCACACTCCAAGACATACTTTAAGTGCTGGAGTCACTTATTTTTTGGAACCACAGTTTGGCCATCTCAATATTAAAATGGAGAAGTATTTAGAGAAACCCACCTGTAAGTAACAGAAAATTTATTTGTCTATTTATTTTGATAAATGTATTAATTGACACATTTTTTTCCCCCCTTTCTCAGAAGAAGTAGTCAGATATTCTGTTGGAATTATAAAACCTCATGATGTCTTACAGGGACGCATAGAAGAAATTAAACAAAAGGTAGACCAAATTTGAAGTTGCATTCATCCTATTTAGCTGAGGCATAGTAGCAAGATGTAAGATTAAATAGACCCTAATTTTTTGCCCAGGGTTTAGAACAAGACCTGTTAATGTTTCTCTGATAAGGATGATAAAAGCAAGACAATTTTGACCTGAAATAATATGGTATTCAGATTGACACTATCGCTTTAATATTTTATGTCACTAGGTGAGGTATGACATTGATTCATGCTATGTGGATCAGTAACACGTGAAATCTATAAATGGAAAAGTCTTTTTTTCCTCATATTGCAGTAGAAGCGAGTAGTAGAAACTGTGGTGGTGAAGTTAATTCTTCACATAGCATCTTTAAGAATTGTAGGCACACATAAATCAAGTAACAAATTCCTTGTGGAAGTGTGTGTACAGGCACATACGACAATATATGTGTGTAGATGGTAAGGTTAATCCATGCGCACTAGTAACCAGAGATTGTACACTAATATTTCTCAGTAGTGAAATATTTACTCCTGCAGTGAAAAATGTGATTCCAGCAAGTACGCAAAGGTGCATCCAAGGGTCCAGTATTTGTTTGAGCCATCACACAGTGAAAGAAAAATTCTTTTTCCTTCTAGAATTTGCTACTGTGGGAATGCTCATTCCAATTACATGAATTTCTCACCATTTCTCTTACCAAAAAAAAAAAAAAGTCTCATAACACTATATATTAAGATAAATTATGCTAATTTAAAGAAGTGTTATGACAGGGTCAGTGACCTTAGCAGGAAAGAAAATCAGAGTGTTGTACAGGTCATTTCTGTAATTACTCTACCTTGGCCAGAAAGGAAGGAGGTTCAGTAAATAAAAAAAAATATCAGGCAGTGCTTGAAAGTAATTTAGCTGGAGCTGAGCAGCTGCTAGTTGGCTCTGCCTTTGTACTGCCTTATGAAGTATGTACCCATACTGTTTCCGCACTCAGCCTTGTCAAGACAGTCTGGAAACACTCAGCAGCATCACAGGGGCTTTTAAAGAGCAGAGTGCTGGTGAACAGATTAATATTGGTACGATCAGTACTGGGACTGGGTAGCGCCTTTGTTGTTCAAACATTGGTATATTGTATAAACCTCATACCAGTGGACTATGAATTTTGATATAGATCATATAAGTGTGTATCTCTTACACATACTTGAATTTAGTGCACTAATGTAATTTAAAATAGATAATCATAAGATAGATTTTATTTTTGTTTGTTTGCTGTTTCAAAAGCCAAGTAGTTTAGCCGAATACAACAACTGTTGTGAGTACACATTTATATGACTACTATGTTTATAATACAGTTTTTTAACAGCATTTTTAGAAGTGGTTGCATGTTAATCACTCACAATGGTTAAAACAAGCTTATTCAATGTTAAATAAAAGGGGTTATTAACTACTGAATACATACACTGAACTGCACTATATTTTTCACAAACTTTAACTTAGTGGGAATTGTAATCTTGAATTTAGTGAAGTGCTTTGAAAAGCTGGAATGTTAGTTTAGGCAAACATGTAAGCTATATTTGGAATATTTCAGAGAATTTCAAACTTAAGACAGCTTACAAAACTAGAACAATAGCATGATTTTGTGTATATCCATTTTCAAGTGCCACTGAGTAACAACTGAATAATTGCAGATTAGAGATGCAGGATTTGGCATTGAAGCAGAAGAAGAGAAAATGCTAACTGAAGAGCAAATCAGAGCGTTCTACGCTCGGAATAAAGAGCAGGTAAAAACAGACTAAAAACCTAAAAAGGAACAGGTAAAACATATCGTTGTAGCCATATGTGTTTGCAAATCTCTGGCTTGTAAATCTTTAATATGTTGAAGAAATGAAGTAATGTAGACTTAGTACACAGAAAAAAAGGAAATATAACCTCTCTTTTTTTCTTGTCAACTCATACAAATATGGTTTGGTAGCACTCTAACATTCCAACTAAATTAAACTGAACTCCAATTAAACACCAAAAGATTTTGTAGTTCTTTCTGCTATCAGAATGCGTATGACCCTTAGTCCTGGCCCTAAACATAGGCTGAGTTAGGCGCTGAAATGTAGCACAAACCCAAAATCTGGTGTCATCTATATGACCGTATGCATCCATTTGACACATACTCTTCCAGCCAGAAAGTAAAATATAATACATCTTTTCTTCTTCACAGCTTTTATCACGGGGTAGTACTAGAAATAAGCAAGTGCACAGGCAGAAAGAGAACACATCTTTCTGGCCCTATCCCATTTTAGGAGACAATAAATAGCTAAGGACAGAAAGAAAGTTCAAGAAAGCAATGAAATTAATATTGATCACCATTAAATGGTACTGCTCTAGCAAACTAGCACCAGGATATTGTCAAGTGCTTTGCCAGTGTGATAGCTAAAGTTAACTCTACAGAAGGATCTGAATCGCAAAAAGGGAGCTGCTTAGCAAATAATTATACCTTCTCCTGTTTAAGATCTGCATAAGATAGACAGAGGCTGGAATTACATGCAGACAACTGGTTGTCTGATATTATTAGAGGGGCCCATGGAAGGGATTGATGAAAGGGTTGGCAAGGGAAAAGCCATCGGGATCGATGAAAGGGTTGGAAAGGGAAGCTGAGAAAGTGTTCCTGTGGCATTCCAAATGAATGAGTGTGAGACAAGATGGTTCCTACTGAAGCGAGAGGGGAAAAAAGAAATTTGATAGTAATCACCAGATGGCTGCACTGTGATTTAGAAAGGAAGAAACAGGGAGAGCTTGTAAGGAATCGGGAAAGGCCTGGTTTTGGCAAAGCTGGGATTCTAGTTTAGACAGAGACGACTGTTTTGAAATAGATGTAAAAATAAGTTATCTTCATGGGAACAGCAGCCAAATTTGAGAGTAGTTAGGTGTAGAGGGAGACATGGGAGGAACAAAGACAGGGATAAAGCATGCACCGTTTGATATATGGCAGCACTACTACACTGCAGCAAATCCTAGCCAATGTTAGGACAGGGAGAATAACAAAACTACTCTAAACTATCAGAAGCAGTTCAGAGGGCCCTATGCATACTGAGAAGCCAATTATTTGCTATTCTTTAAGTGTAATTCTAAGCTGAAAAATAATTATGTTAAAGTGACAATATGGAATATAGATTCCTTTGTGCTCAGTAGGGAAAATGATTCCTGATCTAATACTCTGCAAGCTTGTTGAAGGTCCAGAGGCTGCCTAATATGGAGACTCAAGGTAACAGACCTTCAGATATAACTGGAAGCAGAAATTGTCTCTTTTTAATGATGAAGCTGGGTCAGTGAGGAAAGCTAGATCTAATAGCCACATCTATTTCTTTTAACATGAGCAGGTGTACTTTTGAAGCCACAACAGTATAGATATTCTCTTCAGGCATTGTACTACATGTTTTTGTATTTGCATTCATTCTGTCTCTTTCAAGTTTGTTCATTTTGTGAAATGCGTTTAAGTTTATGCATAGATATGAAGATAATTGAGAGAGACATGTAATGAATTGAAAGCACACACGTGAACATTTCATCCTTGTATTATTAAAGGAAAAATGTATCATACACAATCAGATGAGGGTAACTGGTAAAGAAAAGATTTAGTCAAATATTTAAAAGGAGAGAAGATATTTGAGGAAATTCACAATACTGAAGAAAAAGGTGACATACAAGAAAAAAGGGACGAAAAACTCAGAACAGCTTAAAAAGTTATTTTCTGATGAAAATGTACATTTATAGGATTGAAGGTTGAAACTGAAGGAGTGAAAAGAACATAACAAGGAGAATGAAGGAAAAGCCTACAAATGTCTCGTAAATATCTCAGTGTTCTGTATTTGCAACCAGATACATGATTTTTAGTTTCAAAAATTATGCCTGGAACTGTATTGCAGTTTTTTATGTCACACTGTATGCGCTACTGCAAGCATGGCATTTGGTCACATCAAGTTTCTAGATAATTTTCTTCACTCTTTTCTTTTGCATTTTAACCTGGAAGAACATGTGGTACTCACTTAATGTAATTTTACGACTTAGTTTACCTCAATTAATTTTGTTTTAGACATTTGATAGTGGTGTTGTCTCAAATGATTGATAAAAAAACTTCCCAAACAATTTGACAGGTTGAGTAATGTATGTGGATGCCATTTTAGAACAGGCATTTGGAAAGGACGGTCATCTCATTTCTGATTATAAACTCAAGAGTTCCTGCAATTAATAGGGGGGAAATTATGTTTTTTAGCCTGATTTTGACGATTTTGTTCAAGTCATGATGAGTGGACCATGCCATGTTTTGGTAATCACTAAAAAAGAAGCAACTGATACTATTCCTCACTGGAAAGAACTACGTAAATCGAGTGAGAGTGGGCCTGATGAGCCTGAGGCTGAGAAGCCAGACAGGTAACTAGCAGTGAAAATGTGTCTATGTCATTCAGTTCCAGTATTTGGAGCACATCATAAACCAAGGCACGATGCTCAGTGCCCATATGCACAGGGTCCAGGAAACAGCCAGATTTCTTCACCTGGTCTTTCATGAGACCATCATTAGAGATGCAATCACAGTTCCTGGGGGAACACAGAAACCCCTTTCTTCCTAGGTAAAGACAACAAGCAAAGGACACTGATCTCTTGCCGTTTCCAAACTGGCCTTGAATGGGTTGTCAGACCAATGGGAACAGTGCCATACATCAAAGCTGATGTACTCCGTGCAATTCCACTCCATACCAGTTCACCCAAAGTGACTGCCAGCGTTGCCCATTGAGGGTTGCACTCTTGCCCATGTTTACTCCTATCTATGCTGGGAAGCTGTAGATGTGTCCCAAGGGAGACTTGGGACACCTGAAGCATGCTGTACTCCCTGGGACCGCTCTGTAAAAGTCAGCAAACAAGTCGGAGGGTTTTGTTCCCCCCTGGCCAAGATGCATAAAAACATTGTAAGGATTAGCTATTCACAGCCATGGTATCTTGAAATGTCTGTTTTTCTCCTATGCCAAAGATTTGTAAAGAATTTTGAAGAGAACGATTGTTGTATACACAGCACCGGAAAATAAAGAGAGTATTAACAAAAATTCAAATATTGGATCAAGTTTTTTATTTAGACGCGAGTTTACTTAAAGCAACATGAATTTAAATACTTTGTTCCAAAAAAGAACTTGTCTTAATAATTGATATTTTTGTTGATGCCTGCTGTATCCTTGTCTGCATTAATTCAGTACAACTGGGAAATACTGCATTTTCTGTAAGTGGCCAAGAGTGACTGTATTTACATAGCTAAACCTTAGAAATACAGACTAGTAACAATAAGAAGTATCTCTGTTAAAGACAATTCTGTAGTGTTATTGTTTTATGATCATGCTGTACATCAATTAAGCACAATTCTTTTATTGATCACTCATTATACACCCTACACTTGTCAGTGGTAATTCTGTCTAGTGAAAGAGAGAGACTGTTTTGGATAAGCTAGAGGGGAATTAGAAAAGCTGCATGGCTGAGATTTCTCTTTCATAGAACATGACAAGGCGCTTTTTGAGAAGATTAATAATTCTCTTAGAAACATTACTTCAGTCATGAATCTGAATTTAATAAAAACTTAGTTTGACATTCTATTCTTAATTTTTACTAAGCTTTAAGACAGTACATTTTCAAGAAGTCAACTGTTAACACAATGCATGCAGTGACTTAAATACTGTATTACTTTGTGTCTCATTAGGTTGGAAGGAACCATGGAAACTGAGAGTATATTAAATATATGTGATGTGCAAGACAGTGTAGAAGATGCCAGCAGGCAACTTGCCTTCTTTTTCCCGAATTTTGACAAAAGGAAGACAGACCAAAAAGCTGAAAAGACTTTGGCCTTAATTAGACCTTGTCTCTTAAAGGAAAGACGGCGTAAGGGCTAATAACTATATTTTCCATTTAGGTTATATAAAAAGTCTCATATTTTGAACTTTAAAAATTCTAACTCTACTAATAAAGTGTTCTGAGTTTATATTGTCTCCCCAGCATTAAGCTGACTAATCTTTGTCAGGAAAAGTGTTACGCAGTTAATGTTTTTGGTATATTGATAATGCTGTCAATGCTATTTTGTTCCTTTGCCTGATTTTTCAAGAATGTCTTTAGATTATATATTTGGATGGAATTTTTTTAGAAGTCCTCTCAGAGAAGCTAGCAATTTCAAAGGGTAGTGTAGGGGATCCTACTTCCTGCCATAATGAAGCAGCTGATACCATCCTTGAATGGCAGGCCAAAGGTAGATCAATGGCAGGGTGAAGATGATCTGACCCAGGATGTTCTACGCTGCATATTCTCATTTTTTCCTAGATTCTAGATAGCACCTTTATTTCTAACTTGAGAATCCCTGTACTGGAAATAACCTATACACAGAGATCCGAAAGACTACAATTTTGAACCCTCCTTGTGTATTTATTTTCTTGATTGTTATCTAGTATGTTTCTTAGAGCAGCAGCTTTGTAGTCTGTATATAGGAAATTATAGAGTCATTTTGACTTGTACCAAACACTACTTACTTATGCATGTGGTCTTGTAAGGCTTAGTCAAATTAATATTTACCTATTCAAAATACTTAGACCTTCTTTTGGTGATAGTAGCACATACTAAGTCAGGAATTCCTGCTGAGGTCTCTGAAGTGAGAGAAAGCCTTAAGGTGAGCATCAGCTTTCTGACTGTCTAGGCAACTACTGAAGCCCTCTAGTAGTTGCTTTGAATTAGTTTTCTGTTCTTCAGTTAAGAAATTAATTCACATGTAAAAATTTAACATTATGATTGGAAAGCCCATGTCATTTCTTTGCAACTGTGCAAATTAATGAATGGATGGAAACTTAGCATTATTTCAATATTTTAAACAGATTCTATCATGCAAAGAATAAAGGATGATGGCTTCAAAATAGCAATGCAGAAAGAAATAATCCTATCTGAAGAACAAACACGTGAATTTTACAAAGAGCATGAAAATCAAGACTACTTCCCAGTCCTTCTAGAGCAAATGACCAGGTATGTTGAATGAGAAATGAGCACGTGGGTATATAAATAAGACTGAACTTTACACAATGAATAATTATCCTGAATAATACATGGCTAGAAGATACACGTGTATCTGAGAGTTTAGTAGGACTCAAAAATAGGACCAGACAACTGCAGATAATGAGGTAATTCTCAAGTATAGTAGATAAATAAATCAGGTTTTTAAAAATCATTGGCTACTCCATATCTCTGTATGTACGATATTGAAGTCAGTGGCCAGTTCCATTGGTCTGGTTGAAAACAGTTGAGCTCTGCTCTGGAAGGCTGCATTTAGGTTGTCTGTAGGAGAGTTCTGAAATCTTCATCCGGGCTGTGTGCTGGATTCCTTAGGGAATAAAAATAAATCATGTTTGGATATTGCCTTCATATGAAGCTGGGACACGGCTGGGACACATACAAAAACTTCAGCATTTTTATGTCTAATAATAAAGACATAGCCCAATTCTACAACATTCGTGCTGTTGTGTTACATTTAGTAACTTTGAAATTTAATTTTGTGTTTAAGCCCCTTGAGGCTTTATTGGACTATATCTGTTTAAATGAAGATGGGGTTTTAAATCCTCCAATACTAGGGCCCATTTTCCTGTCCTGGACTGTATATAACCAAATTCCTTTTACAAATTACAGAGAGTTTAATATTTGATGGTTTTAATGCCAGTTTTCCTGTTTTACAGTGGTCCAACTCTTGTACTTGCTCTAACACGAGAAAACGCTATAGCACACTGGAGAGATTTATTAGGCCCAAAGACTGTTGAAGAGGCTAAGAAAGAAAATCCGAACAGGTAATACTTACACTAGTAAACTATCATTCACAGCTTCCAATTTACTTTCACTTTCCTTATGAACACCACATTCCAACTGGTGTAGCTATAGTGCCATCATGTGGAAACTGATAGATAATTTTGCAATTTGTTAAGCTTTTCTTGGAAGTGTTGTGTTACACACAGTGACTATAGCATTTTTTGAGAAATAATGGCTACTAAACATAATGAAATGTTGAGTTTAAAAAAGGGTACTGAAGCGAAAGAAAACTTCTTGAGTCAGAGAAAAATCCTTGACTGCTAGAAGCACATACCACAGGAAGAATCCTCCTGTAATAATCTTTTTATAATCCTACTCTGACGGACGTATAAACAGGTTACTTGGCTATCAGGTTGCATCTTTGTGACCTTGGGTGAAAATTTTTAGGCTTTGACGTCTACAGAATTATTGCTATTAATTTTCTACCTGCAAAAAATATTGGTAATATCTCATGCTTATTGATTATTTTGCTTGAAATAGCATCATTTCTTTTTAGAACATACGCTTATTTTCTTAGCTTAATTAAAACTTTGTATCAGTAGCATATTTTATTTGTGACTAAGTTTCTTCTACACATTTTATAAATTAACATCCTAGTTTTACCTGCTTATTTTGTTGTTCTAAGAAACTGCTGTGGTATCATCTTATCTGTTGTTTCATTAAGCAAGAACTGTTATGATCTTAGAAAATATAACGACATGACAGTTAGGAGGGAAGGTGTTCATATTTCGGGTGGTTAATTAAAAAGCTGGTTATTCTTTCTGTAGACAATGAAGGCTTCTTACTCCTACAGAGAGATCATCAAGCACTTAAGTTGCCAGATCAGCATTAATTTATATTCACTAGGTTAAGGCTAGTGATAGGTGAAGCTCAAAATGGCTATTCCTTTAAGTAATTTACTCTTTTAATGACTCTTAGTTTACGTGCAAAGTATGCAGTCAACAACATACCTATTGGTCAGCTGCATGGTAGTTCTACCCCTGGTGATGCTCAGAAGGAATTACAGTTCTTCTTCCCTCAGGAGCACACACTGGCATTAATCAAACCTGATGCTGCTAAGAAGCACAAGGGTAAGTGATCTAGAAAGTTCAGGCTATGTCTACTGATATAATTTCGGCAAAATATTAGCAATGTACACTGCAGTAAATCATGTCAGATGCGTTCATTTTATTCTCTGAAATGCCTTTTCTGTGCAGAGAAATGCTTTTACAAGACTTGCATAATTCATACTGAGGTCTCAAATGTCACATTTCCTTTGCTTAAAGCTGCCTATAGCTCTTTCTTCACAAGAATGGTGGTGAATTAGAGTAAGAGCGTTCTTAGCTAAGTTTAAAAGCCAGGAACTTGTGCAAACTAGCCATCCGGCATCCTTCTAAGACAAAGGAGAGGGAGGCTTTCCAAATTCATGTTATTTATTTTAGACAGGTATCGCTACTGACTCAAAAGGGGTCATTGCTCAATTGGATGCATTCCCATCCTTGGTGTAACTCGCTATTAGACAAAGGGAATGAGGAGGAAAGGTCAAAGTAAAAATTACACTATGTACAATTTGGAATCTTACCTTAAAGATTTTTGCTGCTGCTTTTTTTTAAGCCCTGTATATAGACCCTCTTCTTGGCATTCTTCTTCTCTGTCCTAACAAATTTCAGTAGTCTTTTTGATGTTAATTCACCAACAAGTCTTTCTTCCCCTCTTGTAATAATCCAGATACCGATTTTAGCAGGCCAGCTGGTGTGTGATGCAGCATTTACAACTACAGTTCACGTTCTGTCCAATGTGAGAAACAGCGGTGAATGCTACTGGTATAGTTTATAACAACATGGGTTTGTCACCTGCATAGAGATGGATTAGTGCAATGACAATGTTTTCTTTATATTTTAGAGGACTATTTAATTGTTTGTCATATTTTCCATGATTGTTTGATACTGTAAGCAAAATTTTAATAGGTATTGGTGATTTTTTTTTAAAAAGCATCTAGTATTTTCTGAAACTTTTAAAGTTTGGGTGTTTTTTTGCATCTAAACTATTTCAATCAGGAATGAGCTTGCTTGTTATTCTTCTAGATGACATTATGCAAAAAGTTAAAGATGCTGGATTTACCATCTCAAAGATTAAAGAAGAAGCTTTAACTCGTGAAATGGCTACACAGTTTTATAAGGATCACACAGGAAAACCCTTTTTTGAAGAGTTAGTGACTTGTATGACTGAGTAAGTGTCTTGTTATACAATACTGAGGTATGCAAGTATACATCAAACTTTGAATTTACAGTGCAAACAAAACATACTAAACCCAAAATGGGCTAAGGATTTTACATTCTGTCACTCTTTCTGGCAAGTTTAGTGGCTTCTAGGATGGACTGTTCTACCTTTAAAAGGAGGATTTAAAATTCTTTCCAAACTTATGGGTAGTGACTATTATTTTGGATTTTTTTCTCAAAAAAAACCCAAACCTAATTTCTTATGGAATCCTTGCTCTTCCCCTGTAGGACAAATATCTTCCTCATAATATTGTTAGTAGAGCTATTGATAAAACAGTATGTATTGTCTTGCTTCAGAAATTACTGGGTGAGAATCTTTTTAGGACTAACAGACCAAATCCAAATAGCTGATCATCATAATCTTTTTGGCTTTTGAATACAGGACATTGTCTTAAACAAAACACTCAGAAACAAGTTTTAAAATGGAACCAGTTTAACAAAATGCACATAGGGTTATGGTGAGCATTACACTTCATGGTACCTCTGAAGTCAAAACGAGGTCTGCATCTCAGAATAGCGTGAGAGCTTCCTTATATTGATTTTACAGGGGTCCATCGGTGGTAATGATCTTAACCAAGGAAAATGCTGTGGAAGAGTGGAGGCAACTAATGGGTCCAGCCGATCCTGAAGTGGCAAAAGAGACCTCTCCTGAATCAATTCGAGCTCAGTTTGCACAAAATATTTTGTCTAATGCTGTTCATGGATCATCTAATAGAGAACATGCACTGAAAAGCATTGAGTGCGTATTTGGAGAGATTGATATAGATTGAGCGATTAAGACGCAGTCTCTGAAAACTGATACTTGTGTCATTAGATGCATTTGTCTACCCAACCACCTATATTTAAGACTATGTACACACACGTTTTCCTTCATACTCTATCCATTTTTTATCAGCCAGGTTTTGTTAATCAGCTTTGCCATATTGCAAAGCATATCAGCGTAACAAGTAATACCTGCTAGAAGTGTGATGTTAGTAATTACTTCTTCATGTATGCTTAGTAGATAGTTTTTCTTTTATCACTTCAACAGATTTATGCCTTTCCAATAGTTCCAGGATTCTAAGGTGTTTTGTAAATAACTACCTTTAAAAAACAGGGTCAAGGAAGGTCATTAAAACACTATTAATGATACATCCACTGTGATGTGGATCGAGTCCTCCAGTTCAGGCAACCTACAAAGGAGAAGTGCTGAAAGGTAGCGAGGCACTGCTACAACATTGGTAGGCGGCAGCAGCAGCAAGTGTGGGAGTGCTCCACAAGAGAGAAGGAGCCAGGGCCCAGGCATGACCCAGCACCCCTACCAGTGGGGTGCAGCCCCACAGCATCCAAGCAGATCTGGGTAGCCACATCTATCAACAATCCCAGACAAAGCAAGTAATGTACCAGTTCCAGGACCCATTTAAGGGTCCAGTCAGGAACAACAGGCAAGAGAGCCAGAGACAGGTACACCTGCCACACAAATCAAGCAAGGATTAAGCCCAAGCGCGAGCTAAAATGGGGCTCCTGGGCCCATTGGCCAACAGCATGGGTGTGCACCCCAGGCGAGATTGCTCTGGGCTATTAAGACCAATTGGTTCCCTCAGGGCCCTGAAAAACATCTGCATTACTGTCACAGGTAGGATAACAAACTAGGAAGTCCTTTCCCGTCCATTTACTCAATTCAGATATATCAGATGAAGTAAAACGTAAAGTCAGCTCTTATGTAACAGCTATTCTTGACATATACCTCCTTGCCAAACTAGTGAATTTGTATCCTGTCTCAGTCTAACTTGGCTGGCCTTTGTGAAGAACGCAAATATTCTTCTGATATATATTCTTACTTTTGCTGTCTGAGTCCATTCAAGGTTGAAATACTAAAGAATAGCATTCAATTGAAGCAATTTACTTACGGCATTGATCATAAGTGTGAAATCCAGAAAGAATGAAGCCTTTCTCACACTTCCTTTGCTGTTCCTATTGTATTTAATACAACTAGCTGTTTTAAAGAGCTTCCTGACAAATATTTCTGTTGTGATGGGACATTTGTTATTATAGACATTCCTCCAGCAGAAATTGGACTGAACGTTCTCCTGGTGGCCCATTTTCACCTACAGCTGCTTTGCTGCCATAAACTCGACTTGAGGCTAGCTAGGCTGTAGGAAGTTGTGATTAGTGCAGAATTTATATATCACCTCGGTGATGTGAGTTCTGAGAAGCATACTTCAGAATTGCTGTATGTTCTTTGGCTTGTTTTTCACTTCAAAAACCCATTAAAACTGTTCTTCCTGGCATTATTTCAGCACTCTGGGTCTTTTGGGTGCTGGCACATTGTACTTTAAACCAAGAAGTAGTCTCAGAAAAGGCCTGAGTGGGACGATTTCAGATACAACAATTCAGCTCATTTCCTGAGATCTTTGCTAGAGTTAATGGTTTCTCTACCAATGGGGCAAATACAATGTTGAAAGTTTAGATGGGATTATATTTTGACAGGACCAGAAATGCTGAAAACAGCAAAATGTGTTCATGTCTTATCAAGAGTTCATGAAACTTCTGATGGAAATTCACAATCAAATAGCTCAACAGGTATCATACACAGATTTTGAATGCTGTGGATCATTTATTGCACTGATCTTAGAAATTTAACTTAGCTGTAGGGGTACACTAACTGTTTAAATATGATATAGCTTTATATACTGAGTTATTGCTTGTTTAATCATCATTCTCCACTCTCCGTTACATCAATCTTAAGCAATATAACACTTTTTTTCTGTTTGGTTTAACTATTAGATGTTGAAGGATTCCATTTATTTGGGTTCATATATTCACGTGTGTGAATTATGACCCCTGTTTTGTGGTTGGTTAAAATGATCCAGTAGATTACATTGAAATATTATGCATATATCTATGACAGTTTTTCTTCACATTGCAAAAGCATCCAAACCCAAATTGAAATGTGCGAACATTTAATTTATTAATACTTATTTTCTTCTCCTGAATATGTTCTTGATCTTAATGCCTTTT
Organism: Ibidorhyncha struthersii; assembly: GCA_013398815.1. NCBI lineage: Eukaryota > Metazoa > Chordata > Aves > Charadriiformes > Charadriidae > Ibidorhyncha > Ibidorhyncha struthersii. The sequence goes on along the minus strand of VZSZ01007378.1, from coordinate 13,799 downwards.
AGCAGTTTTGGAAAGGAGGAATTTAAGCGATACAATTCAAAATAATAAAAATAACTGTTTCGGTCATCTGATGAAGAGATTCAGATTCACAAAGGTTTTATATCTTTGAGATACAGACTTCTGTAGAATTATCAAAATATGCATTCAAAAGCATGATAATTGAAATACTGTCAATATTTTAAGAGGTTATTTTGTCTCTTTAAAGGTTTAACTGAACACTTAGGTGTTGTACGCATAATTTAGACCTCCATCCACTCTTATTCAAATTTTATATTACTGTGACATAGACATGGATGTAGTTTTTAAGAATTTGAGCACTTGCGATGGTATCAGCAAGCATTTGCATTTATAGAGTCAGGAGGAATGTGTTCCAACACAAATTCCATTGAATCTCACAGATGAAAATCTTCTTGCAATTAAATTTATACAACTCCTTTGCCTACAAATCTTACACAAAGTCTGACTCTGTCCTTTTATCTCCTATCTAGATGTCAGACCAAATGAGCATGTGACCTTCATGACCGTTTATTTAGAAAATGTCTCGTGGTTCAGTGTAGAATTAGGTGGTGCAGAGATGTGATGAAAATTCTTCCAACGCTAACAAAAGATAACAAAATTATTCTTCTGATTTTTGTCCCAGCAGGAGAGAAATGGAACCATGGGCATGTTTATTTTTACAACAGACCACATATTTCCTTGTTTAGGAACTTTAATGAAATCATAATCTGACATTAAGACTGTTTCAGTTTAGAATGATAAACAAGCCAGTTTTAAATCTCAAAATACTGTTTAAGAAGAATTAGTATGACTGATTGTAGTGAGTATTTGTACTGAATTACTGCATAATAAAATAAGAGAAGTGGGGAAAAAGCTTTTTTCCCTGCCAAGAAGTTGGAGTCAATCGGCTTGTGGTTGTGTACTACTGCACTGTTTTGCCTTTGCTCTGACTGCTGAATGAGCTACGCTGGCAAGCCAGACCTTGTGAGTATCTGTTCAGTTTATCCACAGTTTTTTGTGAGCAAATAATTAGCTTTCTGATTACCTTGCTCAGAGGATAAATACTGATGTGCTCTGAGTACCTACAAGCTGAAGTTTTTGTCATACTGTAACCTGAAGGAATCAAACTACTTAGGGAGTTGGTCCCTTTGGGGCACCTCTTGATCGCTCTGATGCATCCTTTAACCTTCTGTCCGTAACATAGACCGTCTGACATATTTAAGGTGCTTTGGGGTTTTGATATTAGTATTCTCATCTAGAAAAAAGGAGTGTGTCCTCCCTTCCAGATGCGTTCCTTTCTGCTTAGTGCCATACTGGTTTATCCACAAGCCCTTTGGCAGCGGCAACAGGGCCAGTCTGATATTAATAGATTACCTGGAACCCTCTGAATTTACTGCATCTCTAAGAAGCAAGTTTGAAATCCTGTTTCACCTTCCAACAAGGCTGGTGTTCAATTTTGGAGATGTTACAAGAGATATAGTGTCAGCAGTACATTAAACATAGAACCCTGACTAGGTCTAATTAGAAGTAATGTACCTCTATAGAAATTAAATACTTACTTCTTGGTCCATGCAAGTTATTTTTTACCATAAATGGAAACGTAGTTTTTTAATCTTTGTTGACCCATATTGATGGATTTATATTTATTTGCAAAATTAGTTGGAGCCGATGTGGTTTACCAGAAAAATCTGGTTGAGGAAACGATTTCAGATGTGCATTTACATTCAACTACTAAGCGCAACCAAAAAGTGCGTGTTGGTTGTGCATAATTGGAGTAAATATTTTTTCAGGTTTCATTCATTTGGAATCTAGGTTACAATGCTGGATAAAATAATTTAAGAGCTGTTTGAGTATTTTGGACTGGAAAATCTTTTTATTTGTACAGGAAGTATTTCTCAGTTATATGCAATGAATGTACAAAAGTAACAAAGTTGCAACACTGAGTTGAATTAAAGTGACCGGGTCATTCGGGTCCTGTTGGAAGGGGGGTTTATGAGGTTTTTTTAAAATGTGGTTCATAAAAGAGTTCTGATTTGCATTTACAGTGAGCTTCTAAAATCGTGCCAATTATTCACAATTAGAGTAAATATTTTTTCAGGTTTAATTCTTTTGGAACTGAGGTTAGAACATTCAGTGAAAATATTCAATGGCACTTCTTACTAAACCATGTACATGTGTGTGGGAGGTAGCAAGAAATGCACTAGAAACATCTGTTTGGTGTTCCAGGCAATTTTCATTTTATATGAAAAAAAAATGCCAAGCCCCTCAGTAGGAAGGCAGCTGTAACGCTGAGAAAAAAAATTGACACTTCAAGTTTTGGCCTGTTAATTTTTCCAGCTGTAAATAGGTACACCAATTACTTTCATCCATCAGCAGACTATTTGCCCACTCTGCTAAACCGAGGTTTCATGACTCCAGTGCTGGGGTGCGCTAGCATGGCAATGACTACACCTGGCCATGGATGTGCAGGAGGAGAGGTGAGTCTGATGTTTTGCCACGTGTCAGGGAGCAATAGTGGTGAGTGGACCACATGGGGACACAGGAGGATGCATCTGCCTGCTCAAACAGCCCTCGTGGCTCCAACATCTGTTTCACACCTTCGCTAGGGAAGGGCAGCGGGCTGGAGGGAAAGGATGTTCTCGGTCTGGGTTCAGCTGGCATTTGATGTCACAGTGAGTTAGCAATTGTAAGGGATTTTCAAAATGGAGTGACTTATATTAGTGTTGAATCGGGTTGACCCATGGCTTCTTAAAAAGTAGAGAAAAATGGGTTTGGGAAAATATACTATCTTACTAATTCATCCCCTCTGTCTGCCCATCTGTTCTTTGTATTATGACATGGGTTTTGTTGTATTGCCTTTCTTTCTTCCATATTTTTACCATATCAGAATGAAAATTAGTCAGCATAAAGCATGCATAAAAATATCAAGGAATTTGGAAACACCGAGCTTCGTGCATTAAAGTATTCCAACATACTGGAATGGTCAGTCTACTGATGGTAGCTTACAGAAGGAATGGTGACAACTCTCTGGAGAAAATAATTTTTACATTTTTTTCTCTGATATCAAAAAATGAAAAAAGTTTGATTGTAACAGTTGTAAAATAATATGTAATGCTGCTACGAAGTCTAGCTAGCTGTTCCAAAAGTTTTGTTCAATAAACACCACACTTGACTATGTTCACAATAAAACTTGTTAAAGCAAAATATCACAACTTCGGTATTTTGTTATTTCAACATCACACTGATAGGACTGTCATTCATTTTCAATAGCTAACCTTATACATATTTTTTGGGGTACTTTAAATTAGGTTCGATAGGTGACCAAAGCTTAAGAACAACTGCTACACAGTAGATTAAACTATTTTAGAAGCTTTCCAATCATGCTGATCTTTTAGATCATGCTTACTTAAGTCAGCATTTTCAACCTCACCTAACTTACTCACCTGCAGTGAAATTCCGTCTCCTTTGATTTCAATTTCAGTTTTTCCATTTCATTGTACAGGATTAAGATTTCACCTATAGTCTGCCTTTAGGTGCCTAAGTTTCTGGTCTGGTTTTTTGTACATGACAAACACACGTAATTCCCACTAAAGTCAATAGATGCAATATATGCTCAGCATTCCTGGCACCTGGATTGAATTTTGGATCTAATTCTGCAGATGTTCCATGGAGCTAAAGTTCTGCATCTGCCCAGAGTCAGCAGGAAGGGCTACATTCAAATGCTCACCTTTGCATATTTTAACCAACTGCTCAAAGCTCAACCAACGATCATGCTGGGTTGTTTTTTTTCCCCCTGAACTACCCTATGTGCTATTATTCCGTTTTTCCGTAACACCTCTGTCCCTTTGTTTTAAGCATTCTAACTTGGCATCTATGTCTTCAGCTTGTGTTAGCGTGCTACCAAGTATATTACTGCTGCTACCACAATCACTCCAGCATATTCTGCCTGAAATTTCATGCATGCAAATTTCATTGGAATTCTTGTAATAACATAATATACTGATATGACCAGTTGTAACTCTACGCTAACCTACACAGAACTCTTCTTCTTTTTTTTTTTTTTTTCTGATATAGACTGTCTCTATTTTAGAAATGCTCATTTTCTTTCATAGGTACCAGAATTGCCAAGTCTAGTCATTAGGTTTGCTGCAGGAATTCTTGAAGGTCTTTAAGGTATCTGTCATGAGCTCTTACAATGTTAATGCAGGTGATCTTCTATGCGTAAATAGAAATCAGACTGTGCTACCCACACTGTCTTATCCAGGTAGCGCTTGGACAGGAATAGCATAAATGGCACCTTGGAGTTATGCCGATTAGATTTATATCACCTTTACTATTTTAATACCTCACACAGCAAACATAGTAAAACTTAGTACATAAATAAAAGCATCTGCTTTGTCTGTGACCCTTTGCAGGGTAAATGTTACCTTCTGATCAGCAAAACTGCAGACAGGCAGTTGTTTTGAGAAGTTCAGGAATAGGGACAAGCCTTATTTATTTATTTATTTATTTGTTTATTTGGTATCAGAGAAAGACTTAGAAATATGGTGTCAAATGATAAAAAATAATCCCAATGAACACTGAGCCACTGAGCCTATCTTCTCTTTAATACTGTACAGTAGCTGTCAGTTATGTTTAGAATAATGCTTCTCTTCCAGTTTTCATAACAAAGCTATATTACAGTGAACATAAGTGTTATTTTTAAGAATTCTACAGATCTGCTTCACTTTAATCTGTCCTTTTAAAAAATACTGATTTTTCAATTAGATGCTTAAATATATTTGAAATTATAACAACAGAAGCCAGCCTGAAGTACAATAAAAAAAAAATTAAATGTCTGCTTTCAATGCATTTTTGCTGTACAAACCCACAAGATCAAATACTAACACTGTGAGCATATTTCTGGCACGCACATAAAAATAATCACACAATGCATACCCAGATGCTTATTGGTAAGCTATGCTTCTCAAGGCTCCGAACAAGGGCTGTGATTCCAAACAGCAGATAGATTCAGCTCCAGCAGCTGCAGCAGCCGCTGCCCCCAGATGTCTGCCAGAGGTTCCCATCCCTCTGCTGCTCCTCAGCTGCCGTGGCTCTCAGCCCACCAGACTAACTCGCAGACTAACTCGCCAGCTACTACCCTGGTACACTTTCTGAGGAGAGAAGAGATGCCCCATGCAGCTCTCCAACCTCTGGCAGGGAAGCAGGGCAGGCATCCGGCATAAGGAGTTAAAACCTCTGGCAGCCAAGGCTAGATCTATCTAGAATTGCAAATCAGAGCCCTAAGATAAAGTTCAGTCAGCTGGAATATGCCTACCACGTATTAGTGCAAACCTACGCTCTATGGCTTGCAGTGGCTTGAAAGGAAAAGCGAACCTTTTAAAAGGAAAGTGCAGCCAAAATGTCTATGCAGAAACTGCCGTGAGTTTTTAAGTTGACGAGTTCTGGATTAATAAAACATGCCGACTAAGCCAGATTGCGACCCTCGTCGTGCAGGAAAAGTCTTTCCTTTTGGAGCTTTCACACTCATACTTTTTTAGGGTTGATTTCTTTCTGGCCGTTTCTTACTTTAGTGGCCTTTTTGGGGCCACTGACCAGTGGGTTGGTGTTCTTGGTCGACGGTTTTGGGGCTCCACTCCGACCACTGCGTCCTGAATTCTGGTTCTTACTCCGGGCCGTTCGCAGCTTTTGTTCTTGCAGTCTCTGTTCCCACCTCTGTGGAAACGCAGAAAACAAAGAGGCCGAGTTACAGAAAGACATGGCCATAAATAATTATTACATCTTAACCAAAGCTATCCTGAACCTTTGACATCAGCGCTGCTCTTAACGGTTTTGTGCTCTATCCCGCAAGGCCATGGAGCTCAGTGTGTTATGGCTGTCTGCAGGGGAAACCTTGTCTTGGGTGGGGGAATTGCCACAATACCGGTTGCTGAAAATGACAACTGCACGTCTCCTGTGTACGCTGCACGCGAGTGCACATCTCGCGCCTTTTCAGCAACCCCGGGGAGCCGGTACCATGCCATCAAAAAGGCAGGGTCTGCACACCGGGGGCTCCTTTGCAAACCCCACTCTCTGCCGCCTTACTGAACGTGCTACTTGACTTTTCCTCAGAAAAGCCCACGGAAAGCAGGCAGTCCTTTCACCACTACCTATTTCAACACAAGGGAAGGTGGTTATTTACTTTCTAGTTCTGCTTTTCCCTGGGGTGGAGAGGACTGGGCATATGTCATGCATAAAAGAGCTTATGCTACGGGCAGACAGCGGAGGTGACCACTGAAATCACAGTGTGTTGGGAGTTGCAATGGGACAGTTGTGAATAATGCACCTGCAGCTTTATTCAGCAACATCCCTGAGAAATTTTGAAATGCAATTAGATCAACAAGCCCACCAAAGGGAATAGCTGACAGATTTCCAAACCCAAAAGGGCAGCGGCTAGAAAACAGGTTTTTATGGTGAAGTTAAGTGGTTTGGTTGTCCAAAGTATGGAGAGATCCACAACACTGCAGCAAAGGCTGCAGTCTTTCACCTCTAGGAACAGAAATACTTATTTTAAGGAAATCAAGATAGATAATAGAAGCGGGAAGGGGTGTCAGCTTTCCCCTCTACTAATGAACTTTCTCTTCTGAAACTCCCACAGGCAGGGACTTTGCTCAGTGATCGGAGCAAGAGAAGTGTTACCCAGCTTCACTATTACTAGTGTCTCTGCACTGACCCTGCTGCTCCTCGGACTCTTGTCCTGGCTAGAGAAAAGCTCAGCCATGTTGTGGTTATGTTAACAGATGTCTTCTGTGGTCCCCAGACAGCTCAAAATATTAATTTTAAGTAGTAACTCAAGATAAAAGTTGGATGCAAGTCTTCAGAAATGAATGACGGGCATTAAAATGAAGCTGCTGTAAAACCTAACTCCATAGTCGCCATATTTGCGTAGTCAGGGTCATCATACGCATCTTTATAAAACAAAAACTATCAGCAAGCAATTAGGTGTGTCCCACTCAAACATGTTTAAATGAGGATTTAATTTATGAAACTACTGGTATCAGAGGGAATGACACGTGTTTGAGAAGTATTTTTTTTGGCAGTCATGCATCTGTTTGACAGTCTGGAAATGAACGTCCAAACAGGTTTCAAGACACAATTAGAGATGTTTCAAGACACAAAACAGTGTGAGGAGGCCACTAAAACACACTGTGCGCCAGTAACAGGCCATTAAGTTGACAGCTAAGGGACTTCAAGAGTCTGAGTCATATGTCAGTATTCTCCTAAATCCCACATGGTCTCATCTACAGTTGCAATATATTTATTTTTTAAAGATTCAAAGGATGTTTTCTTTTCCACACGTAGGTTTTAAATGAGTAAGTGAGGAGAAAAGGAATGATGAAAGCATCAAATACAATTTCCTGCAAGAAGCTGGTCTGTAATCTAAAAGCTTCTACTGATGGAGACACGCATTTTTTTTCCTCCTATCAATTGCCCATAATCAGCCCATAATTAAAATAAATACACATGCATGTCCTTAATGCTCTGAAACCTTTCCTGAATTGCAGAAATAATTTTCTTCCATCTCTAAAAGTGTGAGGACGAGTCAGACATTGTCTTGATCCACCCTTCCTTTCCATTATAAAGAGGAGTTTACAAGCCGGGAGTGATAGCAAGTGCTCTCCTGAAGCCCCAAGAAGCAGGGCCACCTGCTGTCCCTGCCTCCCAGGTCCCTATACTATAGACTTTTCCGTCCAGCGTTCCCTGAAACCAGTGAGGGGATGCCCAACACTTTCAGTGTGTCCTTAGTGGGAAGCAGCTGGTGAGAATCTGGATCTCAGACCTGCAAACTTTAATGCAGCAAAGCCCGTTTATCCGGTGCAGCGGATGTTAACTTCCTTTCTTACCCGATGTGGACTATATACTCATCTGCGTATCGCCTGCTCGACAGCTACTCGCCTTGGTAGTGATAGGAAAGGAATTCCCTGAGTCATTATTGTAATAAGCCAGAGTTTGCACAAAGATCGTCTAACCATCCTATTTAGGTACAGTTTGGGGATAAAATAGAAATAAAATTTTAGAGACCCTAAAACGCAAGACTAAAATTTTCAAATCTTCACTTACACTTGTATATAGTATGGGGTACAAAAAGGTTGAAAATAATAATACCCAGAGGTGTTATGGATATCTGAAAGTCAAGCAAGTTATTGCAAGTAGAACAAAGGTGTTTAACTTTTTTCCAAGAATGGCATTCTTTTCTCTGGTTATATTTACCTTAAATCTTTTGTTTAGTTGATCCTTCCATTTTTCAACTAGACATCCATCGAGAAGCATCAACCTGAAAATGAAGAAATAAATACAAGTTACAGGTATTTCTGGATTTGATTCCTGAAACATCATTCCAGATGATTTAACACAGACTGAGGCTGAAACGCACCAGCAGGTAAATCAGATTTTACAGCCAAAACTGCAGCACATGGCTAGTATTGAGAAAGCATTAAGAGCCCTTTGTCCTAACATGCAGCTATTCTGCAGGGGAAAATTGTCCTGTCTGGATCACTGTTACTAAACAGTGATGGGGTGGGTAACATCCAATGAAACTATTTAAATGTATACATACATATATTTTTACTAACGCCCACTATATGTTTGTGTGTGGTTGTGCAGAAGAGTAGTTTAAATTAATGTACTTTATTTCCTAATTTAAAAAAAAACACCCTGTTTCACATGCACCAGTTAATGCAGCTCAGATGATGAATGGTAACGCGTTATCTGATCACAGCACTTTGCTGGTGGGTGAGGGTCACACAGCGGAGCAGGACCTGGCTCTCCAGCTTCCACGAACAACACCTGACGCTCATACCAGGTCAAAAAGAGTACAAAACGTTACCACTCTTAGCCATTAGCCACTATGCATCCACTTTGCCCAAATATAAAAGGTCCACAGTGGGTGCAAGCCCTCTAGAATGAAGAACAATATGATACACATCTCCTTTCTGAGCAGAGATTAGATAATTAGATATCTGTTATATATCTGTTAGATATGTTAATTAGATAACATATAGGATTGAAGCTAAACCCACATCATGATGAATAAAACCACAGCACGGTATACACCTGATGCAGCTTCTGTTCAGGTGATGCAGCTTCTGTTCAGGTCAAACTATTGAGTGAGACCCTCACCCTCTGCCGATGGGCAATGGGTATTTTGCCGTTGACTTCTGTGGAGCTACAGCTTCCACCCATTTTGCCTCTGACTTTTTAAAAAGCTACTGTAACTCAAAACCTTCTGTTTGCATGCCACTTGAGTTCAACAGGAAACACATATAATAGTTTATGTTTCTTTTTCAAATCCATTTTAGTACACTATATGAAAATAAAAAACCTCAGTGACCTTTAAAAACCATCACAAAATATTTAGTGAATGGTGTGTTTTTCCATAGTAACAGAGACGAGCAGATTGCAATCTTTCACTTTTGGAATCTCCACACCCTGACAGCCTCCTGAGGGTCCTCTCCAACAAAGCTCTGCAGCTCAGAGCTCCTCGATCTCAGTCTTGGTCATGGTCCTTCTGCGTGACTCAGAGCATGTATCCCTAAAATGACTAACCCGAGTAGAAGGCTCTAAATTAATCTCTGTGAAATACTTCGATCTGGAGTGGCAAGGTGTGTGTAACAATAAAATACTGTGCCTGTTAGCTCACAAAAAAAAAAAAAAAAGTTAAGGTAATAAGGTATCAGATGGCAACTTTTAGAAACACCTATAAAATGCTTTTAAAAAATCAACATAAGACTCCTTGAAAATATGGATATGGCCCATCAAGTTCTGCACGTAGGTATTCTATGGTCCTTACAAGTGCAGATGTTCAATTAACAGTCGTATCTCCGTATGCAAAAGCAGCCTGCACATTTTACGAACAGCCTTAACTCTGACCCACAGCACAGAGCCACGCGCGCCTACCACCCCACAACCTGTCCTGTGGGCGTCTGTTGCTACTGGTACACTTGGAGTGCTCACAGGGATGGGATGTCCCTTTCTGCCTCAAGTACCCAGAGAGAAAAGGGAGCTGTGATTCATCACTCCCTGCCCTCCAGACCAACATGCTGGATTTCCTTCCATGCCTGGGGCTAGGCTGACTGCCAGATGAAAGGTCTGGTAAAGTCAGTTTTATTTTGTCTTTTAATCATACGGCAGGACTGGCAAGCTGCTCGGAGAGTATTTACTTTTCATCTACCATCCGGGAGCCGGAGCTCCAATGGCTACAGCTTTGGCTGGTGCCGGTACAGCTGTGGGATCAGAAACATCTCACTGATGGCAGCGGTCCGAAGTACGGATAGGCCGGCGGAGAAGGCCTTGCTCTGTCTCCAGCAGCTCTGTGGACAGGAGATGTGTGTCAACTCCTGACCCCTTCCCTGGGATCCATGAGGCAGAACTGTGCCTTCCATGTAGTCCTGCCAACATGGACCGCCATCTACAGCCACCAGTGGGTTTGTAGCATATGAAGAAGCTCATACCTATGGAAAACGGTCCTGGAAAAACACTCCCCAACAGATGGAGATGCCTGAACTGCTGCACGATGCATTAAGCAATATACCGTCAGCACCTAATGCCACCAGAGTTTAAGCTCCATGTGCGTGCCAGGTTTTGTAAACACCTCATCGTGGCGCAGAGCTGAGGCTGATTAAGTGGAAAAAGTTAATCGCGAAGGTAATTGAAACATGTAGGTGAGTTATCCTAAGAAAAACTATCAGCAAAACATGCTCATGATGAGGAAGGGAGCTTTGCTGGTCCTCCTTCCCATCCATCCCAGCTAGCTATAACGCTTTTCTGCACCACGTCGCCAGGGCTCACCTCGAGCGCCATTCATAGCACATGATGAGGACATCCTGCTTGGGTTGGAGAGGTGGACACTGGCAGGAGGAATTTGTAAGAAGAGGCACTTGAGACAGAGGAATTGGCATCGAAGACTTGAGTATGTCTTTAACTTCAACCACCGTCGTTATCTCATTGCAGTTCCCTCTTTCTACGCTTTTTACTTTGGCGTGAATGACTGCAATTAGAAAAAGAGAGGCATGAGAACAACAAACGGTCTTAGAAATTTAAACACGTCTCAAAATTAAATAAAATGTATTAAATTGAAAGCTGTTGTTTCGGCTGTGAAGCAAGAACTACTTCTTCATGTGTGGGCATGTACAGTGGCTTAGAATAACAGAGGCCTGATCCCAATTTGGTTTTCAGTAGGACTGTTGACAACTGTGAAATTAAACATGTGCTTAAACCTTTGCCAGATCAGGCCAAGCGATCTTGCCTGGAATCGCACACACAAACAGCTCCTTTGACTCAGCCTTCAACAACCCCTCGCATAAATCGGACCCACTCTATAGCCACATCCAGCTATTTCCAATTAAGTCATGAATAATTTACCTCACAGTTAGCATGAATCCAGTCTTTTCAATAGTAAAATAATTTCCCTGTAGGTTGCAGCCAGGAACTAAAATCTTTTCTTACATATAAGAAAGAAGGGGAGATTTGAAACAAGTAGTCAAAAACTAAGAGGCTTAGGATTGTCCTGATTTACTTGGTTTATACTTTTTTTCACATTTTGCCCTTGGATTATCCATCAATAGTAAGATCCTCATGTAAAATAGACTCTGAAACGGGTTCTTCTGACTATGAATAAACAAACATTCACATTTTTACCTTTTATTGAGGAAAACCGCATGCCTGCATGGATGCAAGAAGGTGAAACTGTGTAGATTGCGCTGAGGATGATCCCTGGATAATTTTGCACCTGCAGACCCTGGCAGTACCTACCACTGCAGCGTTTCATCCGCTCTCTCTTGTGAGAAGTACCATATCAGAGAAAAGAGGCACAATTTGGGCTTTGTCTTTAGGAAATGTCAAAATAGGAAGGGCCCAATTATCAAACTGTAACAAAAGTCTTCAGTGAAAGAAGCATGAGCAGTGGATGTATGCACCACAGGGCGATCAGCCTGCAGCAGCACTGCCCCTGACAGCCGCCAGCTTAAAAGCCTTCAAACGGACCTACAAATGTTTGGCATAATCTTCACAGGAGACCAGCAATTTTGGTGCAGTCTGGGATTCGCACGCTGGCTTTATCAGGACGTGTAACAGCCACAAAACACGTGAAGGATTTCAGTTTCAGAGACTCAAAATCCATTTTCAAGACCGATTGAAACCAAGTTTTGGGCAGCTAGAAATACAATTTGGCTGTAAATATTATTTTAAAGGATTTCATAAACAAATCATTTTTATTGGCAACTAGTTCTGCCTTGTCTTGTCTCTCAATTCATTTTCCATATGAACATTTCTATATCTTTCAGAGGAGGCTGAATAAAAAACTACCCCTCAAAAACAGAATCGTGATTCCACAAATCCAGTGGCATTACATTTTGGACCCCAGCCTACAGTTTTTATTCAAACAACACTCCCACTGAAGTCCCTGGAATCAGAATTTGTATGGCTAACACCTGTATTTCATTTTGGAAGAGTCATTTTATATCACTGCTTTTTTCATATATTTCAGACAACTGTGGAAGTTCATTGTCCCACCTGAACGTATCACTATGTCGTACTGAGACGGGTTAAGGAACTATATAAAAAGAATATGTGACATAAATGCACCAAAATGCCATGACAAAAAAAAAAGTGTAGAATTACCCAAGTTAGCTTGATTATTCCCACCAAACCGGGGTTTTGATTTTTTTTCCCCCTGTACTAACAAAGAAGCAAATAGCTACAAACTTACTTTCATTTGATATCAGACACATAGGAACTGACTGGATATAATAACCCTATTGCATAAGAACTGAACACACCCCTCGAAGAAACAACTTTTGCATGAGAAAAAGCCCATAAAGTACAAAAGACCACGAGACTGCATGTTAAGTTCAGAGTTAATAGTGGGTTTCTATTGACATTACAGATATTTAATCTGGTATTTACCTAATCTTAATTAGACTTCTTCCTGACTCCCAGCATCAGAAAACCAGAGGTGAGGGAGACAGGAGGGAAGAGCCACGAATACTTAATTTAGAATCATAGAATTGTCTAGGTTGGAAGGGACCTTTAAGACCATCAAGTCCAACCATCAACCTAACACTGGTAAAACCACCACAAAACCATGTCCCTTATACTGCCAATATGTCACGCAACAAACCATAAAACTATCAGCCAACTCCTCGGCTGGCTGGTGCAAATTGTCACTGAATTCAATTAAACTCTGACAATTCTGCACCGGATGGAACTCTGGCTAGTGAGTAAAAGAATATGTGCATTTTTAAGTAATAACTTTTTACCTTGCTTCAGCTTCTTTCACATTTACGAGCTTTATCTAGGTGATAAACCTCTGTTTGTCCCCTCTGCTGGATGACAACAGGAGCTGGCCAAGCAGCACATGGTTACGCTCACGTTATTTGCAATTACACTTAACTAGAGCCACCTTTACAGAAGCAAGTTTCTGCAGGGCGACCTGTTGATCCCAGCGCACGTCACCGACATTTCACTGCTTTTATCAGAAACACACCATCATCCGCACAACGACTGCTCCTGCCTGCACGAGGTGTGAGCCAGCGGTGGGTTTTGGAAGAGGACGGCTCTTGTCCTCAGGCAAAAACCCACTCGGAAAGGCTGCGGTTGGAGCGGTGTCCTCACCCCGCGCTCGCTGGACGGGGCCTGGTGTGGGTGCAGCACCCACACGGAGCTGCCTAACTCGCGGGGACGGGCACAGCGAAGCGTTTTCCCCCCATACACTTACTGTAGCTGTAGTTCTTGGCCAGGTAGGTGGACAGCGTTGGCTTTGTCTT
>VZSZ01007377.1:467546-496386 GCA_013398815.1 Ibidorhyncha struthersii | reverse complement strand
CCCGGGGTTGGGGGGGGTGGGGGGTGGGGGGTGTTGCTGTTAATTACAACGCGAGTGGCATCCTCCGCCGCGCACCCCGAGGGATGTACCCAGGCGCACGTTACAAATTACCACTTCTCACACTCTCAATTTCCTTCTTTTTTTTTTTGGTAGTAATTTAAAGTAACTAGTTAAGAGTAGCCTATAAATAACTCCGCTGAAAAACCTAGTTTATATATTCTAGGTCACACAAGCCAAGTTTAACATGCCAACGTTCCCGTTCCCAACTTCATTTAATGAAGACCTTTTAATGTTGCGTGGCCAAAATGGAGAGCGTTAAATCACGCAGAAGAGCTCCTTCGACATGGTGCCTGGGAGACGCGGCAGCACCCGGCTGGTCTCGGGGCCTCGGGGGGCAGATACCCGCCAACCCGACCCAGCAGATGCAGTGGGGGAGAATATTGCTGCTGGTAAACTTCTTACAGCCCTGGGCTCTGGCAGAGCAACTAGCCTTAATTATAATAAAATTCGAACATTTAATTGGGTCGAGAGTGTATTTCCTGGCAGAAATAGGGAAAGCCACGTAAGGAACACATCCTTGCAGTTGCATAAGGTTTAAAACCGTCCCGTTGCGTAGGATGGCGAGGGGGGTGCCAAGCACCGATGCACAGTCACGGCACTGTCTACTCTGCCGACTCACAAATCTTACTCAACGTCCATCTCTTTGGCAGCGCTGACCGAGTGCCGCGGAGGGTCACGGTTGCAGTCCCAGGAGCTCATGCCCGGTACCAAAAAAAACCACCACCATGAGGCAGAAAAAAAAAAAAGATCGGCGTAGCCTGTCGGGAGCCAGGGCACAGGCTTGGGCTGAAATGGTTTAGGTGTGGTGGAGACATTCGCTTTCCTCCCATCTAAGCATGCCCCATGGCCTGGGAGACCCTGGCTCCTCAGCCACCGCTCAGCAGGGCTAAAATGGGACTGTGGTACGTGGCTTATTTGCCCAAGAGGATGTTAACCTCTCCGGTTAAGTGTCTCTACCAGGTGCTCTCCAGGTTAGCAGCAAGGAGTGACCCAAGATACTCTCACACTAACTGAGAGCGCCCGCGGTCAAGGCTGCTTCCCTCCTCCCTGCACCATCCCTGCTTGCCTCCCGCGGCTGCTGGCACTTGTGGTTGGGACTCATCGAATTAGTAACTGTGGAAAATGCAGTTTTAAAAATAATTCCAGCAAACGACAGGAGGGTGCAAGAGTTAAGCCTCGAGCCTGGAAATGGGTTGTATTGGCAAAAGCTGTTGCACACCTGTAAGGTTGGGAGGGGGATGGCATTTGATGTACTTTAGGGTGGAATTCTTTATTTGAGTCTATTTTAATACCACCACCACCCTAAGAAGTGAATATCTGCGGCGCAAAGCGGAGGAGCTGCCTCATTGGTTCCAGTCTGGCAGTCGCAGGCTGCGGAAAGCTTTATTTATAGGTCTCATGGGGTGCCTGATTGATTAGGAAGATTTCTTTTCTTCGATGTGCATTGATAACATCTTGTGGAAGATGAGAGAACTCCCCGCCTGCGTAGCCCGTTGAATTTCCCAGGGCAGAGCCAGTCTACGATGCCCAGAGGGGCGTGATGTGGGTGGCAGCCACCTCCCATCGCAAATCGGCCAGTTGCAGGTGGAATAAGGCTGTTTCAGCCGCTGTGACCATCGTTCAGCCAAACAGAGTTGACTGAGCTGACTCCCCAGCACTGCTTTCCATACTGCCAGACCTTGCAAACGCCTGCCTGCCGCCGTCTCCAAACTATGCTGTTCTCTCATGAGGTTAATAAGAATACATATGTTTGGCGATTCTCTGAGTTTCTCTTTTTTTTTTTGTACCCTTTTTTTTCATTGCAGACAGTTGCAATCATTTTTAATCTTGTAGTAAGCCGTCGACATTTCTAATTATACACGGAGAGTGTATTTTCACTTGACCCTTCACAAGAAGAAACCAGATATTGCTATTCAAAACACATATGTAATTCCTCTCTTTTACAAGCCCACATCAAATAGGTTGCTTCTCCAACGCAATGAAAAACTTGAAATTCATATGAATTTTAAAGGGTGAGGAGTGTGAACACAAGCCCTTGTAGATGAAAGGACGTGCTTTACAGTTATTTTATTCAGTGCAAAGGAGGTTTTAATACAAACAAGGCATGTTGAGTTTATTCTGAAACAGAAATAGATCATAAAAATAAGATACTTATTACTCTCATTGAAGAATGCAGGGCCGTCTTAAAAGCCGGTTTGCTTATTATCATAAGCGATTAAATTTATTTCATTTTACCATTTTGGCACTACTCTAACCCCATTCCAAAACGCGTTTGATGTGCACGCTCTCTCTCTCGTGCTAAATTGCAGAAGCTTTCGGGTCGGGGAAGGCGGAAGGCAGGGAAGCAGGGAAGTCACAACCACCCTTAAGCTGCCTCCTTCTCCTGGTCTTCACAGACATCATCCATAAGTACAAGAACATCTCCGCCAGCTGGGTCTTCATCTCACCTACCATTCGGCACTCTCACCTCCACCCTGAGCGCCCAAACCCTGAGCAGCTCCGCGCAGGACATGCTGTCCGATGCAGGTGTTGAGATACGAGTAGAAGACCATGTAGACCATGTGGCCCAAAACACCGGTGAGGTCGTGGCATCGGCCGGTCCTCAGATAATTCCTCAAGGCAGCAGCTAGTGATGGATTGAAGCACGCTCAGTAGCTGACACTCACATTTGATCTGATATTTTTTAGCCAAACGCTTTTGGATTGTGACTTTTTCAAAAGTTTGGATTTTTCCCCGCTGTGAAAGGCTGTCTTTCCTGCCAGGCTCGTTGATTTAGTCTCCCCAAAGGGCTTTCTCCTAGAGGGAGCCCCAACCAGAGGATCTCCAGGTGGGCTAATTCGTTTTGGGCTGTGTTGTGAGGGAAGCGGACAAAACTGCGTCCTGGGTACTTTCAGGTGAAACTGGATTGTGTTCCTCACGGCAAAGGGGCTTGCTGCTCCTACCCGCCCAACCTGGAGCCCACTGAGAGCCCCAAACTAGACCCATGATTCATCTAGGGCAACTGCATTTACCTTAAAAGTCTGTCTGGGGTTGCTGGGGGGATTACTCTTTGAACTCCACGCAGAGCTGACTGCTGTCATTACGCAGGTGGGGGTTTGCCAGGGAAATGATGCCCCTGTACAGGAACGCGCAGTTTCCTCCAAACACAAAGAATTTACGCTTCCCACCACCTCTAAACGGGAAAAGGACTGCTCTGAGTTCAATGCACGTTTCCTTGTCCCGGTACAAGCTCTCTGTCACCCCACGGGCAGGAGAAAGGTTGTCAGTGTTTGCCTGGAGCCTGTGCTGGACTCCAACACACGACGCAAGTGAGCGTAGGCCTCCGAAAATCGCACGGCCAATATATTCACTGGCCCCTAAAGGAGCCATTTGTATTCAGGAGCTTTTTTTTTCCCAACTCATTTTTCTTCTCCTAGAAAAGTTTTCTGCCACACATTCCGTGAGTCCATCCTTCCTGAATTGCTGCGGAGGTATTCTAATCTTTCATTACAAACAACGCGTCTGCCAGCTTTTGCCCGAGGCGTAAGCCAAGTGCAATAGCTGTGGTTTCTTCTTCGGAAGCCTGCAGGAGCCAGAAGGGTCCCTGGCTTCATTCACGTCACTGCCTTAATTCTGAGGCATCTTTAAAACATCCGCCCTGGTAAAATATTCCCCGTCCAAGGAACCACAGCTGTCCCCGACCACGGCTGTCCCCAACCAACGCACTGTGGCCCCGCTCCAGCGCTGGCTGGGGAGGAGGAGGAGGAGGGAGGAGAGCCCACGAGCCGCCTCCATCCAGGGTGTCCCTCGGCAGCACCGTCCCACGCACACCCCCCCAGCCTCTCCCCCCAGCTCAGGGTGGGCGTTACACCATTTCCAAGGATAAAAAAAACCTTTTTTTTTGGTGTGGAGAAGAGTCTGGTTCTGTCCTGCCTGCAGCACGCAGATACCATGGTGACAGACACCTTCCAACGTTACGAAAGCAAACAGGAACTCATGAATTTGTGTTTTAAGGCCAAATTATATATAGGAGCACCACATGCTTGACATCTGTCGCTGTTTCCTATTAGTACCCTTTGCTTGATTAATCCCCCGCAGCCAGCCTAGCCCCCAGCTAGCGCTGGGAGGAGCCGCTCACGCTTTCTAGGCTCTATTGGAGAGATTTAACGAACTCCTGTGCAAGGCAGCCCTGGCCCGCTGCCTTCCCGAGCCGTGCCGAGCCGTG
The DNA here is from genome assembly GCA_013398815.1 of Ibidorhyncha struthersii. Classification (NCBI taxonomy): domain Eukaryota; kingdom Metazoa; phylum Chordata; class Aves; order Charadriiformes; family Charadriidae; genus Ibidorhyncha; species Ibidorhyncha struthersii. The sequence continues at coordinate 492,122 of VZSZ01007377.1, read as the reverse complement.
CCGAGCCGTGCCAGCCTCCCCAGCACGTCTCGCAGCACGTGGGAGAGAGGAGGACAAGCCATGCCAGGGTCCCACCATCAACTACCAGAGAGGATGGGGGCGACTGTGGGAGGAGGGAGCCACAGTTTGGGGACGTTGGATTATTATCCTCATCGTGTTCCGTTGGCGTTATTTAGCTATTTTCCCAGGTGATGCTCGGAGTCCCAGATACAACCGAGCTGGCAGATTGGTGCCTCTAAAATAATTTCCGCAGGCATCAGAGTAGGCAGGGGAATGAAAAAAAGGTCAAATTTAAGCTTGAATGCTGCTGGGAAAAGGAATGTATCACTCATACAGAAGTGATGACTATAATGCGTTTATAAATATACCCGTGTGAGAGGTGCTGTTCCCTCCATCAGCTCTCCTTGGCGCCGCGTACTGCAGGCGGTGCCTGCGTCTCTGCCATCTCCTCACCCGTGCAGCCGGGCGCCGATGCTTTGGTTTAGTTTTCACCCGCCCTAACTTCTCTTTTACGGACCATAACGTTTCGCCTGCAAGGTTTTCCCCCCGCCACGGGATTTCTGCTGCTCTGGGAGCAGCCGTGATCGCACCTAGCCGGGGCTTCTTGCACCGTCTTGTCCCAAGTGAAGGAGAAGAGGCGGCGGTGCTCTTCCCCTGGGCGCTGGGATGGGATTTTGCTCAGCACTTTGGTTTCAGGGAGCGTTCGAGACCCGTTTACGTGCTGCGTGACCCCCAGAGCCGACAGCGTACATCCCCACCCAGTAAATAAAACCAGAAAAGGAAGAAAACGAGATTGCTTTGGCTTGAGAGTAGCAGGGGAAGAGCCTCGTGATAAAAATGCTTGAAAACGGTCCACGGATCAGAAGAGAAATTCTGTGATCGCTTCAGGGGGATAAATATTTCAGAAGAGCGGGTGCACCTCCGGACCACTGCCACAGCTCCGGCTCCAGCCCCGGGCAGTGCGGTCCTCAGCACCTTCACAAACTTTTAAGAGCTCGAGCAGCCACACGCCCGTGCACGCTGCTGGCTCACTGCATTCCATAGAAACTTGCATTGCACCTGCTATTTCATTTTTTTTTTTCTGATTAACTACTGCTTATTCATAGATAATGAATAAGTTGAGGCCAGCAGGGCGAGGGGGGGATTGTGCCCCTCTGCTGCGCTCTGGGGAGACCCCCCTGCAGTGCTGCCTCCAGCTCGGGGGGTCCCAACAGCAGAAGGACACGGAGCTGTTGGAGTGGGGCCAGAGGAGGCCATGAAGGTGATCAGAGGGCTGATCCTGTCCCTAAAGGGGCTCCAGGAGAGCTGGGGAGGGACTCTGGATCAGGGAGGGGAGCCATGGGATGAGGGGGAACGGTTTTAAACTGACAGAGGGGAGATTGAGATGAGATATGATGAAGTTCTTTGCTGTGAGGGTGGTGAGCCCCTGGCGCAGGGTGCCCCGAGAAGCTGTGGCTGCCCCATCCCTGGAGGTGTCCAAGGCCAGGTTGGACGGGGCTTGGAGCAACCTGGGCTGGGGGGAGGTGTCCCTGCCCGGGGCAGGGGGGAAAGAGATGATCTTCAAGGTCCCTTCCAACCCAAACCATTCCGTGATTCTATGATAAAAAGTCATCTTCTCTCTAAAAATCACAAATAACATCCTGCAGTCTCTGCACGCTCATGTTAGCCCTATCACATGCCACAACCCCGATGGTTTGGCTCCGGGAGTTAGAAGCACGAGGATGCTGCATTGCTCCGCATTTCCCAGTCAGCCCTGTGCATCCCTGCAACTGAGACTTCAGCAACAGACCAAAGACACACCACCCCAGAAACACACAAAATAACGCCATTTCCTTTAAAAATTCACAGGCTCAGGCGCTCACCTGCAGCCCGGCGGGGCGCAAACGCGGGTCTGGCCGGCTCCGTCCCTCCCCGGGCAGCTGCAGCCCTTGGCATGGCCGGAGGATACGGCACCGGGCAGCTCACGGGGCTGCAAGCAAAACCTTTGCGGGAGTTGTTTCTGTACGTTGCCGTTTGGATTTGCAGGTTTAACTATTTAAATTTAGCAAATTAATCCTTTGCTTAATTTAGAGGGGGGGATAAGGGGGGAGGGAAATCACATGAGGCAGCAAGAGGGTGAGTGATTACGCTCTCATTAAAGCTCTTCTGCTGGCAGAGGAGGTAACGGAGGTGGAGGAGAGGGATAACGGCGGCGTCTCAAAACTAATCCCCTCTTAGGTCGTGTTCATGTTTTTTGGCTCTGTCAGGCCCCGGTTCCCCATACTGGGATTTGATTTTTACAGCAAGAAGAGCTGCTGGGACGGGTCATCCCCTGGCAGGGCTTCCCGAGGTCCCTCGCCGAGGCTCGGAGGAGCACAGACCTCCCTCCCGCAGGTCTTCCCCAGCCCAGCGGGGTGACAGCACGGGGCCGGACGCTGCTGTCTACGATGGCCACGTCAATCCCACTGCAGCTGTACGGCGGCTGCAAAAATGGCCATTACTCGTGTCCTAACACACGCTTGCAAAGCCCACTTTGTCTCCTGTCCTTTGTACATTTTAAAGAATAATTAAAAAAAAAAAAAAGGTCCCAGTCCAAACTGGTTTTTCCTCTAAACAGCTTGCAATGGGCTGGAGGATGAATGGAAGGGCAACATCACACGATCCGAGCAGATGGAAAGGGGCGAGCTTTTTAAACAACCTCTCTTACGAATCTTATCTAACTCTTTTTAGATGCGTCTCTGACCAAACTCAATGACAAATTCACATCCTGACACCTGGGGAATACTCAAAAAGGTAACGGCGGGGAAGGAAAAAGAGAGGGCACACCTCTGTTTTCAGAAGCACTCACCACTCCTTTCTGCTTCTCACCGGATTACAAAGGAGAAAACAAGGAAGGAAAAAATCCCCTTAAATTAGAATTATTTCTTGACCATTTTGAGAGGGTAGAAAACTGCTGAAATCTCTTGCGATCTGTCGTTCAGGAGACCAAAGCGGCCAGCCAGGATAACTAATTTTATTCCCAAAAGCTGTGAAATGTGCTGATACACACACCGGAGGTTTTATCACTGCTTCGGCAAGAGGGGGATTACCACCTGAATATATTTAAACTGAAATTATGCTGAAATCAGGAGGAAACGAATACTGCCTCATTGCTTTAACAAAGGTGCATTAAAGGCAATTACCAAAAAATACCCTTCAAGGAGTAAATGGGTTGCAATTAAGTTATTAGCAGTCCGGCGCTGGCATTCCCCAGGGACCGCTCATCTCCAGATGAAGAGCGCAGCTCTGCTTATCCCTCGTCCTTCGACTCCTCCTGCTGTGGGTGTCCGTCCCCTCCACCCCGCCCCGGCCGTGCCCACCACCTCCAGCGCGACACCACCCAACGCACCCCGCTCTCCCGCTGCCCTCGGGGGTGACACGTGGCATCTCGGGGACCGGCTCTGGGAAGCTGAGATGGGTTGATGCAGGTGGGCTTGGTACCTTAGGAAACCTGATCATCATCCCTCCTCCTCCTCTCAACCGAGCCAGAAATATGTCTGCTATCCCATATTTTTCCGACAAGGACACGTTGCCGGGGTTGATCGGTACTCGGTGAGGTTGTGAATTCCTCTTTTCTTCTGCTCTCCGTCCTGCCGGGACTGCTTTCCCGGTGCCAGTTCCCGTCTGGCAGACGGGGAGGGCCAGTAAAACACACAGGGTAAACAAAAAGCAAGGTCAATAGGGATCCTCCTTATCTGTCTAAAGGCCTCTGGAATTCAGTGTAATCATCAAGGCTGTGGAAAAAAAAAAAAAAAGCCCTTTTATAAACTGGATTCGCAGGCACGTGGGTAAGGAATGCAAGTAGGGAAATAGCTGAAATATTTCAAAGGCACGAGGCCACGACAGCGCTGCCACATCTTAATATTTATGTTGGTCACTCTAAACGCATCAACTCACGAATGTCAACGTGTGCGGAGAAGGTTACGCAGCATTTCTGCTCAGAACCCCCTCCTGCCCGCAGTCCTTTGGGTGCAAACAAAGAGGTGTGGGGAGAAGGCTGCGGGTCCCGGTGTGGGGCGAGGGCAGCGGGAACGGGGGGCGGGGGGGGGAGGAATCAGCCCCTTAATTAACTTTCAAGGAGGAGAGCGATATTTGCCTCGGGGGCCTCTGGTTATCATCGCTGTGGCTTGAAGGTAACTATTAACAAAACCAGGGAGGACAGCGCTCAGCTCCAGCGGTACCGCAGCAGATTTCGTCCCGGCTGGCTGAGCTTGAAGCTGGTAACATTTAGAGCAAGAACCAATATTCAGGAATTCCTCCCAACTCTTTGCTGCATCCCGGGGGCGATCCAGCCCGCTGTCTGATTTAAGGCTAAGAACTTTTTTTTCTAGGACCGTAAAGGCCTCCCAGTGAATCATTTCTTGCCCACACCTATTAAACGAGAGTCACAGAAAACGGCTTGGAAAATAAAGTCAAGATTTTCCTTACGCAGACGTGCAATCTCTTCCCATGCATAATGTTTACAAGAAGTTTTACTGTCCTTTCACCGCTCTTTTAGTTCATTTCAGCTCGGGGGTGGATTCAGGTTACATATAAATGGGCCCAGCCTAAAGCAGCCAGAGCCTGGGACGCGGAGGGAACCCATGCCCCGGGAGAGGGGAAGGTGCAATTACTGCTGAAAGAGATATTGCTGCAGGTGCCCTTCAAAGGGTGGGATCAGGTTCCATCAATCTGCTCAATTACCATTTAATTTTGAGTCTACAACTGTTGCCGATTCCCAGTTTCCAGTCAAGGGCAATTATCTTTTGTTATTTCTTTGTCTCTGCATCTTTACAAGCCCATATACATTTAGATGCAGTTCAGGTTTACAGGAGTACATACTGCTGCTTTGCTTTTCTCTAATGATTTATGATACGCTTAATACAGCCGTTCGCAGCAATGCAATATTAACATAACAGCTCAATAAACAGACTAAGAATGAATGGTTCTTAGTTTGTTGGGGTGGGTTTTTTTTCCCTTCTAAATTCCAGGGATGACAGTGAACTCCCTCCACTCCCTTCTCCTCCCCGGCTCTGTCTGTTATTTATTTGGCTGGAGGCAGCGCAGTGCTGGGTGGCGTGGGGATGCCCTACCCCCCCTCCCCCCCCCATTTTGCTCTCCTTTCCGCTCCGGCTGACAAGACCCGTATTTACAAGGCTATCGCTGGGACCACAGACCCATTTCTTGTGGCCTGGGGCAGAGCCAGCAGCATCCCCGAGCATCTCCCCACAGTTAACCCCGAAACCTGGCTGGGGGTGCTGCGCCTGGGGGGCAGCCCCATAGCAGCAGGGGTGAGGGGGGACCCCAAAGAGGCGGAAAAGGGCATCAAGAACCCGCAGCCGCACGGTCACAGCTTCCTTTCAAGCGCCAAAGGAGAAATGCTTTCCAAAATACATGTGCGTGCATAAGAGCCGCCAGTTGGAGGGCAAATTTCGGTTAGAGAGCTTTCCCTCCGTCGTCCCTTGGGTCAAATACTGCAACTCCGGAAAGGCCGGGAAAACCATATCTGTTATCCCACCCAACCGCTCGGCGCTCATTCAAAGGCTGATCGCCGGCTTTTTACCCGCTTGCTTCTGCAAAAACGTACCGAAGAACCGATGGCCGTAGCTTTCTCAGGTACCACATGAGGAATCTGGTCAGCCAGCACTGGCAAGTATTTTGGTACTCGTCTGTATTCAAAGTAAGAAATGTAACTTCAAAAAACTTGCTCCCTCCCCCCCTCAAATCCACATGACACGCAAAACCGGGGAAAATAAAATATGTAACTACAGCAAATGTAGCTGTGAGGAAACAAGCCCTCTTCCCTGATGATGAATTATACTTTGCTTGCAACAGATGCAGCTCTTTATATTTGTTTTCTGCATAAATCTACATATTGGCCTGAAAGCAACTGTACGTGCTTTGTCTTGCCTTGGTTCCATCACTCACTGCTCTTTTCAGCTGATTGCCTTTGAGTGCGGCGCTGGGGCCTCCCAGCACAGCTTTGCTCCGGCTCCCCGTTTTGTGGCTTTTCCAGCCCCAAAATCGCAATGAGGGAGCGGGTGGACGTTGAGCACTTTTGCTGCATGCGTGGTGGAGCTCGTGACCTCTCTTGTGCCTTCGGCCACCGGTTCCTGCGATGGTCCTGAGCGATGGGCAGAGCCCTAGGGCTTACAGCACCCAAGGAAATGGGGAGGGAGAAGCCGGGGTGGGTGCCGTGCCGTGCCTTGCGCAAGGCAGGAGATGCTGCGACAGCCACGGGTCTTGTTCTGCAGTTCGATTGATATCATCTATAATTTATTGCGTGCTGCCAACCGGACAGGCTTCCCTGGAGCTGGGACGGCCGGTGGGGACGGCTGTCAGTGTACCGCAGCACGGCAAGCAGCAAATCCCCAGCACCGACGGGCAGTGGGTTTGTCCCAGGAGCCTTATTCCCCAAGAAAAGCTAAAAGTGGGAGCATGCATAGGGTGCAGGTGGTGGGAGGGATATTCTGCAATCGCAGCCAGAAAAGGTGAAAAGGATAGGTACCGAATATAATTAACTTATTAAATGGTGAGCCCATTTTTTCAGCTTTTCTTAATCTCATTTAACGCTATTGGTGTCAAGTTAAATTACTTTTAATTGTTTTTACGAAATGCATCTGATGAATTTACGGTTTTCTCTATAGGATCTCCCAGAACATAATTCGCCGAGAGAATTTATTTTCCTCTCCTCTAAGGAGCCTTATTTAATATCTGTGCACTGGAAATTGAAGCGACGGAGCAAGTAAACAATTATTGCAGCGTGTCATTAATGGGAGCAGCCTTGTCCCACAGCCACGGTGAGCATCCCCACCCCCTCAGGCAGAAGCCTTGCTTGTTTTGCTCCTCCCCAGCATCCCATCTGTGCTTGCCAGCCTAAGCAGCTCCTGCTGTCCCGGAGCCTGTCCCCTCCCCTGGGGAAAGCTCAGGGATAATCTCCTTTACTGGTGCTGGTGGGAGGGAAGGCGGCTCCATCCCCGCTCAGGGCTGGCCGGGTGGGCGCTGGGGTAAAAGCCGGGTGAAATGAGGAATGGCCTTTAGGCTGAATTTAACAACCTTTGTCCATTTTACAGGGCGAAAGCATCAGCTACAAGCGGCTACGGGGCATGGGATAGCGTGCAGGGAGGTCACCGGCACCGGCACCAGCAGAGAGGACGCATGTACCAACAGTCCTCACTCCCTCTGGTCCTGCAAAGCCATTTTTCATTGCAGAGGAGGGGTACAGAAACTCTTGCCAGAGGGGGCTTAAACAGGGCTAAGGAACGGTAAGCTCTCGCAGGCGGGGCTGAAGGCGGGGGGGGTTTGGAGGGTCCCAGGCGCCCACGGCTCGGGGCATCTTCCCAACCCTTCCCCTTGCCTGTGGCATCAGGCCAAAGCCATCTCCATGGCAGAAAGGCACCCACTGTTTGCAGGGACAGAGAAACATGCCTTTCCCCTCTCCCCCCACCCCCCGCCATGAAAACCTGAAAATCAAAAAGCTCTGCTTCCGAAACCGCTCATTACCGGAGCAGCAGGTCAGAGGGACGCTGCTGAACTCAGCGCACAAATGCCGGGGTAGGACAGCAAAAAATAGAAAGCATATTGCCATGACCTATTACTGTAGAGAAAAGATCTATTTCTGATCCGTGCACTATTTAAACAGAGGTGTTGCTAGCTAGTCTTGGGCTGTAACCCACTTAGGCAAAGCTTCGGGCATAAAACAAGGTCATTGCCGACTCCTGGCTGCTTACTCACCAGTGACACACCGCCACGACGCAGCGGCACAGAACGAGACTGATCGACGTTATCACAGAGGCAACGACACGGTACGCATTAAAAGGCTGCATTACTGGTGCACAGGGATAATTTCCAGGTCTTTAGGCTATAGCTCTGGCAGGTTGTGGGCTGTTCGCGTGAGCTCCGAGCTCGCCTATGCTGGGATGGGAGAACAGAGCCTCTGCGGTCCTGGGAACGGGGAGCTGGGGGCCGAGAGAAGGAGACATGCAGGGGACACTGCCACGGCCGACACGTGCTATGTACGCTCGACAGCGTCCTGCCTTCTGCATAAGGTACGGTGCCAGGCAATACAGTCCTTACGCTACTTCATCTGCGTCCAAGAGGCAGGAGAAAGTCTCCTGGCTGCAGCCACAAAGAGGATTATCACTGACATAAGCTCCCGGTATTCCCCGACCCAAGCCTTGCAGTGCAGCGAAGAAGAAAAGCTCTCGGTAGGATGGAGAGGAGTGTTATTGCTGAAGGCATCTCCCCCTAGTCCTATGCCCAGCAAGGCTTCAAGGTGTAGACTGGAAACTGAGGTGCAGGTGGTGGTATTTGGGCTCAGCAATTTGGCATGAGGGTTACGCCGCGTCTAACAGGAGAGGGCGGCTCCCAAACAGGCGGCAGATTCACTTCCCTACTGCCACTCCAGGATAGTATCTTGCACAAACCAACTGTATGTATTTAAATGCCTTAATAACCACCATGCCGAGTGCAGGAGTTCAGAAGAAGTGGTAGATTTAATCCAGCTCTTGAGAGCTTTGTCTGTTTGTTTCACAGGACCCTTGCAAGGCAGAAGCTCCGTCTTCAGCTATTCCTAAACTGCAAAGTGGGCGGGTTGGGTATTTCTGACTGTGCTGCAAGAAAGCGTGGGACCAACATTTGCATTCCTCTGCAAGAAAGCCGGCTAGCGGAGCTAAGGAACAGGAGTACCTCTCAGCAGTATAAAGCCTGATCCTACATTATACGGAAGAAGAAACCTGGACCGAGCCAGACTACGCAAAGGGTGGGACAGTGTGGCACATCGCTGCGGTGAATACTGATGTCCCCGTAGCTCGTACCGCAGCCCGGGCTTCGGGTACGGCCTCGTGCCACTGGTTTTCCCACTGGAACGGGAAGTCGGTGAAACAGAAAGTGAATAATCCTCTTAGCGGGGCTGGCGCCGGCTGCCATCGCCCGTGCTGCGCTCCAGTTAACACCAGCGGCTAAGCCTCGCCGGAGGTTTTGTTATTAATTATGGGAGGGAGGGAGGACTGAGCATGCTTAGTGCATGGCTGCTTGGGCTGGGAGAAAGGAGACGTCCTAAAATAACTCACAGGGGGAAAAAGAAAAATTAATGCCTTGAAAGCAGAACTGAATCAGCACCGTCCCCGCGACGGAGGGTCCCCCATGGTGGGGACCGGCCCCCAGTGCCTCTGCTGGTGCCAGGGCTCACCACGGACACGCCGGTAAGCCAGGGCCTGCGACACGCTCCTGAAAGCCCAAAGCTGCTTTTCCCTGGGGCCAGCGGGTCTGGAAACAGCCCTGAGGTGTTGTCTCTGCCCCAAGAGCCAGAGCCGGTGGTGGGACTGGAGCTCAGCTTTCACTTTGCCCCCCAAACCGAATCCCATTCCCATGCAGAGTGTCGAACCCTGCACAAAACGCAGCCCAAGCGTTGCGTCTACTTCAACAGGATTCTGAAACTGGAAGCCAACCCTTGTCACTTTTCCAGGCTGACATTTAATCTACGCTTATTCTTTTAAACAGAGGGTTGCAGAGTACTTTGCTTTGTGTGAATGCGATTTCTGGGGTCTCAAGGTTCCACTGATCTCAAAGGAAAACCTCATTTGGTTGTTTTAAACACAGAATTCAGAAGTTTTCAATGAGTTTCCTTCTGGGAACAAGCAAGGAGCCCTCCCCAAGCGTGCATAGGATGAGATGGGACTGGAGCTGTGGCATCCTCCGCTCCCCTCCCTGCAGCCTGGCCGGGGAGATGGACCCATCGCGCCCACCCCGGCTGCCGCCCAGCCGGTCTCACCCCGCCCTGCGCCCCCGGCACTCTTCTCGTTGCGCTTCTCGAATAACTCATTTCTAAGTTTTAGCACACTCGATAGCTTTTCCATTTAACGGTGAAAACCCGTAAGTAATGAGAACGTACTTCAGGCAAAAGAGCCCGGCTACGTTAAATAGGGAATTGCTTCGGTACACACAGCCCAGCGCCTTCCGCCGGACTGCCGGATAAAATTGTGCGTCTCCCTAAAGGGACGCGATGCCTAAAAATAGCCTGCTTTGCCCCAAATGCTTTTTAAGGGAACTCAAGATTGTTACACACCACAGGAGGAGATTTTTCTCTCTTTCTGCTTTGGGTGTTTTGCAGCGTTTTGGGCAGAGGTAAACGGGGATATTGCTGGCACCCAAGAAAGTGCGATTCTGCCAGCCCAGGGTTTGCTGCGGCGAAGAGCATGGCTCCCACACACCGATGCCCTGTGAGGATGGCTGAAGAAAGCACTTCTTTCCAGAAGCTGCTTTTCCCATATTTCCCACATTTCCCACTCCTGGAGGTTTTACAAGGCAAACTGGACGACTGGAGAAGCGCGGGCAGGCGTGCGTGCCTGGGGCAGGTCTGCCTCCTCCCCTTATCACATTTGTCCGAACAAAAAGTGTGTAATTCTTAGGTGGCAACACAATTGGAAAGAGATTAGCCTCAGAATGAGATTAGGGGAGCTGTTAATTGAAGGGGAATTAATAAGCGCGCAGCTCTTGGATGCTGGGGGCTAGGGGAAATTAAAATAACTCTTGCAGGGCTGGGAGGAAAAACCCCTCCGAGGCTGCGGCGGGATGGACAGACAGACAGCACACGACACCGGGCTCTTCCCGTTTCAAGAGTATAAGCTTATTAGCGTGGTTGTACACGCAGTGCTCCTCGGGATCCCGTGTAAAGAGGTCAGAGGCAGCTGCCAGGGTAGCTGCCTACGGATCCAGTTAGGAACGACTGTCACAGCCGGCTCCTTTTGCTTTTAGCCGCGGTTATTGATGCCTCCGGACAGACCTGGTCTGCAGGGCTGGGGTGGACGGAGGAGCATCGCCCACCGCCCGCCCCGTCTGGGACACGGCTCCCTCGGGGCCGGAGCCACACGGAGCCGGGGGACCTGCTCCCTCGGGGCTGGCTCTCGGCTCAGGCGGAGGGAGCATCGCGTCTTCTCCCTCTCCACCCTAGGCACGATATCCTCGGCAGTGGCATCGATGTTCTGCTCCGGGGGACCACCAGCACAGCCCTGAGGGATGTTAACCGTGGCTGAGGAGCAACAGCCAGCCCTTTCTGCAGCTCTCCTGCTCTAAAAAACACTCGACAAATGTCGGTTCCTCTGTGCCCTCATCTCCAGATAAAGGGGACAAAGCAGGAGCAGGGACAAGTCGTGCTGTCAGAAGCCTGAGAAATGCCATTTCCCCAGAGTACGCAGCAGGTTTGCAGCGACTCCGGACCAGAGCTTGGCTTTGCGGCATCCACCCCTCGGGCTTTTGCCCAAATGCAGCCCAGGAGCCCCTGTCTTTCTGCAGGTTGCATGTGCGCAGCTTTCCAGGGATCACAAGTGGCGAGGAGTGACATGCAGGTGCTTCCCGAGGGTACACGAGATTATTCCAGGCAGGAGATAAATACAGCATCCCTTCTCCTCCGCGCACAGCTCCGGCGTGGCTTCTCCTCCGTGCACAGTTCCAGCGTCGCTTCTCCTCCATGCACAGTCCTGCCAGGGCTCAGTCTCTGAGGGCTGTTTCCTCCCCTTTCCTGCAATAGTTACTCTAATTTTGCCCACTCGTGGAGGGCTGGCCAGGCCGGGGGCTCCCACTGGCTTCCCCACGCCAGCCAGAAGCCAGCGGTGCATGACACAGGCAGAATCATTTCCCCCGCGAGCGAGACTGGAGCCACGTTTTCTAATCACGAATTTCACTCAAAATGGTCCAGCTGTTACCCAGCGGGTGGTTCTGTGAAGGTGTCTTGTCCCAGTCATTAAAACAAATTAAATATCGCTCCTATGGCTCTTGGCAGCGTGGATACACCGGATTTTCTCCTGGGACCTCAGCTGCTCTGAAGCTGTGGCCCCTCTGGGACACTAAAGACCCAACTTATTTTTATTTTTAAGAGCCCTGAGCATTAATAGCCTGCTGAAAGGAGAAAGGAGCCAAAGGCACACCTTGTCAAAACCTGGTTAAAGCCTGTCAAAGCCTGGAGCGGACACCCCCTCGCCCGGGGAGGGCTCGTCGCTCTGCCCGTCCCCAGGTGGTTTCCCTGCGGCCACCCCCTTGCCATCGCCACGGGACGGACGGAGCCGATCTGTGAGACACGGCGTGTGCACCGAATGGCTCCTTCCCTCCTACGGAGGGGGNAGGGAGGGACCCCCGGCGCCGGGGCTGCACACCCCGCCAGCCCCCGGGACCCCGACCGCGGGCTCCCCGCCTGCCTCCCGCTCCTCTCTGCACACCTACCGCTGGGGCAGCTGCTTGTTTCAAGCTGCTGAGTCACAAACACGGCCAAACACCAAAAATAACTGCAATATCCGCAGCCCCTCGCGCTTGGGAACTGCAGGTAGGTTTTTGCCTGTCCGAGCAGAACGTGTCGCCGTGAGATAGCCGAGTCCCCAAAGGCTCCTGTGAGGCAATTAGATGCTCGCAGGGTGTCATTTACACCCACAAATGAGCACAGCTGAAAATTGGTGCTGGAATAATTACCTTTAAAATTTCCAGGCACGCAAGCTAGCTTAAGGTCACGCCGAGAAACCTGACCGCTGCCCTTTATGCGCTCTTTAAGAAAAAAAACAGTCCGTGTAAAATTCATCAAATAAATCAAGTTAAGCTTAAAAATATTGACTTAGCGTGAATAAGGAGGATCTCTCTCACGGATCCAGTAGGTTTGCCTGAAGTACATCTACGTTGTAGCTGTTGCGATCGCTGGTTAACAGAAGATGCACCCAGGAACGCTTCAGACTGGGAGTTGCAATACATTTGATGATTCAGAGCACTAGCTGTTACATTTTGGCGCGTATCCCCGAATATCTTTGCAAGCTGCTGAAAAGCAGCGAGAGATGGGCTCAGGCTGAGCTGGCGCTCTGAAATCAGAAACACTGAGTTCTCCGCTATCCTTTAGCTTTCCCCCCGGTGCCTATAGAAAACCTGCTGCGTCGGAGCTCGTGCAGACGAGGTATGGGATTTTTTGCGCTTCTACCCACATTATATCAAAAGGGCTCAAGTCCCGATTTTCCTACTTCATTACAGTTTGCGAGACCATCTCTAAGGTGGCGAGCCAGATGGGCAGTCGCACTCTCAGGCATTCAGACCGGGCGTTATTTAAAGGATCTGTCTCCCAAACTGTGTTTCTACAGAGGTGGCTAAAGAAAAAGAAGAGACCCGCCAGCGTGAAAGCAGAGCGCAGCCTGAAAGCATCCGATTTGCAGCGTACTCACATTCATCTTCCACCCCGGGCTCCTCTTTCAAGCCATTTTGTGAGAGATCCCAGCACTTATCGGACCAGGCGGAGCCCCGTGCCGGCTGCCTATGGCTCCGCTCCCTCCTTCTCCTGCCCGCCGGTGGCCATTCCTCCGGGACTTGCCGGTTGAGTTGAAAAATAGACTTTTAACTCATTTGGCATCAAAGATTCCAGCTTAACTCTTCCCAGCAGCTGTCATGTCCCACTGAAGGAGCCGCGGTGCCAATCGCTTCCAATATAATCTCCTCTCCGAACATCCAGATGATGCTTGAACTCCTCCGGATGGATGGAGATCTCTCCGCAACGCCGGGAGAATATGATGCTGCTCTTTCCAAAAGCCTTCCCTTTTACATGCCTCGACCTTGCAAGGGAAATCCTGTCTCACTTGAATTATTCATAATACTTTCTGTTCCGCCAGCTCCAGCATACATTTTCAATCATTAATATGTCATGACTTTTTATCCTTTTGGACTTTTATCTTTTCTCCTGCGCGACTCGCTGCTTTCAAAATATCGTGGCAGTATTAATTAGCATTCCTCTGATTTGCTAAACGAAAAAAAAAAAATGTCTTCATCCTAACGCACGCCCTTCCTGGTGGGAAATACCACTTGAAGAGCTCTGGGAATAGGGATAGCGCCGGCTGGTTCTAGCTAAAGCAGTGCAAACCACGTTTGGAGCTCACGCTTTTGGCAGTATTTCCCAGCTTGCAAGCCTGTCTGGTGACGGAAGGCAGGGTAGGCTCCAGCATCATAAGAAAAAAAAAACCTCGGGGAAGGCAACCGTGCTGTGAACTCTCTAAAAGAGTGTGTTTTCATCCTTTTTAAGTAAAGCTGGTGGCAAATCGTGGCATTCTTGACGGTGGTGGCTGGGCCAGGCTCTGCTCCTGGCAGTGCTGCCCGGTGGGTGCATCCCTCCGGCTCACACCAGGACCTGTCCCTGAAGCTCTGCCCAGTGATGTGGTTTGTGGCGATCCCAGACCTGCCCTGGTGTCTGGGAATGAATTAAACTGCCCGGAGGATCCTCACCCCTTCCACGTGGAGCACAGCCGGGACACTGGGTGCGTGAAGCTTCACCGCAGCGGCCGAGCCCCCCGCTCCCCTCGGGTCCGATGGGTCCGCTCTCTCTCACGGACAACACTTATTAATTGAAAGTCGGATGGAGCAATTAGCCGGTCGCCGGGAGGCTAACGCTTCTCTTGGCTCCCGCTGCTTGACTCAAGGCTGGAAGAGCTGAAATTTCTGTCCCGTTATCTGAAGAGCAAAATGACATTTCAGCAGTGGGGAACTCCTGCCAATAAAATCACAGCCTGAACTCATTGCTTTCATTAGCCCTTAAATTATTTTTCGTACTTTAAGTGGGCTTATTGCTCAGTCTGGGCTATGTATAGAGAGGAGAAGGACGAAGAGGACCTGGCTGCTGCCCCAAGCCCAGCCCCAGGCAGCCCCAGTGGGAGATGCACGGGCTGCCGCAGCTCCAGTCTAGCTGAAATAGGATCAGATATAACCCACCGATTTCAACAAAATTCCCTTGTTTATGGATTTTACATAGGAACCAAAACTGGTTTTACAATAGAAATGCAGCAGGAACGTGAACTGTTCAGCATCACGGTGCCCAGGACAGATGGACGCTTGCATCCCTGCAGCCTCTTGCCCCACAGACAGGTTTGTGAAGCTTTTCTCCACTCCCAGTTTATTGCAACCACGTCTTATCTTCCCGCTAAGAACCAACCAAGAGCTGATTTTGTGCAGCCAGAGGCAGCGGCGCGGTGGGAGCCAGGTGAGCACCCATCCTCCCTGCGGCACCGTGCCCGACCTGTAGCCGTGACTGCTCTTCGCCAAGCCAATACCGACATTTCACATTTTACTTAAGCTACACAAGTGCCGGCTGCCTGCTCCAGCCCATAATTATACGGCAAATTACTGCACGTTTCCCAACAGCTAAATTATTGCGGGTGTTTTTTGCAAAGAAGTGAATATTGCAAACATTTACACTGTCTCCTACTATGTGAAGCTGCGCTTTAGGACGGGCTGTCCTTGGCTCGAGCAGGATCCAAAACTCCGGGAAACTATTTCTCAGAGTTTAGTGGGATTTTTTGAAATCACCAGTTGCGAACCAAGAGGTAATTTCTACCCAGCACGGCTGGGAGCCGCACCCTGATTTTACTGAAGTGATTAAAGGCGGGATACAAACAGCAAATCTCTCTCCCCCTGCTCAAGTGGTTTAAACTTGAGTCCTCCATCTAAATTCGAGCGGTAGTTGTGCTGCCTCATTTCTCTCTCTGGCACCGGATCTACTACGATATTACATATTTCAGTATTTTCTAGCATGCAGTTAATACTTTTCACCGAACGCTCCCAACAAATTACTTGACCTACAGGTAAAGTAGTAGCAAGGTCCTTCCCTGGGCTGGCAGGTGCCGTGGCGGGGGGAGAAGTGGGATCAGGGTACAAACTGGAGCCCCCTCTGAGATGCAGAGCTGCCAGGGCTGCCCCGTCCCACGCAGGGGCCACCAGCACCCACGGCCTGGGCCACTGGGACGGCCGGCACGCACAGCAGCGATTCTTTGGGTCGCTTAATCCCCCCTTTCCAATATGGGATTAGGACTTTCTCTAATAGGTTTCCACTAATTCCTTAAGAGAGTGGAGCACAAAGAAAGATGTCTCTGCAGCTAAGAAGTTCTTCTTGATGCTGGTGCTGTCATCTTCTCCCCACGCTCATCCTTGGCATACATCTCAGCGAGTGCTCACATTCTCCAAAATAACCACTCAAGCAGCTACGAGCATGTCACCGTCCCAGCCACCCGTGCAGACCACGAAGCCCGTGTTGCCTGCGAGCCCATCGCGGTGCCTGAAGCAAGGAGGGAGCCACGGGCTAGCCATGGGTCGCAGGCAGCAGAGCTGTAGCTGGGGGAAGAGGCTGTACAAATGTCCAGCCCAGCCCTGGTATGCTTCTCCCCCCTGGGGTTAGGTGCCCCCCACCAGAGAGGATGAGCACCCAGCATCCCTCCCAGCCTGGGGCTGGATGCAGAACTCCTTCTTGGGTCCAAACCTCCGCGTCCTCCTCCCCTGGGATGCTTGGGGCTCCCGAGCTCATCTTGCAATGCAAATAGCATACAACTGGCTTGTGGGAGACCACAAATTAGTTTCATCGCCTGAGCCCCGAAGAAGCTATCAAGCACGGTCGGGAGCTGCCACGCCGGAGAGTGGCGGCAGCAATTCCCTCCTGCAGCCATGCGGAGCGGCCGGGGGTTAGGAGGGTGACCTGTAGATTGAGGTCTAAGGAGATACTCAAGGTAATGAATAATAATAATTAAAATAAAAAATCAAGTAATAATTGCATGGATTCAGCAGTGTGAAGCCCCCCGGGCCCCTCATTTCCCCCTCGAGTGCCGGGGCAGCTCCTATGTCTGCTGGGCTCTGTGTAGCTCAGGAACCCATCAGTTATAAGCCTATTTTGGGCAATAACTACAGAAAAAAAAAAAAAGGGTTAAAAAAACAGGTAAACATTTTTACTCTTGTTAAGTTTCCTAACAAAGCGAGGAAGTTGCAGTTTCAGTGCATCTCTGACAGACAGCTTCCCCACGGAGAGACTTTTTCCCGTTTGCCGGCAGCTGCAGAGCTGTGCTCGCGCTTTGCCGGGGCTGCTCCCGCCTCTGCAGCCCTGCGTGCCGCATTTTCACCCTTGTGTTGTTGGATTTGCATTTGAAGCTGCTATTAAGCGCCAGGGTAATGAGAAGCCTGCGCAAAATTTGGAAGAGCGAAAGAGGATGAAATTCACCCAAAGAAAGGCTGTGAATGCAGTGATTACGCCTGGCTGGGAAGCGCTACGTTCCGGGCTGATGCTGCTTCCCGGGAGTGAAACAGTGCTGTACCAACACAATTCCCCATCAGCAAAACGTTCAGACGTGGAGATATTTTAAGGCTGGGAGAGCTGCAACTTGAGGAAGGCGCATCGGGGAAAAGCCAACAGCACCCTTTGCCTGAGCACCGGCACGTGCCTGGGGCTGGAGAGGTGCAGGGACATGGGGAATGGGAGAAGTGGAAGTCTCTCCAGAGAGCTAGAGGCCACCCTGAGATAATGTACGTTCGCTTCTGCAGCGCTAATGCAATCGTTTCACCCCAAGGCTCCGGCGTTAAAGCCGGCGGGGTGGGTTAGACACTGGGATGCTGTGCCCCGCACACAGGGAGGTGCTGCTTCACCTCCTCATGGTCCCCTTTCCCCGCCGTGGTCCTCAACATCTTACCCAGGATATTCTCCT
Organism: Ibidorhyncha struthersii; assembly: GCA_013398815.1. Taxonomy (NCBI): domain Eukaryota; kingdom Metazoa; phylum Chordata; class Aves; order Charadriiformes; family Charadriidae; genus Ibidorhyncha; species Ibidorhyncha struthersii. Next base: position 474,654 of record VZSZ01007377.1, on the reverse strand, counting down.
CCCAGAACAGCAGTTCTTCCTATTTCTCTTCCTTCTTTGTGCCAGCCCAAACACAACCCAAAACTCCCCCATCTCCCCTTGCCCAGTGGTCCCAGCGCCTGATCCTCACTCTCACCCATCCCCAGGCCTTCAGAGAAAGGCAAAGAAAGAAAAGGTCTGGCTGTCATCTAGAAGATGCCTGGACAATACGTTTGGCCTGGCCTCTGCAAGAAGCTTCTTGTCTCTGCAGTGTGACTTTTGGGTGGTTACGGCCTCTCGCCATCTCTGTGCTTGCTGCTCTTCACCAGAGATGCGTTTCCCGGGGTTAGCTTGAAGGACATGGAGCACACACAGACCACCACCTCCACTGAGCCTCTCCATCTCCTGTGCCATCCATCCCTCACCTTTCACGTCCAGAAAGGAGGGAAAAAAGCATGGCAGGGGTGCAGGAGGCAGCAGAAAGGTGTGGGCTGCCGAGCCGTCCCCAGGACCAGGCACCGCGGGTCCGGGGCTGCGCAGACCCGCACCTCCCACCGCACGAGCGCCGCCATCTCGGGCAACATACACCCAAACCCCACGTCACCCTTCAGGGGACGATCACCAAAGGAAACCTGCATCGTATTTCAGTTTTCTTTAATCGAAGGGCTGCGCTAAGTCGACCTGGCATAAATGGATAGCTCGCGGGACTTGCCCTGAAGTAATCTGCATACATATTTCATCAAGTCACCTTTAAAATTGCTGAGGTGGCGGTGCTGGCCTGGCCGAGGGGAGGGCTGCGAGGGGGCACCCGCGTTTTGGGTTCCTTTGCCGTGGGGCCGGTTCACGTGGCGTTCCCCGAGCCGAAGGAGAAAGGCAGCGCGGCCAGGGCTCATGGCAGGGGACATGGCTTGTGTGACAAGGGGACAATAACCCGAGGAAGTCCGGCTGCTGGGATTGCATTTATCCCAGGGACATTTTACTGCGTTCTTCCCAGAGCTACAGAAACCTTCTGTTAGAGAATTAAAATTTGGCGCAGCTTGCAAACCTGAGTGACTCAGAAATAAATCATGATTTTTGCTAGAAGCCACATGACTTGCTGATGTCCTCACCTGAACGAGGGGACACTGGCTGTTTTCCCCTTCCCGCGGTGCAACCAAGTTAAAGGCGGGCGGGTGAAGCCACGGCATCTCCAGCAGCAGCATCTGCCCCCATCCCCCTGCCGAGGACCTGGGTACCAGCGGCTCTGCCCCGGGCGGACACGGGGGCACAAAAGACAGACAAAACCTCATCTCTCGCTATTTCTGCCTTCCCAGCCTCTCTCCATCACGCGTGGTATTGGCAAGAACAAGCAGTTACGTAAAGTTCACAGGTTTCATGCAGTTCCTTCTGTTTTAATTAAATACCACTGTCATTTTTATTTACTTAAAATTTTGCCTTCTCAGTCTGCTCGCTCAGCTCATGTTGGAGCTATATAATTAGCACAAGTCATTACGCAGCTCCCCAGAGTTTACAAAGTTGGCAGATTTTTTTTCATCCATTTATGGCTTTTAGAATCCAGTAATAATATTTTTGTAGTTACAAATATAGAATTTGCTCAGAAGGTTTAGTTCAGCAGGGCCGCCTCCTTGCCCAGCCGTGGGTTCAACCCTGTTAAACCTTTTCCAGGTCAGTGGTGGAGCTGACGTTCTTCCCACACCTCTGTCTGTCAGACATTCAAGGGTTAAATCTGCTGTATACTTTTATTGCCATGTTTTATTTCATTATTACAAGTGTATTGTGAAATTTAATTGGCAGGTAGGTAGTAGAGCAGATTAAAATCCATTAACATTTATTGCAAGCTCTGTTTATATGCTTCTGTTTATTTCTGGTTGACTGTGGTTCACAGCAGCGTCTTGTTTTTAGCGCGGCAGCCGTTTAAATATGCCACTGTAATGGCGCTTTGTTTATTCCCTTGATGTATATTTGAAAGAAAGATTTACTTAACGGGCCTGATCTAAACCAAAACCCGCTGAATTCAAAGAGGTGTGGGCAGCTTTAGGGCCAGATCCTTTGTGGGCAGGTTTGCAGTTTTAAGATGAGGTTATGCAAACAGGTATCAGACGCAGCCGCGATGCACCTGGAACTGCCCGCGTTCCTGACCGCTCCCGTTCCCGGGAAATTCAATGTGAACACGGACTGTGACAACCTGAAGCGTTCACCGAGAAGCCCATCCATCACGCTTAGCAGGAGGGACAAGAACGGAGGAGAAACATCCAACTAAAAACCTGCGGGGAAGGGCTGGCTGGGAAGGAGCGAGCATCCCGGCTCCCGCCCTTCAGGAGAGGCGCTCAGGAGAGCCCGTGTCCACGCAGGACAAACAGCAGCCTGCGACAGGGATACCATGCCATATGCGTTCTGCTCTTCCTCTGCACATCTGTATTTCACCGGGTCCCAATAGCAAAAGGTGTGAGCACCACTGCAGCGCTGGGCAGTGCCTCTGTCCGCACCCGCTGTCTGCCCGAGGCCACGCTGCTCCGGGGTACCCATCACTCACACCCAGGGTACCCGTCACTCACTCGCACCCTTCACAGAATCACAGAATATTCGGGGTTGGGAGGGCCCTCTGGAGATCCTCTAGTCCAACCCCCCTGCCAGAGCAGGGTCACCCAGAGCAGGTTGGACAGGAACGCCTCCAGATGGGTTTGGAATGTCTCCGGAGAAGGAGACTCCACACCTCTCTGGGCAGCCTGTGCCAGGGCTCCGCCACCCTCACAGGAAAGTTTTTCCTCATGTTGAGATGGAATTTCCCATGTTCCAGTTTGTGCCCGTCGCCCCTTGTCCTGTCGCTGGGCACCACTGGAAGGAGTCTGGCCCCGTCCTCTTGCCACCCGCCCTTTAGATATCAATAAGCACTGATGAGATCCCCTCTCAGTCTCCTCCAGACTGAACAGCCCCAGGGCTCTCAGCTTTTCCTCAGCAGAGAGATGCTCCAGTCCCCTGAGCATCTCTGTAGGTTCCGCTGGACCCTCTCCAGCAGCTCCCTGGCCTTCTTGAACTGGGGAGCCCAGAACTGGACACACTGCTCCAGCTGTGGCCTCCCCAGGGCAGAGCAGAAACCCCTGCCATGTTTCCTTTGCCTCTTGTAAGATGGTTTTGCCGTGGCGATGGACCCTGTTTGAGGTTGCTGGCTTCAGCTTAACACAGCATCCCAAGATGCCTGGAGAAAAGCTCCTCAAAAGGCAGATCAATTATTTGCTCAAGTTATTAGCTAGTGATAATGGCTCGTTATTAAAACTAATATTAAGGCACTTTAAAAAAAAATGCTTTGACCTGATAGAGTAACGGCTTCTTTGTAAATCCTCTCGGTGGTTCATTAACCTGACAGACGGTGCCAGTTGCTCTGCATGCAGAATTGTGTGTTGTTTGAAGTGGGCTGCTCTGCTTGCAAAGCCTCTCGTATTGCCGCCGCCTCCTCCTCCTCCTCCTCCTCCTGTGCTGGGGCTGCCTCGGCTGACCAGTACTGGGCATGGCCCCCTGGTACCAGCGAGTGCTTTTCAGTGCTTGTCCCGTTCACTGGCCCCCAAGCCAGGAAACAACGGAGACTGGGATAAAGCGATTCCAGAAGAGTACAGTGTCAGCATGACTGTTCAGGCAATAACAGCTCAATCGTTCATTTTAATTAAACTCCAGTAAGTTGATAGACAGCAGTCACCTCTGAAAGATGGGTATCGCTTCATAACCCCTCTTCCAAATTGCCATCCCCGAGGTTATACTCAAAGAGATCAGTCTAATTCCTCAAGCATAAAATATTTTAGGAATCTATTCAGACCTTGACATGCCAGGCTGCGATTAATCAAAAATGTGATTCTAAGTGTCTTATCAGAAAGAAATACAATTGTGTGAAACAGCGTATCTCCTTCCAAGAAAGTGAAAAAGCCAAAGCGATGGCGTGGCAGACCCCAGACTGGAGCTGCAAGGCTGGAGGTGCCCCAAGCCCACCCCCGGGCTGGGGTGGGAGGACACCCTCCAGGCTGGAGCACCGAAACTCATTATTTTTATGAGCCTATTTGGGAGTCGGTGAGGGTTTTTTGTGTTTCCTCACTGTGCTGTATCAATTAATCACACCGGAGTAGCTCCAGGTGACGTGCCAGCCCTGCAGGGGCTTGGGTGGAAAGTGTGGCTGGAGTGGATGAAACCCGTAAGACCCTGTATGTGGTGTTGGTGAATTACCTACTCCTGAATCAGCTTAATTGCTAGCTTTAAAATTGGTGCAACAGCTTACCACCGCTAAAGCCGAGAAGTGAAAACACGTAGGTGAACACAGACGTGGAAACGCGTCGCATAGAGTGAGCGTAACCTCCAGCAAAGATCCAACCCCTCCATTCCTCACACCTCCGCACCCGGCCTGGCCGCCTGCAGCGAACGGGCAGGCTCTGAGAGCCTCGCTGGGCAATAATCACCATTTTAGGGCAAAAATCTCTGCGCTTCAGTCTTGCTCGATGCCATGCTGCTGCCTGTAACGCACCTTCAGAGCCGCCATGAGGGGCGGCGTGGAGTGGACCAAGCATCAGAAGAAGACAGCCTGTGGGAGGAGGGGAAAGCACGGCTCAGACAGCGGCGCCGGTGCTGCGGCGGGGAACCCTGGCCCCGAATTATACTCATCCCATTTATTTTCGTGTTATCTCTGGTTTCAGCCCGCGCCAGTGGGCAGGAGGCTACGGCACGGTAAGCAGGCCTGACGCACGGGGCAGCAGCATCGCCTCCCGCGGGAGGAGGGATACTCCGAGCGCTCACGTTCAATCACCTCTTCTGTTTTCTTATAAAGATGAATTCAGGCTTTCTGCTAAAACAGTAATAAAGAACAATCCCAAACTAATGTAATCCTCTACTAGCAAAAAGCCACCTGCCTATCTGATCGCAAGCGAAGTGCCGACGGCGTCCGGGGATGCTGCATACAAATGGGCTGGGGTTAAGCGTCTCCAGGCCTTGGGAGATTTAACTTATAAAGCCGTGTTTTATTCCTCCGAGCTATTCTCAAGCTGCTTTCAAAACGTATGTGTCACTTCATTTTCACGTCTTTGTATTGCTTTGGGCTTTGAAATATCTTCCTTGCCGGCTGAAGCTGAGCTTACAGTAAGCCATCAATATCAGCCGTTCAGAATTAATGCCAAGAACTCCCAGCTAATATTTTCTTCATCAAAAGAGATCATTGGAGAAAGATCCTAGTAATTCTTTGTCCTTTGTAACAGCATTAGGATGTAAAACTATTAAGCGGCAATTATGTCTTATCTGGTATGTAAATGGCTATAATTTGGATTTATGAATAAAGTATACTTCTAATGCGGCTAAAGTGCGCAGCCCACTCAATTGTGCAGGTATTACAGAGCGCCGGGGCTCGCGCGGGATTTATCCCGGTCGGTTTAAATGTTTGCGTTAGGGCAGGGATTGCCTTCAGGGGTGAGGTTTTTCTCCCGGGGGATGGCCGGGGCTGATGCTCCCCTGCCAGACCTCCCAGCGGGTCCCTACCCTCTCTGCTGCCACCAGCTACGCCCCGGCAGCATTGTGGTGCGTCGGAGATACATAGATATATAGATAGATAGATATAAAAGAGAAAACTGGTTCTCAAAGGCAAAATTGCCCTTTTAATCCATTGCAGGAAAGATGTCTAAGGAGCTTCCCAGCCTTTCTCTTTTTCCACAGCCTGTACGGGGTTTGAATTATTTGTGTTCACACGGTGTTGACACCGAGATGCTTCTCTATTAAGCTACAGTCTGGCCGGGCAAAACAAAAGAAAACCTCAACAACAAAGAACCCCAAACCCACCACGTTCACTGCTGGTCAGCAGCAGTCCAGGCCCTGCTCACCCCCGTCCAACCCAAACCAGCCCGGGCACGGCCGTGGGGGGACCGGCCGGCCACGCTGCATCCTCCCCCCTACGGCGCAGGACATCCTCCGTGCCACCCCGCCTCTGGCACTGTAAATGGTGCGAGAAAAAAAATCGGAAATATTGCTAGCAATGAGCAAATTGCAGAAAGTTCAGAAATGGGGATTAATTTAAAAGCACCAGTACCGGGCAGAGTTTGGACACCAACCTCTGTCCCCACCTCTATCGGCTCCGCAGACGGCAGAGGTGGGGGGCAGGAAAGGGTCTCCCCTTTTCCGAGCCAACCCACTGCTAAAGCGTTCGCAGATTCATTCGGTTCCGCCCCTCTCACCGTGCTGCCTGCCGCCTTTTAACATTTTGAGTTGTTATGACCCGCTTCGGCCTTAATGAAGCTTGGAAAGCTTACCCCCGTCAGGGGGGGATACGCTCTTAGATACCGGTAAGCCTATTTTGAATGCTAAAATCCTCTTTCTTAATGGACTAAAAGGAAGCTGTCAAAGTTTCAACCACAGATGTTGGGATATTCTGCTTCCTTACAGGAAATTCAGGCTGACACTTGGAGAGAGAGGATCCCAGGAGAGGTGTCCTCGGTGCCCTGCTTCGAGTGGTGTGGGTATATGTAACATCCGACGTCAGCTGAGCATCTGAGAACCGTGTACAAACCACTACCTGCAAGCCTCTTTCATGCAAAAAAACCCGTTCTATTACAAGGTATTTGCTCTACATTATTTTTTTTTTTTTTTTGCCAGTGCAGTTGCTGAGGGATGCGCTGAAGCCTCAGGGGATCCCTTCCGGGAAGAGATACAGGGCAAGAAATTCCTTAAAGGTTTTAAGAGAAGATGCGGGGGATGTCATTCAAGAGAGAATTTTTCATTTTCAAGGATCACAATATACCCTGATCAAACAAAAATAAGCTGCACTGAAGAAAACAAACCCCAGAATTTGGCATTCTGGGTCCATCTGCTGTTGAAAATATGGAAATATCATGAAAATATAGTCTGCAAAGTATCTCCAGCACGGCCGGCTAGTGGGGAACACCACCGAGCAAAGCAAGAGTGAAAACCATACTGAAAGAGTAGAGTCAACGGTAAAAAATGGGGTGAAAGGAACTTAAAAACATTAAAAAAAAAAATCAGAGAAAAATCAGCGTGGGGTGGCGGTGATACAGAAGACAAACAGTAGGAGAGAGAAGCCCCCCAAAATAAAATAAGATAAAATAAAGGGAAGAAATTGGACCAACAGAAAAAAGGACTGGGAAAGGTCCTTGCAGTAGCAGAGCGACCAGAA
>VZSZ01007377.1:449264-467496 GCA_013398815.1 Ibidorhyncha struthersii | reverse complement strand
AGAGCTGGGCAGCTGAGGGTAGAGGATCAGGTACCAGGGGCAGGATCAGACCGAGAGCTGCGGGATGCGGGGCTACTGCCTCAGCCACTCCGCCTGTCTCTGGGGCTTCTCTCTAAGCCCCGCAGCACTGCTTGGGAAAAGATATTAAAGAGGAAGTTCGCCCATTAATTATTAAACACTGGGGGAGAATTAAAAATTGAAAGAAATGTTAGATAATTTAAAAAATAAAATAGAGCTGTGCTGCAGAGGGGGATGCTGGGTTCTGAAAAAGCAGGAAGAGACGCTTCAGATTGGTAAATAATTCATATTGCACTTAATTTATTCATATTTCTTTACTTTACTAATGTTCCAGAGAGAGAAAAAGGGCTTAAAGGATGGGGCTGTGTAACGGCAGTCACGAGGAGAGGGGAGGGAAGGCGGCGAGACTGGCAGAACCCAGCAAACCTCTGGCCACCAGCGGCACGGCTGCTTTTTCTCTCCTGCGCTTCCAACGTTACAAGAGACATATGTTTCCCTGCAGTTTTTACATTAGAAGTGTACTTTGATCTCCGTTTGTATCAACGAGGTGTCTAAAAATCAGCCCTGCTAAAAGCCATCATTAATTAAGCTCTTCCTCGGGCGAAAGGGGGCAGATGAGGTGTGCCCTTCAGGGCGTCTCAGGCGGGATGAGGAGGTTTTCCCACGCCCCTGCGTGGGCTCTTGGGTCTATACCATCATGGGGAGAGAAGGATTATGAAGAGCTATGGGGTCTCCCCATTTCGGAGGGGATACAGGAGCACAGCAGGGCGCAAGCGGGTCCCCAGGGTGCAGCTGGGCTCAGGATGGCCGATGGGGCATCCCCAGTGCTGCTGGTGGTGGGTACCATTACACCGAGGACACTCCCGGGTACTTTTCGTTTTTTCAGGGATTAAAAGGGTGCGGATAGGCCTTGGGTATTATTTGCCCATGGTTTGGAGGAGCTTTCACGCCCAGCCCCCTCCGTGTGTGGGGTCTCAGCAAGCTGTCAGGGTGCGAGTACCAAACCCCCCCGCAGCGAGGGACCAAAGCCCGTCCCCACCTCCTGCTCCCCCACCCGAGGGGATGCGCTGGCAGCCACCCTTCCCCTCCCAGGATTTATCTTCGGATGAAACCAAGGAAAGAGCCGCCACCAACCATCAATTTCCCATTTGCTCCCTCAACTTTGGCCAACTGTCTAAAGTGAGTTTGGGGAGTAAAGGATTTTCCTCAGACACACATAATCGGCATAATCAGCAAAGCCCTGTCTTTCGGCCCCCTAATTTGCAACGTGATATGATGGCACTTTTTGGCAATAACTAAAGTGATCTATAGTCATGAGGATATAGTCCCCGGGCAGAGGGGAGATTTATGGCTCTGGCTATAACAGATATTTTACTCCTCAGCAGCAATAAAGGCATGGCTGAAAGCTCTACAAAATCAAAATAAATGCAGAGAATGAGGAAGCTTGTCAGGTAATAAAGGAAGTTCTTTAAATCAATGGGGAATTTAAGGGAAAGGTGACTGAAGTTTTGGAGCAAGTGTTGCACGAGCCCAATAGCGCTGCGCAATTACTTCCAGCAATGCCAACTTTTACCCTGTCTGTGGTTAATGCTACTGCCTATTTTGTAAGAGGTTTAAGCTTAATTAAAATGATTTTATAGATTGCATTATACAGTTTTGCGGATCTTTTATTTACTCCATGGCAAACAAATACCAACTATTAAATTACACATGTTGGCTGAGCACGTGAGCATCAAAAGCGTCTGGACCAAAGGCTGCCTCCGCAAAAAAGTCCCACGATTGGGTTACAATAAAACAAGGCAGAGAATTACAATGGTAAAAGCCTGGCTTGATGCTTTGGGAATAATGTTTCCTATGCTGACGGTCCATCTCCATGGAGCTTCTCTGAGCCAAACCACCAAGGGCTGGGAGGTCCTCATGGCCAACAGACACATCGGGGGAAACCACCAGCGGTGCCGGTTCATCGGCTGCGGCATTGGTGCCACCAAGGAACCCTGATACCTGCGGGCTGCCCCCCATGGATGCTATTTTCGACATTACGCTGCCTGACGTTCCTGGGAGAAGTGTAACTGGTGCAGCGCTGAAAATGGCGCTGGCAGCCGCTGGGCTGTCCCTTCCTTTGCTCGAAAAGCAAAAGCGAGGCCGTCCCTGCTACCCACACGTGCGTGCACAGCCCTCATCGTCCCACTGCTGGGGCACCTTGGCAGCACCAGTAGGATGGGCACGTGCCTCTGGCTGAACAAATACACGATATTATGTCCGTACTATAGTCGCCCCTATCTGCCATCCCTTTTTAATTTGCATTTGCCATCTTTACCACAGCTACAACACAAAATGCAAACTCAGGAAGGCAACAAGTCTTCTCACTGGCTTCTGTACAGACTTTGGAGCCCTGACTTAAGTGTTTGAAGGCCCGAGGTGACTTGGCACGAAAAAGTTTAGAAAGCTAATGTGTTTGCCAAAATAAGGGAAAACCACAAAGAAATAAAATACAACACTAAACTACTGAACCAACCTTGCCTATCAGCAAGTAATGACGATGGTCTTGCTATTATCCTTAATAATGACTGGTCTAAGCCAGTCACTTGGGTTCCTTCGACAGTCAAGCACAGGCCAGACAGCGCGTTCTCACACAGCCAAACCTAAGGGACAGAAACACCAACCTCAGGGTCAAACCGGCCATTTCCCATCCCTTAGAGGAAACGGTCTTCTGTAATAGATTTCACAGCAAAGTTCCTAACTTCACACGACAACCTTGAATTGCAGAACAATATATATGTGTTAATATATCAGAAAGTGAGGAAACTCAAACTATACCTATTGTTTGTTCCTCTGAGTATAAATATAAACCCTTTGCTCATTTGTTGAGACTAAATGACAGACAAAATGCAAACTTTTGGACTGCCCTCCAGTGATTTCTTAGTATCTGTCCCTACAAAAAACTCGTGCTGGTATATGAGCTATGCCTAAAATATACCATTATTGTATATTAGAGTAAATATGATATATTCTTGTGTTTTGGGCAAGTGCAAATTGGCTGTCATTCATGATGTACCAAATAATTTATATTTATATTTACACTGAGGGTGGTGAGCCACTGGCCCATGTTGCCCAGAAAGGTGGTGGATGCCCCATCCCTGGAAACATTCCAGGCCAGGTTGGATGGGGCTGTGAGCAACCTGGTCTAGTGGAAGATGTCCCTGCTTGTGGCAGGGGGGTTGGACTAGATGGCCTTTAAATGTCCCTTGCAACCCAAACCATTCTGTGATCATTGACATTGAATTGTTTTTCATAATATAGAAAAGGCTGTTTGAGCATCTTATAATGATGTTTTGTACTGACAGCATGTAAGAAAAGGATGTAAATGTGTGGGAGCTGGTTTCGCAAAGTCTCTGAGTTCAGCAGCCAGCAGAACTGCTGGCAGGGCCAGGACTCGGCAGCCACCCGCTCCGCTCCCCATCACGCTGGGGTATCTCAGCCAGCTAAATCATTGCAGTGCAAAAATTGCAACAAAAATCAGTGTGTATGACTCACGGCAGCTCAGGCACCTCATGATTCTCTATCTTGTCAGTGATACACAAGCTAATTAATCCCTTAAGGGACCATGACATCAAGGCAATTTTTCCTACCTGTTAATTTAGCATCATCTGGTTGCTCAATGCCACCCTAAATAAATGGGTTTGAACCTTCCTGTCAACAGAGACTGGTATCAAACAGAGCTAAGGCTCCCTAATATACCCTCCAACAAAATCTCCTTTGTCAGCTTCTTGCAAGAGTTCAAGCCCTGCTTAGCTCTTGAACATGACGGGACAGCCCAAGTAGAAGAGGCAAACATTCTGCACCTGGAAACATTCGGTGTGACCTGGCCAGGCTGGAGAGTTGGGCAGAGAGGAACCTCATGAAGTTCAACAAGGGCAAGTGTAGGGTACTGCATCTGGGGAGGAATAACCCCATGCACCGGTACAGGGTAGGGGTGACCTGCTGGAGAGCAGCTCTGTGGAAAGGGATCTGGGCATCCTGGTGGAAAACAGGATGCCCATGAGCCAGCAACGTGCCCTGGTGGCCAAGAAGGCCAATGGCATCCTGGGAGGCATGAAGAAGAGCGTGGCTAGCAGGTGGAGGGAGGTCATCCTCCCCATCTGCTCTGCCCCAGTGAGGCCACATCTGGAGCACTGTGTCCAGTTCTGGGCACCCCGGTTCAAGAAGGACAGGGAACTGCTGGAGAGGGTCCAGCAAAGGGCTACCAAGGTGATTCGTAGGGGACTGGAGCATCTTTCGGATGAGGAAAGGCTGAGGGACTTGGGGCTTTTCAGTCTGGAGAAAAGAAGACGGAGGGGGGATCTTATCAACACTTACCAATACTTAAGGGGAGGTGCCAGAGGGATGGGAACAGTCTTTTTTCAGTAGTGCCCAATGACAGGACAAGAGGGAATGGGCACAAACTTGAGCATAGGAAGTTCCATCTAAACATGAGGAGGGACTTCTTTCCTTTGAGGGTGTCAGAGCCCTGGCAGAGGCTGCCCAGAGAGGTGTGGAGTCTCCCACTCTGGAGACATTCCTATCCCACCTGGACATGTTCCCATCCAACCTGCTCTGGGTGGCCCTGCTCTGACCGGTGGGTTGGACTGGATGATCTCCAGAGGGCCCTACCAACCCTGACCATCCTGTGATTCTGTGATGTAAGGGACCCACCAGCTCCCTGGCATGGGGCTTCCACCCAGAGAGGTGCTCCTGGGCTTGGGCTGTGCCTCCCTGGTGCTTCTTCCCAGGGCTGGGTGCTCCCTCACCCAGCGGTCACCCGGGGGTGGGCAGCCCATCCTTCCCCCAGCCCGCCGGTGGGTGCAAGCAGCCCACCAGGGCACAGCCATCCTTGCCTATGCTTTGGGAGCACCGTGGAAGGGCAGATTTCCACTCCTATGCCTGTCCACTTCATTACAGTGTTCGTATGTGCAAAGTATCAAACAGATGTTGAAATAAAAACATGGGTTTGTGCTCTCCAACAAATGCAAAGGTATACCATAAAAAGAGGCAATCTTTTCTGAGTTTTAAAAAAAACACAAGCAGGAATGAACTTTCATGTGACAGCAGAGCCCAGAGTCACTGAGCAGACCTCTTACAGAAATGGTCACCTTGGAGCCAACTACTGTAGCCAGGACATGGGGTCCCCCGCCCAGGTGATGCTGGAGCACCCGGCGTGCAGCATCTCCTCCCTCCAGCTGCCCCACGGTCTCTCCCAGCTCCCAGACAGTATCCCATGGGAGGACAGCAGTACCTAGCACATGTTTGATCAGGTTTGCTAAATGTTTGGGTTTTTTTGTTTTTTTTTGTTTTGTTTTGTTGTTTTTTTTTTTTTTTTCCTCAGAAAGCATTCACCATCATTTAAAATACTTGCTTTGGAGCTGGGATTCTTAAAACGTCAGTAAACTTATCGGAAATAACACCGATTCGATCCCTGGGATTAACCTTCGTTTCCGAATTGCTGCATGTCCTGCTCAGGATCCGGTGTTCCTCTGCACGCTCAGCTAACAAGTTCCCAGGCAGTATTTTATCAAAGAAATGTCAGGGCCTTTCTCTTGTTGCTTCTTGTTTTGGAGAATTAGTGTTACTTATTAAAGCAAAGCGTGTATTTTTTTTTTCCCCTTGACAGGAACCGTTGAGGGCTGTTGGTAACAGCAACCAGGGTAGGAACAGCTGGCACACGTTTAATGGTGCATTGTTGCATTGTTAACACAAAGCTGTTACATGCCTTGATAATCACGTAACGGGCCTCATGAAATTAAAAGAACATTAAAATGCAAATGTTTACACAAGATATATTCCCCCCCCCTTTTTTTTTTAAGCACTCATTCACCTGCATCGCAGGTGTAAGACAGCAGCTTGTGTGATAAGCCACAGCTTGTAGGGTCGTGATGGTCGTGCCACCAGCTCATGCCTGAGACATAAAGGGACACCTGTATGGTCCCGCTGGACCACTGCTCTGTTTGCAATTAACCTCCCCGCTGTAACGAGGCAATACTCCTTACGGCAAGGGTGCTGCTCGTCCCAGCAGTGTTACGGCAGGAACTCGTGGCTGGGTGCTTGGGCAGTGCGGAGCAGGGAGGGCTGAAATGGGTTCCCCCCAGTTAACAGGCAAGACAAGAAAGGTGAAATACATAATACAGATTCTTCTAAGTAAAAGAAAATACACTCCAGTTGTCTTTGTGCAGATGGCTCCTTCATTAGATCTACTCTAATTGCATGAATTTAAGCCCTGCTTGATATGCATGTGAGGTAGGAATAAGTCTTGGAATTAGGCAGTGAAGTCCAAGGCTCTTGGGGAAAGACGGGGTAACAATATTTGGGTCCTGGTGGGCACCCAGCCCAGGGCGCCTTCAGGCCTACAGCACGGGGCTCACAGGGATCGCCTGGCCTGCCGGACTGTTTAAGCAATAAACCAGCACTCAGTCCCAGTTAAATAACAGACAGGAATCTGGCTCCCGGAAATCTGCTCTGTCGCTGTAATTGTTATCACCGCCTTTGGGAACATTAACCCAAAGAGGGAGAGGAGGGCTTTTTCAGACCAGTTTCCATCATCTGATGGCCACTTTCCAAACCACCAGAGCCCATGGAATCACAAGCAACAGTTTCCACCAACACTTGTTGAAATGCATAAGCTTCAACTAAGGAATTACCTCCCTTTGCATTTGTATTTAATTGCTAGGTTTGTTTTTTGGGTTTGGGGTTTTTTTTGATACACAGGTATAAAATAGAGCAACCAGGTCCATCTGGGCACACAAGCAAGTCTCAGGACAGAAAGCATCTCAAATGGATAGTGCAAGCACCTTAATCCTCTGACCAGGATAAAATCTGATGTTTTAAACTAATATTGGGAGACTAATTTCTTTAGCACAGAACTAGCAAGCACGTCCTGCTTGACAAACCTCATCTCCTTCTATGACAAGGTGACCTGCTTAGTGGATGAGGGAAAAAGCTGTGGATGTTGTTTACGTGGACTTCAGTAAAGCCTTCAACACCATTTCCCACAGCAGTCTCCTGGAGAAACTGGCTGCTCATGGCTTGGATGGGTGCACTCTTTGCTGGCTAAAAAACTGGCCGGGTGGCCGTGCCCAGAGAGTGGTGGTGAATGGAGTTAAATCCAGTTGGTGGCCAGTCACAAGTGGTGTTCCCCAGAGCTCAGTACTGGGGCCGGTTCTCTTTAATATCGTTATCAATGACCCGGACGAGGGGGATTGAGTGCACCCTCAGCAAGTTTGCAGATGACACTAAGTTGGGCGGGAGTGTTGATCTGCTTGAGGGTCAGATGGCTCTACAGAGGGATCTGGACAGACTGGACCGATGGGCCAAGGCCAACGGTGTGAGGTCCAACAAGGCCAAGTGTTGGGTCCTTTACTTATGTCATAACAACGCCATGCAGCGCTACAGGCTCTACAGGCCTGGGGAAGAGTGGCTGGAAAGCTGCCTGGTGGAGAAGGCCCTGGGGGTGTTGGTGGACAGCCGGCTGAATATGAGCCGGCAGTGTGCCCAGGTGGCCAAGAAGGCCAACAGCATCCTGGCCTTAGCAATAGTGTGGCCAGGAGGACTGGGGCAGTGATCATCCCACTGTACTCAGCACTGGTGAGACCTCACCTCGAGTACTATGTTTGGTTTTGGGCCCCTCAAGACAAGAAAGACATGGAGATTCTGGAGCGTGTCCAGAGAAGGGCAATGGAGCTGGTGAGGGGTCTGGAGCACAAGTGTTATGAGGAACAGCTGAGGGTACTGGGGGTGTTCAGCCTGGAGAAGAGGAGGCCGAGGGGAGACTTTATCGCTCTCTACAACTACCTGAAAGGAGGGGGTAGCAAGGGGGGGGGGGGTCGGTCTCTTCTCCCAAGGAAGAAGCGATAGGACAAGAGGAAATGGCCTCAAGTTATGCCAGGGGAGGTTTAGATTGAATATTAGGAAAACGTTCTTCACTGAAAGGGTTATCAAACATTGGAACAGGCTGCCCAGGGACGTGGTGGAGTCGCCATCCCTGGAGGGATTTAAAAGATGGGTAGACATGGTGCTGAGGGACATGGGTTAGTAGTGGACTTGGCAGTGCTGGGTCAACGGTTGGATTCAATGATCTTAAAGGTCCCTTCCAGCCTGGATGATTCTATGATTCTACATTACTATCCAGGGACAGAGGTTGCTCCACTGATATGTTCATACAGTAAGACGCCAAGAGCACATGTGGGAAAGCAGCAGCAGACAGTGCAGTACTCTTATGTTCCCACAGTAATTCCCGATACAATCAAGTATGGAGCTGTTAAATGCATCGTTGCTTCTTTGTCAATGCTGCATATTTGGTGCAATAAATTGTGGCTTCCACAGATGAAACAGCATTGGGGTGTGTTACAGTAACTCCCAGGTACAGCTTCCAAACAGGTCTATTTTCTACACTATTGAGCAAGAGCAGATAAAAGGAGCCGCTTAATTGGAGGTGGAATAAACCAAGTACTGTGAGATGCTGTGGTTGACACAGACCCACCCGCAGCAGCACCAGGCGAGCCATCAGCAGCTCTGCCTATACCCGGCTGTGGTCACCCATCTCAGGAACTACACAAATGAAAAAATCCTCATCTTTCATTCCCGACAAAGCCTGGACCTGTCCTGAATTCATCTTGATAAAGCAGACATTCTGATATGACAGATTTTTGCCTTTTCGAAAAATCTAAGAGCAATTTTAATATTAATACTTCTGATTATATGTAAGGTATGTGTTATGCTTTCATGCATTTGGTTCCAAAGAGGAATCCCTAATTTGTTTGCACAGCACCACAGATAATCTCCCTTGATCCATGGCAGCATGTGAGTAGGTCACTGAAATGATAAACATTTAATAATTTGTCTCAAGAGGTAAATGATTTGGGGTTTGTACTCTGCATCACTTGAATGCAGCGTGAACTGCTGTAATACCACATGCATTTTCCACTATTAAGCTTTGATATTTGAAGCTGATAATTGCTAATTCCATCTAAGTCTCCTCTGAATTCAGCCCCTAGTAAGGGGGAAGAAGCTCCATTCTGGCTGTATCTCCCTGTCCCACTGCAGATGGCATTTACCGGCTTCTCTTCCTAAATTTTCGGAGCATGGATGAGGCACCGCAGAAGGAGGGCAGGCACCTGCCTCCTGTCTGCATCCCATCTCGCAGCCACTTTACCCCCAGCATCTCACAACGCTGGTGTGTGCCACTTTCTTTCACCCCAAAGCTTTGCTTGCCTGAGAAATATTCAATTACCAACGTACCCTATTGCAGCTCCACATTAACCCATGTAACTGCCATAAAACCTTCTTGCACAGGGTTAAGGTTAGTGCTGTTGAGTAAGCATCTACTCTAGCCACAGCAACCAAACATCCTTCTGCACACTGGCGTTTATGACTTTCGAGTTATTCACCCGCCCAGGGCTGCCCAGCCCGACCACAGTACTGAAACACCACGTCCACTGCAAGGGCAGCCACAAGGTGGATGTGGACCGAGGAAACCACCAGCTGGAGGTGGAATGAACGCAATTCACTTTCTACCCTTAAACACAAAATCCAGAATCCACAGAATCCTTTCTAACCGGCTTCCCTGGAGATCAAACTAAAATCCATTCAGAGTAGCAAGTAGACATGGACTTCTCTTGCTGCACACACACACGCAGAGATGAAAAAACAGACGTATATGAAAGCCCTTAGAAGATTCATCTTTTGCACTTGAAACACAGGCATAAGCCAGCACATTTATTTTTTTCTGCTCCACCCAGTAATGGGTGAAGCAAATCATCAGGCTTTCTGCTGGGGAGATGACGGGGACTGCCCAGCAGCCTGCTGTGATGCTCCCCAGCCAACATGGCTTATGGAGCACACTGAAACAAGCATGTTATCTTTACTTTTTCAAGTCAGAGTTTGGAAACCTTTTCTTCTGAGGTCTATATTGCTGTGGCCTTTGGGAAGCTGCAAAACCCATTGAAACTCAAGTTTGTCACAGCTGTAGTTGATGACAGAGAATATTGCATGGTCTTTGCTACCAGTTGTAAGCAATAGGGTGCTGGGGAGGCGTGTGGCAGTACGGAGTGTGCCAATAATCACTGAATTGGTTAAAACCCACCCAAGCCCATGTCCTTCTCTTCTGTCTCCCTGCTAATGCCGAGGTGGATGCCTCATCACTCAGCTCATCTTTTTACAGAAGCCGCTTCCATCACTCACAGCTTACTCACATTTTCTCCATTTCAGCGTTTATCTTCATGAACCAAGATGTTTCTTCAAGAGACAGTCCCCATCCTACTTTATATTTTGGTCAGCAGATGAGTCAAGACTGATCTAAAAGAATTAGGTTTCACCATGACTGTACAACTCCTACAGAAGATTATCGTACCATATTTCCATGGGGGTCAAGAGGGAAACAGCAGTATGTTGGCCACTGGGCTTGTAACTCTGCTTTGTTGTCTGAAATGACTGAAAGTATGAAATAAAATCTGAATGACACAGATTTTTAACTTGGTTATTTATAAGTTCATTTAAATACAACTGGTCACCTAAACTATACGTTCCTTTCCTTACCACATGAGTCAATAGAGATGTGAGGAGAGAACAGGGTGCCTTCTTGCCCAACTTCCTTGGTATCTATGATTTTTCCTATATATGAATTCTTAGTGTATATTTTAGGAAGACCCTCAGTTCTAGAAAGCAGTGGACGTCCTAGTCCCTTGCAGAAAGCCACACACCTGCACTCCCTGGGCAGGATCCCACCACAATGCGCAGGTAACTCAGCACACTAAATCCTTTCTTTCCAAATAGCTTTCACACTATCCCTTCCATAGGCAAACTGCAAAGAAGATGTATCAGGCTTAATTGTCTATCTTTCCTTAAAAATATACATTACTAAGCATGCCTAGAGCTTGCAACTTAATTGAAAAGAGAAAGGAAAAGCAAACAACCAAAACCCACACCTCAGGTTTTATTAAGTAGATTGTAGAGTGTAAGAGAAAGCCTCATATATACAATATTTAAAATTTCTGCACGTAGATCACTAAAGCATTGCATTAAGCCCCTCATATGAGATGTATATGCTATTAACTAGGACCAGCAGAATGTTTAATTAAAACTCTAACTTCAGTGAGGAGGAAACCATTTTTCTCGTAAGATGATAATTAACGGGTATTAAAACTGCAGGGGAGGGGGGGGGAAATCAATTTTAAGCCATACCTATGAGGAAGACAGCCTGAATTCACCTTCTTTATGACATTTCTTCTTACTGCTGCTATGAGGTAGGTCACTGTAATTAGGTCTGTTCGCAAGCAATTCTTGGAGTCATTTGTTTTTGCTGAAGTTTCGAGACGAGCCAACAGCTCCAAGTCCCACAGCTGTTAAAGAGACACCACAGGTAGTTCTGCTAAGACCAGAGCCCGTTCTCTCAATTATGTCTTCCGTGGTGTCACCTTGCCCTTTCCTCAGACTGGTGCAACTCAAAATTAATGGGTTCCTTTCGTCTGAACACAAAGGACTTTGTCTTTATTTTTCCCTCCTGTATTTGCAGCACCCATAGGGTGAAGAAAGAAGAGAGCCCGATCGCATTAGACTTTCCAGAACTCGTTTCCCCTGCTAGCAAAAGTCCCAGCGAGAAAATGTTATCATGACATGATTTTATGTCGCGAGTAGCTAATTCAGGTCCTTAGGACCAATTTTTCAGAGGTGCCAGTGACCTGATTTGCACACCTGTTTTTTTTTGTCGTAGCTCTGGGAGCTCCGAGTTTGCTGGTTCAGACCATCCCCTATAGCACAGCAGTCGTGGATGCTACACGTGAATGTGTGGAGCACAAGGCAAGGACCAAGGTGTGAAGTCTTCAAAGGAACGGGTGCAGAGGAAGACTCTGCTGGTCTCCCCAGTGAGCCAAGAAGATTTTGGGTCCAGTTCCCCACAAACTACTGCGGCCAGCTTCAGAAAGGCAAAAGCTTTGTGTGGAGCTCTTTGTCTAGTCCTCCTGCTTCATGGCCTTCCTGCTCAGTCACCTGCTTGGGAAGCAGGGACAAAAAAAAACAAACCCGGTGACAGAGCTAACTATCATTGCCTTTCTGAGAGAGCTGCACCAAAGAGCTCTTGGAAGGGAAAAGAGTTACAAAACGCATCTGCTCAGTCCTATGGGATCCTACGTCGTGCCTCCCTTGGGCTGCTTGTCAGCAACACCTCCAGTTTTGGGGAAGTCACAGGTCCCAGGCAGTGGTGAGCTGTGGCCACTGCAAGGCCAGCGGTGGCCAGCAGAAAGCAGGATGAACTTCGAGTTGTCTGTCTGAGCGGTGCATAGACCAACTTCGAAAGGAAGAGTACCGCATCCATAAGACTGTCTTGGTTACGCATTCAAGGGGTGCAGGAGGTGTCTTCACTGCACCACAGTTCTCAGTGTCACATTGAGTGAAGGAGACGGTCGATGTCTCCTGCGGGAACCATCACCCCTGCTCCCTCCCACCCACATCTGGTCTCCGGGGGCAAGGTCTGGGCAGTGCCTGGGGAAGAACAGCATGCCAGCAAAGCAAGAGCCTCAGACTCGTGTTATTTCTGGCTTGCAGCTAATGAGTACATGAAAAACCATTCAAGTCATGAAAAGGCCATTTAGGCTGGTAATAACCTTTATCGCCGTTGAGCGGGACCTGGCTACGGATGCTCAGGCAAGACCCATGCTGCAAAGCAAAATTCTTTATGGAGTCTCTAGGTTATTAGCATAACAAAACCCCTAAGTTATCTAAGCAGCATATAGCTGTGTGAGTTTTCTGCTACTGATGCATGTCATCATTAAATCCATTCACATAATTTTAGGAACACAGCTCTTTCCCCCCCGCCTCCAGTGATCAAAACTGAGCAACTTAGAAAAACCTCTGCTTCACAATAATCAGTTAACAACAAAAATAATGTTTAAACGCATCGTGACTTCATACCGGCATAGACTTTGTACAGGCAAAATATGTTCAGCTTGAGCCCAGAAGAGTACTGAATATTTAAAGGCAATAAAGTTCTGATCCTAAAACTAATTTATTCTACAACCTACCTTGTATTTATCAAGAGACTTAATCAGAAAGAAACAACTGATTTTAGATTATGTAAGTCTAATCAAGGGGATTATCATCTAGTATAATAAAATTATCACATTGTAAGATACAAAAGAAATACCTACTGTAAATGTATATTCCCTTCTGTCCCAACGTTACAACAATCTATTCTTAGGTTTAGTCAAATAGATATATTTAGTTTGCTGGTGAACTCAGGTGATCAATGAGCTCAATTCAACTATAAAAAGTAGAATCAGCAGATGCATTAATTTGCATTTTTAAGGTAACATCACTGAGCAGCACTGACAAAGCCAAACCTACGCTTTTATCCATAAATCTTGGATAACTGTCAATTACGGGCTGTAGTACTGTGCTTGGGTATGGATGGTGCCACCCATGTGTACTGTCATGTGTTGCTGCGTAGCTGCTGTAAGGAACAGGAGTGGGATGGGAATGAGGGTGGGTCCAGCTGAAACACCCTGGGGCTAAGGGAAAACTTGGAGTCTGCCTCAGCCGGGATTTCTCACAGCGGCAGAAAGCAGAACCAGCCGTAAGGCGTCGCTCAGGGAAGGGAACCATGTACCACTGCTGCCGCCGAGCCCATTTCTAAGGTAGAAATCAACTGTGCAAAATAAACGCGTGCCAAATCAGCGGGCTGTCCCCAACCCCGTGCCACACGTGGGGACAGACTGTCAGCCCCCCGCACTGCTGGCTCTGCAGGGACGCGAGGGACAGCGATGTCCCCCCTCATTTACCCTGGGAAGAGAAGGATCCCAGTGGGGCACCCCCCACCCCCAGCCATCCCCAGTGCCCGAGGGGATGGGGCACCACAACAGCCACTGTGGTGGGGAGAGGGCTGTTAGCACACACGCGGGGTTAGAAAAGCAGAGAAATAGGGAACACAAGGGAAAAAAACCCCACACAAAACAGAACACCAAACACACCTTTTTTCCGTGGAGGTACTGATACAGCCAGTGGTGTAATTGCAAGTGAACTGCTTCAATAAACAAAACCAGCCAGATTTTGAAGAATATTTCTGGCAAAGCCAGGGGAAACGTGATCACACAAATTACTGTAGGATTTTACCTGCGTTAGCCAGGCAGCGTGGTTTTGTGTGTTTAGTTTTTTTTTTTTTGTGGTTTTGTTTGTTTTTAGGGGAAACACTACACAGCCCATCAAGACTTCAGCCCTTTCAGCCCACATAATCCACTGCTTTTTGAGATAATCCACCGCTTTTGGAGCCAACCCCGACCTGGCCATCCTTCTCGAGCTCTCATTTCAAGTCCTGCGACAGCATTTTGTCCTCTCCATGTGCTATCCCCGCAATACACCCGAGAGCAAACTAATTGCCTCTGGTTCACTTTCCCTGTTATTCTGGAATAATTATCGGAACAAAATTTTAAGATGCAAGTGAGAAAATGCCAGCATCAGAGAAGCTGCAGGCAAAGCTAATTGCTTGATCTGCTTATGTAGATCTAATTTAAAACAGGAGTTGAACTTCTGGAACCACTGCTTATTTCCTCAGAGGCATATCCATCAGTCTGATGTGAGGCATTTCAACGTGCAGAGACATTTTTACCTTTCTCTGTAGGTACAATTGTGTTAACGCAGGTCAGCGGCTGCTTCTGGGCATGCAGGAGCCTGAATGGTAGGTTTGGAAATAAGTAAACTTGTAGTATGCAGCTTCCCGCCCCTGCAAATGCTTTGTTGGGATTTTGTTTTTCATATTAAAAGCCCTATTGAAACTGTCATGTGTCACCCCAGGGTCCCTTGGAGCTGGGTGTTGTTGCTCCACCACCTTGCTGCTCTCCATAGCGGAGCATCAGGTACCACAGCCATAGCTATGTTTTAAAAGAAAGAGGAAAATGGTTAAAAATGGGCTTTTCAAGTAGGTTCCTTATTTGCTATGGGTTCTGCAAACCTGATGTGCAGACACTTAATCCCTCAGCCTGGGGTTTCTCATCCCAGGCCCCACGCCTGTTCCCAACCAGGCCCCCAGGTCCTCAAAGGCTTGAAGCCATCCTGGCACCATCCAGGAGGGAGATGCAGGGAGCTGGCTACATCCCGCGGCACACAGCTGGCCTCAGGGCACACCACCCAACGCCCATGCTATGAATTATAGCATATGTTCTTTGGTGGACAGTCAATAATGACAATCTTATGACACTTCTGACTTTTAGCTACATTTCCATTCCCCCCACCCCCCTTTTAGACAGCTTGAATCACAAATATAAAGACTCAAAAGCCATTCTCATGTTGGGTTTTTACTGAAATCCCGCTGCAAGGTCCATGTGAGTCTATGTAAATACATGTACAGCATGATTAAAATATAAATGTTGCATTTTCACGGTGTAATCAAACTGTAAAATTAAGCACTGGTACGGCTCATTCTACACCACTTCTTACAGAGAAGTGAATGCAATTAAAATGCTGCCCAAATTCATAGTAGTTGAGCTAGTGTAATAAGCGTGTACAAAAAGGGACCCTTGAGACACACAGTGGAGCCCCAAATAGCTTTTTTTACTCAAGATGAGTCCGAGCATCGCGGGAGCACCAAGAACAGCAGCAGAGTTATCACAGGCAGGCTGATTACTTTAGCAAGACTTGCTCTATTTAAAAATAAATTAAAAGAAAGAAAAAAAAAAAAAAGAGGTGCTAAGATCAGACCTTGTGGCAATGTTTATCCTTTGCCCGGCAGTCCCTCACCAAGAGCTTTGCAGAGGTCTGCCTGTGTTACACGGCCCCACAAGAGGTGTAGGGAAAGGGCTTTGCCCTAATAAAATCCCAGTGCAACTGAGGTATTAAAAAAAAAATAAAATAATTGCCGCAGTCATTATTTTTCCTCTAGAGGTATTGGTAGTAAAGAACAGCAAAAATAAGGCAAGTGTGCCATTAATAGGATTGAACAGTTACGGAGAGATTTCAGCTCTGGCTTGAGTTACCGGCTCTGGGCAGCATTCAGTACATGCGTACTTCTCCTGGATGCTGAAGGCTCTGAAGAATGACAGTAAGCAAGCTTTAATCCCTGGGAGGTGCTCAACGTTCCCATGTTGGGGGGTGGGGGAACTAAGTGAGGTAATACTGAGTACAGGCAGAGTGAAAGAACTGGAATCCCACGACCATCAAAGGATACAAAATACAGTATCTAGACTCGATACCGTAATACACACATGTACAAGTTATGGATAAGACTTTCCAAAGACTCCAGGAAAAGCCCCAAACCAAAATTGCTCTCTAGGAAGAGCAGTTGTAGCTCAGCGTGACCAAGACTTCCTTTATTCAATTTCTGCATTTCACTGTCCATTTTCTTGCAGGGAAATATAATACCCAAATCATACATTTCTCTGTAAGTACACCCCACAATAAGAGCACAGAGCAGGAAAGGCCAATTTTCCCCAGTGTCTTCTGCCAAGCGTATTCTGGCTAGCGCTTGGCCCGTTCCTGGTGATGCCAGCCCAGCTCGCGGTGCCAGGTTTGATGCCAGCGCTTCACCACCGCTCTCTGGCACAGACAGACATAGACCTGGCAGTAAAGCATTTTATGAAGTTTATAGACTGCGTACTCCCCGCTGCCCACATTGCAGGCAACATTTTGTTGTTAAAAGTACCCAATAAGTGGTTATTTCAGTGATTTAACCAAGGCGCTTTTTCCAGCTTCCTCTCCTGCCCCCACCTTTCCACCCCCCATGGATATTTTAGGCATGATGCACTTGGGTGTCTTCCTCCAGATTCAAGGGCTCACCCCAGCTGAGCCTCAGGTTCAGCCTAAGCAGGGTTGTCCCTACCAAGGTTCACCCCAAAACAGGTCAGACCTCACTGCCCGCTGCTCTCCGGGATTTTCCAACTGGCTCAACAGGGTTTGGCGTTCGCTGAACATCACTTCATCCTGACCCCAAGATGAAGGGCAGGAGCAACATGACTGATCCCACGGGACCCCTTCATCCTGCAGAGATGGGCAGCACTTCCTAATGGAAATGTCTGATGGAGAGTTTATCCTGTCTGACCTCCACTGGCTCCAGGACATTTCGCGTGGCAAGCTGTTTGCGTGCATGGCCACTAACTCTCTCCTGGCATCAGAAAAGTCGGTTTGGGGCGGGGGGGGGAAGAGCTTGCCCAGTGCTGCGCAGAAGCTGTAGTCTCCCACAGTGGTTTGGATCTAAAGAGTAATTTAGACCTAGGAAACCCAGGCTGGCAGCCCTGAAAGTCAAATGAAATTCAATACTTTGGAGGAGAAAGCAGCGTGGTGCATTTAAAAGAAAAAAGACCCCACACTGCTACAGACCCGTTCAGCTTCCCCAGACAGCCTAACACAATCTGGTTCCCCTTTAAGGTCCCTAACCCAATCAGCTAAACATTAGCAACAGACTTTAGTGGAACAGATACTGCAAATAAATATTGAGAAGTTATAAAATGTCAGAGGGCCACAGCCGGATCTCACGGTTTGAGCGCGCCGCTGCAATGGTTGGGCTGGAGGTCACCAAGCGCTCCCTCAGCTTTCACGAGGACCTGTTTTCCACGGTGTGCCTTTTCCTGCCTTGCAGGGGTGCCAGAGGCTTACACTGAATCTGAGCTAACATCATGACCAGAGATGGGTACTACTTGCTTTTAAATAAATAATAATAATAACAAAAAAAGAGAACCCAAACAATCAGCAAAGCAAAAAAGCCCAACCAGATAATTATGACAATACCACCTCACGGGAGAGGAGTTTGGTCTCAGTTGTATAGGTAGCTGAAGTGCAAGTGGTCCTTATCTGACGCACAACCCACAGAGCCAAGGGGAGGTTTCCCACCACCCAGCCCCGCTACAGACAGCTCTGCATAACCCCAACCCCTGGGTTCAGCTGCAGGTTCCATCCCTGCTCACCTGTAAAGCAACTTCCAAACGAGGTGGGAAGAGCAACTACCTGCACACTAGAGATCTCCTGGACTCTGCGTATAACTCCCCCCCAAAAAGGTCCAAAGGCTTGTGCTGGAGAAGCTGTCCTCTGTTTCCTGAAGGACATCCCCATGGCAAGATCAGAAGCACCCAGAAAGTCACTTTGCTCCACCCCAGAAGGCCAGTTCTGATCTCAAAGTGCTTCTGCCCCAGGACAGATGCAGTCCAGCTGGAGAGAGCAACACCTTGTTTCGATCATGGGGGGGGTGGGGGTGTTTGGTTGTTTGTTATTT
>VZSZ01007377.1:386100-449240 GCA_013398815.1 Ibidorhyncha struthersii | reverse complement strand
TTTTTTTTTTTTTAAAGCAACATCTTTGTATTTGGGTTATTGTCTGTGTTTCAGGTCAGCAAGTTGAAGTGCGGAGCAAGTTGGAGGAGACCAGTGCTGCAGAGCACACAGCTTTGACGCCAGCAGAGCCAGACAAACCCACAGCATTAAGAGCCCCAAACTGAAGCCGCAAGTTCTAAATTGGGGTGACGCTTGTTATTTTTACTTCCTCCCCCCCCTCCAAACCCATAGAACTGTATTGGCTTTCATTTTCCATCACATACACGTTGCTAATGCCCGGTCACAGCCTGTACTGTGGACACTTTAAACATGCACTAGTCTCATACCTGGACACAGAGTAAACAGACGGGTTTGGATAAATGAAAATCAATGAGCTAGCGAAGGTCTCTCTCATTTGATTGACCCAAGGCCCCGGGCAGCAGGCGCAGCAGCACGCAAAACGGTGTTAACGTAGCACAAGTTTAAACTTCATTCACAGGAAATACAGCAACAAAAACTAATAGCAGCACAAATGCAGTCCACAGTATCATTGATCCCAAAACATTAGATGACAGCATCAGATAATGAGCAGTAACGATCTTTTAAGAGCAGCAGCAGCCTGTTTAGCATTGCTTATTTTATCTCGGCACCATCTGAAGCTGCATGATGCTGTATATCTTGTTCAGCACGCACATAACCACCATTGTTTAAACACTGATCTATGAACTACATTCAGGCTTATAAATTCTTATAGTATTTTCCTAGTAAAGTTTTTACGTTGTTTCCCTCACTAAATATATTGCTGGGACTTCTTTACTACGCAGCAGACCCTTCCTACAGTATTGCGCAGTCACATCTACGTATGTTGGCACTGAAAAGTCTCTTAAATAACATCTGTTGTGGTCTAAAACCGATGATCCGTAGGTAAGAGCACATACGGTTATCTACAGTTTTAAAGGACTGGTGCACTTGGGATGTTGGGTCTCTGAAGGGGGGGCAGGGTAGAGTACACGGGGTAATTCATACAGCGTGCGTTGATTCTTCAGGTTTGGACAGTGGTGATTAAGGTGTGCTGAATTAGCCTCTGCGTACCTGCCCACACGGTTGCTATGTGTGCGTAAATATATATATGAAAGAAACCTTGAATAGTTAAAGTGTTAGACATCTACTGTAACACAGAAATAAGGAGATTTCCCCCAAAAGTTTGGGGTGGTGTGTTTTGGGTTTTGTTTTTTTTTTTTTTTTTTTTTTTTTTTGTTTTTTTTTTTTTTTTTTTTTTTTTTTTATGGACTGTATCTTTCTGCCTCTGAAATCAATGGTTCATTTGTCATTGACTTCAATAAGAGCAGCACCCAGCCTAAATACGCCTGTACATTAGTATTGTAAGGAACATCCACACCATCCCACAGCAATACATCAAAGACACTGCATTTCAAAATAACATTGATCTGCTCCAGAGATTTACAAACGGCATTAAAATACATCTTCAAGGTATACACAGTAAAAGCACTAACAACTGAAAGCGTTAGAAAATTTATAGGAGTGTGTCACAGCCAGCAACAAGGTTTTCAAAAGTTATCTGAAGTTTTCATTTGCATCCCTGGAGGAACTGGCTGGTACAGAGGAACAGGAGCTTGAAGCCATGATAAACTCGGGCAAAAAGATTCCAGGTGAGCTCCTGGCAGTTCTGCTCGAGGCCAAATGCTGACAATAGGTTAAAGAAAAACTCCTGCGGTCAGTTTTTCCAAAGTCTGTTAATAGCTGCAGAGGAACTGCTCAAGAGCTGCATACAGATTGGTCCCTTTGCCCATCAGAGTGCTTCACCACCAGCTTAACCACCATGGGGCAGGGTCCCAGGGACCTCCAGGGAAGACACAGGGACAGTTTTCAGCCTGGTAAGACACAGCAGTAGATCAAATGCTAAAGTCTGACTGTAGATCTCCATTTTTAGCCCCCAAACCCCACATCTGCCTTTCTCTGCCCCATCCTTCCCCGTGCATCACCACCTATTTCCATCCACCACAGTGCAGCATTTGCCTGATTTAAATCCCCAGCGCTTGGTCACACCAGTTCAGAGCACAGCAAAGGACAGCCTATTTCCCACTGAAAAACTGCAGTTGTCCATGGCAGTGAATACGCAAACACCATCTTCTCTGCAGCTGAGCTTTGGGGAATGAAGAGTTAATGTTCTCATCTGCATGTCAGGCACAGACATGACTATGGGTCTCACTTCTAAAATACAGTGGTTTAGATTTTAAAGTCTTTTTCACTCGCACCCTTCTCTTCCTAAAAGATCCCTTCTCAGGGGTCCGAGGGGTTGTGCAGATTTGATTCCCTAACTCCTCTGCCTCTTAAATTGGCAATAACTATTTGTAGGCAAAGCCTCATTTCTTTCCAAAACCCCTGGAAACAGTGAAGAGATGCACACTGCGCCGTTCCCTCACAACAAGGAGCCAAAAATGGTAAAAAGGGCAAAAATGAACACGCATTTCATTACCATTTTTTGATTAGCAGTTCCTGAGCCATAACCCCTAATGGCAGTAATTAACTCGCTGAGCTCTAATATAAGCATTACAAAGCCCCTGATGCACGCCGGAGACTCAACACGCCGGGCAGGCACAGCGCTACGCAGCTGCGAGTTTTAAGATGTTGTAAAGAACGTCAAGGAACAATAAACATGATTGAAGAGCTTGTTTGTGGGAACTGTTCGAATGCTCTCACCATACTGTGAGCAACAACAAAAAAAGGAGAAAACAGGCTTAATTGTCTTCATTACGCCTATCAGAAAGACAAGCTACTTGGGAAAGCATCATGCAGGCTCGCATCGCCCAAGACTTCACTAAAATCCTGAAGCTTGTTCCACTTTAGTTTCCAGTTGTCACAGTGAGAAAAGACATTTTCAGAGTATAGACAAACAGAGAATTTGGTATAACAGTTATTTTGTGACTGCTGGACGTGCAAATGTAATCCCCGTGTTATCAGTTCCAATTGCCCCAGTATAATCTCATCCCTAAGGACTTCATCTTTCAGGTTAAAGACAGGTTTGGTGCTTGTCACTACTTCTTTTACCCCTAAGTTGCATGAAGTCAGGACTTGTGCTGCTACACTTGAAGTTTCAAAGCCTTTTAGAGAGATCCTCTAAAAAAAGAGCAATACAGATAATGTCCTGCTGCATCAGAGGGAACACAGGGCTTTCTCAGCGAATAGTTACTAGGAGACTATTTGTTTAACATCAGTGTCACACACATGAAAATAGAAAAATTCAAGTTATCACATTTTCCTGTGCCTCCAGTGCATCAGATCCCCAAAGAGCGCGTGTGTGCTGACGCTGAAGGGCAATCGTACAGTTCAGCCCCACTGCATTCCGCACAGATTTCAAAGGCGCTTTCACATTTCATCTCTCGCAAGACGTGCAGCCTGTGAAGTTGCAAACTGCTTCAGCTAAGTGCTTTAGGCAAGGCTGGACAGGCCGGATCCTGCCTGCACGCCAACGCCGCGGCCCCGAGCCCGGTGGCCCTGTGGGTGCCGTGGCTGAAGGTCACGGCCCATCCCTCCTGCCAGGACCCCAAAGGAGAAATCAAGTCCGACAGCCATCAGCAGGGTCTTTTCTTTACTGAAGGGGAAGGGTGCAAGCAAGGCAGTATTTCTTTCCAAAGCCTTTTCCAGAGTTTCTTCAAAGACATCTCCATAGGGGTTACAGATACCCCTCCCCTTCCTTCCCCAGCATCCCCCCTCTGACCAAGGACAGGGTTTGGCAAGGACAGCCCACAGAGCGGTGCATCCACTGCTATCAGCACCTTCAAGATCATTCAGTATTTACTTTCCCAGGTTAGGTCCCATCCCCAGAGGCTGGGGGATTTCCTCAGCCACTGCGCTGCCAGCGGCTCCCACCTTCTGCTACACAGGGAGAAACCTTCCTCCCCTTGCCTAAACACCTTCTCATCAGGCACAGAAAACGCAGCCCTGAACAGGAACGTTAATTCACACACAGAAACATAGAGCCATACCTGAGATTTCCGGGGACACGCTCTTATTCCACAAGGTGAAGCCTGCAACCTTCCCCAGCCATCAGAGACAGCCTCTGCCCTGGCACTGCTCAGTCACAGCCCCTCACAAGGAGCACTCCTCATCAAGCCCACGGGCTCCCGCTGCAGCTCTTCTACCATCACGGCACCAATCAGCACCTCCACCTCCATCACCGACACCACTGACCAGGTGGGGATGTCTCTGCCCCAGCTGAGGAGCAGCTCATTAAACCCCCACACCGCTACCCTGCCAGAAAACAATTGCCTTTAAACGCCTTATAAATCCAACAGGCTTCCTTATTAAAGCCGGTGCTCCACTAAATCACCTCACCACTTAATAGCGCAAGGTTCAATCTGCACTTGACTTCTCTATTTACTATTTTCATGCTTTCTATTACCAAAGGCGGTGGTCTTAACTGAATGCAATTACACATCTCCTGATGAAAAGCTACACGGATGGTGTAGGAGACCAGCACTCGAGTAGCACAAACCAGCCCCGGGGGGGGATCGCAACCGGGGAATGGTGTCTCCTCTCCCTCCACACCTCGCGTGCCTTGTTGCACCCTCACCGTAACCAGGGTATGCGCGTCTGATGAACTGAACATCTTTTCTTCAAAAACATCTGATATTCGCTCTTTGGCTGTATAATAGAGCTTCTCCCTCGCCAGCCCTGCATGCCGAGAATCCAGCCGGCATCTCCATCCACCGCCTTTATCCACCCTATTTCTGAGGGCAGTGTTTCATCCAAACGGCTAGAAATATTTGCTGCAAGCCTTGAATGAGTTAATCTTTCCCGGGGGGGGGGGGAAATGCTGTTAAATACGTACTCGAAAGGAAGTTTTCTGAAGGCACTGCAACCAGTAAAGTAAAAATCCTGGCACAGCTCAGCTGTCAGCTCCCAGGCAGGGTCTCCGGGTCCTGCGGCTCTGCGATGCAGCAGCCTGGAAACTCAGCAGCTGCTTCATTTAATTTGAAATGGGAGAGTTTGGAGGAATAAGGAAAGGAGCAGTTCTGAAGCGGCTGTGTGCTGTTTTGACATGCAGTCCTTCCCCAGGGAACGACGGTGTGCACGCACATTTTGCCTCTCTGAGGCTGCTACAACAGGAAAGCAGCAGCTCTGAAAGAAGCGGTATTTCCAGTCTTGAAGGGACTCTGATGGGAAAGGGAACCTCTGAGAAATGCCTCTGAAAAGTTAAACCTACCAACCATCACGCTGAAGTGAAAATATGGTATTGATTTACTTTTTTTATGATTAATACCATAGGAATTGAGAAGTCTGATTTTAGTTAATGTAAATTACAGTAAAGCAGTCTGTAACTTTTTAATTGACCCACCGGCTTAGTCAAACTTAAAATGGCAGAGTAAATACCGACAGACAGACGTGCAGTTGTGTGGACGTGGCAGAGAGAAGCAGCACCGTGGGGTGAACACATCAGCCCTTCATCCCATCCACCTCCTCCTTCCCCCTCTTCCTCCCAGCCAGGGAGATGCTCGCGAGTGGGTCCTACCTGCCACCAGCTCCACGCTGCCTTCCCATGCACGGGTGCCTGGAAGCTCAATATGATATATATTTTCTATTAATCAGGGGGCTTTTTTATTCCAGGCATGGCTCAACAGTGTGCATAGGAGCAGAGTGTGCTAATTTATAGCTTATTCCCTTAAGAAGAATTAATATTGTATTCAAAGTGCCTCTAGCTCTTGTTTAGGTTGAAGGGGACATCTCAAGTGAATGAGGCAGGTATCGATCGCCGTGGCCGGGTATTGATGCACCCGAGCACCAGCATGAGCTGACTGCGTGAGGAATTCCCTGGAAAAAATTCCTGAGTGCCATTTTTATGGTCAACCATTAAAAGTGTTGATGGAAGACCTTGTCATCGGCCATGGTAATTTAGCAATATGTGGTAAACATAGAAGTTGTGGCTGGAAAATATTTTTAAATCCTTCTTGAGGTCTTCAGTGGAAGTGCTGAAAATAAATAACGCTATTTGCTGAAACTACGGAATACTTCGTTCACGGATTTTTGGGCTACTTCATAAATATTGAACTGACACAACTTGGGCTTTGGAGGCATTTGGTAATATTGCCAGATTTTCATATTCTTTTTACAGAAACTCTGCTGAGCACTGCCCACCTGCAGGAATGAAGAGGAAATTAAATTTCAGTCATTTCTGTCCCTTCTCTGTCAGAAGAGAGGTAGACCTGGAGATCTGATGGTACTGCTGCCTTCTGCTGTTGCAACAGCCACTGCAAACTTGCTTATGGCAAGGATAAGGAAGATTCACCACCTTTACAATTTGTGATGCTTATGCTCATGTGCTCTACTCAAAATACATCTTACTGCACTTGAGCAACTAAAAAGAAGTAATGCGAAGGTGGTCCAGCACCTTTAAAAATGTCCCAGGAAGGCTACGCTCCATCAAAATCTTCTCCCAGCACCACTTTCCACACATCAAGTTATTTCTCTTCAGGAAGAACTGCAGCCGTAGCCCTTGCCCAGGTGTTTTAGTGCAGCTGCATATGGGCAGCACATCTGTGCTAATAAATACTCCTTTGACAGATACTAGAAATGATTTGCACGGCAGAACAGATAAAGTATTAAGAAGAGAAAAAGGAAAGCAATTCACCGATACCATGAAAAATCAAATTAAATGAACAACCCAGCATCCCTCACCCATGTTGGACCACACTGCCAGAACAGGTCTGGGCTTGGGGACCAGTAACTGTGCTCCCTGGAGACACCTTCACACCTGAAACATGCTCCCTGCACTAAAGCATTTGAAAGATGTCCAAGAAAAATGAGTTGAATTGTCCCTTGCTGTTCCCATCCACTGGGGGAAGCACCGCTAGATCCCGCTGTGGGGCCCACAAACATCAGGTGACATCTCCGAAATAATGATGGACCTCATCAGTGACTTTCTTTCCTCCTAGTGCTCCGTCAGACTTTACTATCAGAGTTATGAAATCCTCTGGGGCAAACGCAAAATGTGAGGTGATCTGACCAAACAACACATAGTATCTATTTTTTTTCTCCTGGTGGGACGGACCACACCACCTCCGGTGGGCAGCATCCTCCCAGCTGCACAGCAGACAGGCCGTTGCCACGCAAACAGGGGATTCAACGGTGATTTTACAGCAGAGCTTTTCTAAGTGCGGTTCCCTGCTGTTAAAATCAGGAGAGAAGTCAGCTGGGTAAGTGTGATGCTCTGGTGTCACCGTATGATTTGAGCTTTCAGTAGAGGAAACCGGTTTCAGGGCTGCGACGAACGGCTTCAGTGAACTGTTCGCTATCATTTAAGCGATAATAAAACCCGATAGCAGTGTATCTCAGGCCATCTCTGAGTGCCACAGCTTTACCTGGGAAACTTATGTGAAAAGAAACTCAACAAACAATACCATATCTGTTCAGAAAGATAAACGGTCTTCATGGTAATGACTTTTTTATCACCCCGGGGCGGAGTGGGGAAGAGAACAATTTACTTTGCTGGTTTCCATTTCTCCATCTACTGTCAGACAAAATAGCGGGTAGACATAGAACCTTTTCAAATGAGAGCTGGCAGGTTCATGGGAAAATAGTTTTAATATATTTGAGTCCAACACTCTCTACTTTATATTATTCAGGGTAAGCATGATTTGCAGCTCTCGCAGTGTCAATTTTTTTCTATTAATTGTTAATGAAACAGCCAGATCTCCTGGGGGGCAGAGGGAGGTGTTGTTTTCTAATTTTTCAAATCAAGAATATTGTAATAATCCCTCATTAATTCAATCATCTTTCTGTCAGATAATTGCTGTATAATTTAAGGGGTAAGGTTTTAAATAAAGATCCTGGCAAAACCATCAGGTTGATTTAATACGTATCCTCCATCTAAGTGAAACTCAAAACCTTTGGAAACAATCTGAAAATCAAAGGTAGGTGGCAACGGAAATGTCATAACTCTTCATACGTGTCTTTTTTTCTCTCTTTTTTTTTTCTTTTTCTTTTTATCAATCTCTGTTTTCTTTTGTTCGGGTGTTTTTTTGTTTTTTTTTTTTTTTGTTTTTTTTTTTAAATCATTTGGAAAGAAACATTGATCATGCTCCTTCAGCTCCCCAAAAGACTTCTTTTCCACCCTTGACCAATTTTCCAGGAGAAGCAGCAGAACTCATCTGGTTTCAGCTCTGTGCGGCACAGTGCTGCTCCCCAGCACTCATTTCTGCTGGAGGAGCACGTTGGCAGAGACAGCACCAAATTCTGCTCCGTCCTTGGCAAAATACTGTATAAACAGCACTGACTAAATGCTTGTCTCCCACTTACCGGCTCTGCCAGAATTATTTGCTGAATTGTGCAAGAGTTCATTCATCCAAATCTTGAAAAAAATCAATAGCACTGAAATGCAGTAAATGCCCAGATCTCCTGTTTTTTTGGGACACATCCTAAGCCATGTCAGTACTTAAGGCAGTGCTAATATTGGCTAACCTCTCTAAAAACATCACCCAGTTTCTTTAAATGAGTGCAACGCTCGCTTCCCTCGTTTTCCTGGCTGTCAGGTTGTATCACTTAGGGAACACACTTCCGAGCTCCTTATCGTGCGGACAGGAGTCATCTGCTTTTACCTCTGCTTCGCCTGGCTGGGCACGTCCTGCCAAAGCCAAAAAGTAAGAGGCTGCTGTAAGATATTTCCACCTGCTAGAAGAGGAGGTATCTTTGAGTCAAGATGAGCAGGGAAGCTTTCACTGTCTTTTTTTTAAAATGCTGCTATGTTGAACCAAACATCCCTCTAGAAACTGTTATTGAGGCAGTTCCTCAAGCCCAGGAGGAAATTTCTAGTCAAAACACACCACAGCAAATACTGCAGCGATGTCTTTGCGTCGTGTACCCTGTGCACGTGTCCCCAGCCCCGGGCTGCACCGGCTTTCTGATGGATCTCAGTCTCTCACCCTCTTCTCTTCCCACACGTAGAAGGTTTTGAATGGTCCCATTTCTGCGCTGGCACAAACCGATAGCAACGTTTTCAAAACTAGACGTTTTTTGGTGATGGATTTTTGTTTTCAAATCATCCCAAGTTATTGCCATGTGATCAAATTTGCAGCTTCTTATCTGTGTCATCCCTGACAAACGAGACCATGTCTTGTTTTCCAGCTGAAACACCCAACCAATAATCAAAGCTGTCCTGCCTTAATCCTTCGTATTCAAAGGTCAGCGCATCTCCTTCCACCACATCTCAAAAGAGCCCTCCTTTCTAAAAATAAAATAAAATAAAAATATTTCAATACTTTGGGCTGACGTTGGACAAGGTTAAATTACAGGGAAAGTGTCCACAGTGAAAACTGTCCTATTTGCCATTACTGGGAGAATGCAGAGGATGCCACCCATGTCTTATAGTGACAGAAATGACCGCTTAATGCAATTCTACACTGTCTTTTCCTGAAATTACTGCAGGTGGTAAGATAGAACTCTTAGCTGTTTGAATCTCACAATTCACTCACCAGGATGATCATTTTAACTTGCTTCATCAAATCATTATTTCTAATTAGAGCTACAAGTCAAGAGATGTAGATACGTAAAAATAAATATATTTTCCAAATAGCTTCTTAGGTAGAAAGAGAAAATGAGGGTAATTTAAAGAGCAATAATGCTAATAGGCTACAGAGAGGAATACAGGAAAGATGAGTGTTACATTTGACGCAGATGGAGACAAACAGAAGAAAGCAGGACACCTTTGCTGGGGCAGCCTTTCCCCTAAAGCCGGCCAGAGCAAACCAGCCATGGTCAGAAGAGCCAGAGGGGAGCATTTGACGTGTTGGTCAAAATACTCTAAATGAGTTCAGCTAGGTGAGGTGAGCAGCAGTAGAGGCCAGGAGAAGAGCCAGCCCTCTCCTCTGACTCCTGGTGGAGGTCCTCCTCCCGTGCCCTCTGCCTTCCCTGGGAAGTGTCACTTTGCGTCCACTTCTACGAACAGCAGCTCTCCTAAAAAGACTATTGAATGTGGGGCAGACCTCCTGGGAAGCACCATAAACCAGCAGCACGCAGGTTCGTCTTCGCTTGGCTTTAGGACAAGCTGTTGCAAGCACGAAGTGCAGCAAGATTAACAGAACATTCATCTGAAAGCTCACACTACCAGGCATGGAGGGAAAATGAGCTTTGAAATGGGACTTACAATTAGATCATCTTCTGGATGCACAATAATTAGCATTCCCTGAATTGCTAGAGCCCCAAAGTCTGATGAATTGGGTACTGTTTCCCCTGGCTCTGCAGAAATATGCATCTTCAGGGCACGGACATGCTCAGACAGTTGTTTTTCAAAACACTTGCTGGCTGGTACAGCACAAACTCCTTCACGTGGACTGAGAGTCTTAAATGTCTTTAAAATTTCTCTGAAAACTCAAGGATAAATGAAATTGTTAGGGGGATCAGGAGGTGTGTGAGCATCTGTATACATGCCTGTGTATACAGGTACATGTGTCCCGAAACTGCCCAAACTGACACTATGTTGTATATGACACTGGGTTGGACACGGGAGGTCCTAACCACCCATTACCATTCGACCTAAATTCCAATGAAAAGAACACAAATATGTATTTTTCCCTTATTTTACTAAATCTTACTTTAATCTCCTCCTTAATTTAGAAGTTTTTCTATGGCGTTTTAAATTAGCAATATTTTTTTAAGGTCTCGCCAGTCTTTGTACATGGCTTTCATGCTAATCGTCATGAACAACATAAAGGGAAAGCAGTGGGATCATCAAAGACTGGGAGGGCCCACTGGATCCAGGGCTGTTGTGCTTGATTTATACAACTGACTTGAACTGTTCTGGCAGTCTCTTGCCTTTATTGAGCAAATGTTATTTATGCAGGTGTGATTTTTTTTTTTTTTTAATACTGGATTCTGTCAGCAACTGCTTTAATCTGTTTTCATATCTTAATAAGTGGTAATTGGAAATATCAACTGTTTTTATCTCCTCTTCTCTTTTATAGAATAAGTGTTGCAATGATGAGTTCAAAGAGACACCAGAGCTATTTCCCAGCTGTCATTTAATAAGCAATCTGGAAGATTTTAGGTCTTCTGGAGAACATGGTGAATACGGTCAGTCTCCGGCATCAGCTGTGCTTCAGAGTCCTGAAAGTACCACCTCTTGTAATGAGTCTTGCTTTAGACTTTCAGAGAGGTATTAATATTTTTTAGGATCATATCACTTATCGTAAGAGGTTTTTAATGCCTCAACTTATCTTTAAATTTCTCTTCAATCTTTCAGAAATGGAAGCAGGACTGAATACAACAGGCATTAGACGCCCTGCCTTTTCCTATTTCAGCTCTTGTTGTTATCATATATTGACAAAAGCCATTACAGGAAAACGTTGTGTACCCCACCTCTATTTTTCAATGCTCAGAATAGCTACTTGTGTCCTCGTAACTGCCGCTGGCTGGTAGAGAGCAATGAAAGGCAGGTAATCAAGAAGTCTGGACCCATACGGTGCCTTGAGGGCCTGGTCAGGTTGCTGCTAACTCATATATTCAGTAAATCTGTAATAATAGAAAATAACATCACATGGCAATCACAGAAAATAAATATATGGCCACAAAGGTTAAACTGAAGGCTGCTTCATTTGTATAAAACCATTGTTTTTCTTAAAGCGAGTAGCCGATTAAACTTTGAAAGAGCAAAAATAATTCCTTGAAGGGCCTACATTGCTCTCTTAAGACTGATCTTTATTGGCGGGGGGAGAGCATGTCCACTCTAATGGAACAATTTAAATGCATAACGGTTAAAATAAACTCCTTAAAGCATGTCTCCACATCCCTTATGGTGACTAGTGAGACATCGCTTTTTCATAAAATACTGTATAACTGAGAGATATTTAAAGCAGAAAAAAAATTTACACTGTCTATCTCAGGCTGGTCTGTAACAATTTCTACACTTAAAGGAATGATTGATTGTGTGAAAGGTAAAACTAAAATGCACTTTGCATTGCTTTGCAGCTTTAAGCCTCCTTTCTGGTTTTCCTTATGCATATGTAACGTTCCCAGGGAATCTACTGCAGGGAAGAACAAAGTAGCAGGTAAGATGACAGAAGAGCAAAAATTAAAAAAAACACCCCAAAACACAAAAAAAAACCAGTCCCCCCAAAACCCCACCAAGGTAAACCAAACCTCAGTATTGTACGTGTCCCCTGTAGAAGACACCCACCTTAGAATCACAGAATGGTCTAGGTCGGAAAGGACCTTAAAGACCATCGACTAGTCCCACCCCCCTGCCCTGGGCAGGGACACCTCCCCCCAGCCCAGGGTGCTCCAAGCCCCGTCCAACCTGGCCTTGAACACCTCCAGGGATGGGGCAGCCACAGCTTCTCGGGGCAACCTGCGCCAGGGGCTCACCACCCGCACAGCCAAGAATTTCTTCCCAATATCTCATCTCAATCTACCCTCTTCCAGTTTGAAGCCATTACCCCTCTTGCCCCAGCCCAGGCTGGTGGAAGGTAAGTGCAACTCTTCCTATATGATTTGGTGAGTCCCAGGGCCCTCTAGACTGACCCTGCAGCTCGGTGGCTGCGTTGGTGTCCTGCTGCCTCAACGCGATGTCACCTTGCGGGGCCTCCCACGGGAGCAGAGCTCTGTGACTAGCACTGCTCCTCCTAAGGGTTATCAGCAAGCTCAGAGTTGATGATTCATGGCAGAATAAATCAATTCTGGGTACTTTTCCTTGTATTTCATTTTAAGAAGGTTAAATAAATAAATCTACATTTAAGCAAATTTATTATCTGGCTAATGCATTGCAATTTTACGCTGATGGAAAGCTAGAGCAATCCAATCAAAGTCACAGATAGGCTGGAAGCAAATCAATGAATTAGAATGATCACATCTTCTTCATCAGCCATAAAACAGAGTTTGCCATGACAAAGAACTACCTTCTGTCAGGAGAACTGATGGAGGCTTCGCCTTTCTTCCAGAGTGAGGCCCTGGCTTAAATTGGGAAGCTGTCAGGTTGAAAACATCCGAAAACTTTACTTCAAATACAATTACTTCAATTACAAGGCAAGGAGACTTCTGAGGGAAGACTGGAGATGAATGAATTTGGCCAGTGGAAAATAGAAGAGTGAGGTCCTTGCCCATCCCTGCAGGCAGGAACGCCAGTGCCTGCCTGTGTGGAAGGGCACAAGCTCGCTGCCGTCCCTTCCACAAAGGAAGGGACAAGATCTTTCCACTGCTCTATGTTTTTGGTGCAGTGAGACCCCAGTAAGGACGCTGGTGTCCCAGTCACTGTGCACAGACACAGAAAAGCTGGCAACAACGGGGGATCTATTTGCACTCATGGTTTTTCTTTAAAAAGCCAACAACCAGATCTTGAATTTTCAACAGCGAGTGGAAAATATATATAGAAACCAGCTTGCTTGGTAGAAAACCTATTTTTTATTAAAAATCAATTCCTCCACCCCATTTCCAGAGACAGCTAGTAAATCCTGAGCACTCAGCTTCAGATCTCGTGTGCAACGAGATGCAACTGCTCCTCCCCAAGACACTTCTCTAAACATGAGTAATGCCCTGAGCGCAGCCGTCTCCACCTCCCTTTGCATTTTGCAACACCGTCAGCTTCCCCGTTACATCCATCCATCGACGTTATGAAGAGCTATCAATTGCCGTGCCACTGGGTGACCCAAACTCTGCTTCTCCTATGTGCCATGCCCTTGCACCCCGCTGCAGTCCTGCTCTCCTACCCCTTCGGCAGCAACCTGAAGAGCTTTGCACGTTTGTGTGCTCGTTCTGGCTTCTTCTTGCCAGCTGCTCGCAGGCAAGGTCTTGCTCTTAGGAGATGTGACTCCTCCTCACCCACTCTCACACTCGGGATCGTGCCCCGGTTAGTGCAGCACAGAGCAGCAGTGTCAGAGCCCATTGAGAACCCAGACAAAGCTTTAAATATCAGTCAGAAGAATTAAGAGTAGTTAATTCCAGTAATTACAAGTGATATCAGTCAATTTTATGCATGGGTGGTTAAGACACCAAAGGCTATAAAATCGTATGATAATGAAAAGAACAATCCTAACAGCTTTTATTTATTGCCTTTTCTATCGCTGGAAACCACAACCACTGCTGTAAATGTGTAAACAATACCAGTGAAGGCTTTAATGCATTTTATCACCAATTTCCATTGTCTGGAGGCCAATGAGACAAGGCTTTGTGCTCCACGTATTGTGTAACTAAGATCTTTTTAATGAAAAGCAAAGCTAAGACACTTTTCAACCAATTTATGTAGGAAACTGGAGGCATCTAGGACAAAAATACACAGCAGGGAGGTAAGACTCTTGTAGATATCAGACACTTAATTGTATTTATTATATACTTACTTGTATGAGGGGCACACAGGCAGAGCCCACCCCAGGCTGCTGCTCACAATTGTGGTCAGAGGATGGCAAATCCCCTTAAAAACCAGGAAAAATAGTTGGGTTTGGGCTGGGTAGGTGGGAAATGCTCACAGTCCACGTGGCACAACTGGGGTCAGTCTCCTCTACCTTTTCCTCCAGCACACAACAAAATACACGGCAAAGTACACCTGGATGGTGCCCCACTCCCTTGGTCTATCGTGGGCACGCTGGGAATTGGGTTTGGTTGGGGGGGGGAGTTAGGTCATTCCTCTCAGATTAGTCAAGCTACAAAAAGCCTTCTTTCTAAAAAAGTTACCCAAAGAAAACACATTTCACACGTTTTCTAAATACTGTTGGATGCCTCCAGGCTAAACATTCTTGAATTAATTCTGTTACATCTTTCCTGGCTGAACTATAATTATTGCAGCAGTGGGGATGAGTCATCACTAGCTGTAGTTTATCTTCTGGAATATAGCGTGTACTGTACCTAATACTGTGTGCGCTGGAACTAAATCAGCTACTTAGTCCAATATCCTTATTATAAAAAAGAAGAGGCGAAGACAGGATCTATCTGTCGTTCGCATGCAATGCGTAGCACAAGCCCTTAATTTGCACCTTTCCTACAAGAATCGTAATAAGAGATTCGATCTTATGTTTAATTGTCTCTGTGTGCCATGTGTACACATAAAGAGCAACAATCTCAGGAGAAGAAACGCAGAAGCTGGTGAGAAAAAGTTGGAAATAAAGGAGGAAACCCTGCTCTGGGTATTTGCCCTTTCCTTTTGGGTGTCCTTGTGGGCACGGGGAGGCTCCGGGTGGCCTCACACCAAGCCATGCCCCTCCAGGTGACCATCCCCATGTCCTTTGGAGGAAACCCCTGGGGACTGGGTGTTCATGGGAAAGCACAGCCTCAGCAATCATACGCTTTTTGTACATTCTCAGAAGGAGTTCAGATTTCCTCATTTCATCTCCAGTTGAAACACCTTAATTTAAGCTTCCCCCATTTCGTTAAATTAGCTTCCACTTCCTAATTAACAGCTTGTGCACTTGAGAAATGTCGCCTCC
Source organism: Ibidorhyncha struthersii (assembly GCA_013398815.1). Lineage (NCBI taxonomy): Eukaryota > Metazoa > Chordata > Aves > Charadriiformes > Charadriidae > Ibidorhyncha > Ibidorhyncha struthersii. The sequence goes on along the minus strand of VZSZ01007377.1, from coordinate 433,839 downwards.
TGTTTTAAGAGTAATGGCTCTTTCCTATTCTAGGCTCTCCCCTAATTTGTTCTCTGTCAAAAACTTTAGAGATAGCAGCTTTTAATTATGCGAAAAGGTAAGTCATCAATTTGTCTGTACCACCCCTGTTAAAGATTTCCTTCACAAAAGTTATCGTTGTGGCTTATTGCACTGAAGCCTTCAGAGATCTGCCACTCTTCATGGCTGTGCCTACTTACGGCTTTAGTTTTCTCCCTAAAACCATCTTCAAATTGGATCAAAAAATTTTCTTTTCTTCTGGCCTGCTAAAAAGTCCTTATTATAAACGAACATGTCACTCCCAAAGGAAATGAAGAATATTTCTGTGACCACATCAGCTTCCCCCAAAATGAAGTGACAGCTCACAGGTCGAACACGGTGATGACAGGCAAAAATGCAAAGCTTGAGAGAGCATCTGTGCGAGCTTAACATTAGGAAAAGGCATGGATTTCCTATTTTCAGAGACAAACTCCCTGACAACAACTCATATTTGTCTGATAGTTTGAAGGACACCCAAAAGCACCAACAACGGGGGTGCCCAGGCTCTCCTGAACGCCAGGAGCAACTCCTGGGGCCGATTTATCAGGTTATATTTTAGGGGAAATTTCGCCGCCATCCCTGTGGGGCTCATGCCAGTGGGAAGATCCAGCGAGGTTTACGGGCATGCTGCAAACCACCTTATTCCTGCAGACTTCGGGGTGGTTGCTTCCTCTTCTGCATGGTCCCAGTGTACTGTATTTTATAGGGTCATTTTTTCCTAATCAGATTGTCCAAAAAATATTACCTGAGTGGTGTAATTCTGAAGTTATATCTGTTGGGTCTATTAAGCAGTTCACGTCTGTAGTCTGCGGGGCTCTGGTTTTATTTTTTTTTTTTCCCCCCAGTGTCTGTGTTTAGGTAGCACTTACTTTAGATGTAATACACCTTCCAGGATTTGTCCTCTCGCGGTTAGATTTATCTTTCCATGCTCAGATTTTGCTACTATGGTACCTATAAACACGGGCAGTTAGAAGTCACAGCTGAAACTACCAGTTTTCTCCTCTAAAATTAAAAAGTAGGCTCTGGCTTTCATCAGCAGCGTGACTTGAGGTAAATTAACTTTCACTTTGGCTTTTGATGGATGTATAATGAACTCCGCATTGTTCAGCTGGAAATCTTGGAGCTATTTTTCATTCCAAATGTCTTCTGAGCAGCACGTTTGACAGGTTATTAAGATTTTAGTATCACTGTGGAAACATTTTTCTAGGCTTCTTGGCTAGGAACAGGAGAGGTTCACTGCACCTTCTCCATCTCCACACCAGTGCACCAGCGTGCTGATCTCCTAAACTAGCTGGTTTTCAAAATTCAGCTTTTTTTTTTTTTTTTTTTGGATTACTGCGTATAGGAAATATCTAATAAGCAATGATTTCCAATTCTGGTTTCTTTGTCCTAATCACCAAGCTGCACTGAGCAAGGCTTTCACATCAGTTAATTTAACTACTTAAGTGTAGGAAGTTTAGCTATTAGTCATCAGGAAAGGTCACGTTTCTTTGAAGGATCACCAAATTACGGAGCCAGGGAGATGCTGGCTGGAGAGCAGCTCCGGGAGCTCATTTAGAGACCTGGACCTCGCAGCATCCCTCTGCCAGGGCAGGAGCGAGGACTAGCGGTGGGACAGCAGAGCGATGCTGGATGCTCCTGACTGCAGCTCTCTGGCCTATAAGGCGAGATTTTTACTATCTGAATTACTCAAACCTCTTCTGCTTGTGCACTATTTCCATTAATCTCACTTCTATAAAGGTTTTCATGATTTGCAATTTTCCAAGCAATTTACAGAACACATTTCAGCTTTCTACTGAAAGGACATCACAAGCAAATGTTTTGCTTTTCATGGCGTACTATGACTTAAGTGCTTATGTACTGAAGACAAAACTTTTAAACTTTGAAATAATCTATCACAATGAAAATAGTGAAATATTTTGTGAACAGAAACTAAAGAAAAGGTAAAAATCTTCATAAAACAAACATACTCAGGTAGATTAAAACCCCAGCCGCGGTCCACGCAACCATCAACTTCTGCTTCTCCTCTGTACTTCAGTTTTGGTTACCAAACTGACTTTCTGGTACCTGAGAGTAGGTGAGGGAAGAAATACCTCTGGAGGGGTATAGGACAAGGTGAGCCCTAAGGGAGGCAGGGAAGAGAGGGGCAGGTATTGGATGAGAAATGGGCTCCAGAGGCAGTTTTGGAGTTTCCAAAGCCCGCACCTGGCAAAAGAATTTCGGAGTTCTTCAGAAAGCGCAATCTGATGACACATAATATCACTTTCTTGAGGAATAATGACAAGACGGACGCCTTTTGTTCACTCTGTTCTCATATAACTATTTCTCGCTGTCTGAGTCATCTCGTCAGCCTGCTCAACTACAGAGAGATTTTATTGGTGTATAAAGCCAGTGATTCATGTCCTGTATTTCAGAACTTCACGAAAGAGAGGAAAAGGGTCTCCAATATTTTTATGAAAAAGCAGCATTTGGCCAAATTAGAAATTATCAATTAGCATCGACCACAAAGCTACCGTGAAATTAGCGCCAAATGCAGCACTTTCTTAGTGTCTAAGCTTCAACCCTAACCAGCCTTACCTCAGGGTCATAGAATCATAGAATTGTCCAGGTTGGAAGGGACCTTTAAGATCATCAAGTAAAACCATTAACCTAACCTGACAAAACCACTTCTAAACCATATCCCCAAGTACCACGTCTACCGTTTTTTAAACACCTCCAGGGATGGTGACTCCACCACCTCCCTGGGCAGCCTGTTCCAATGTTTGCTAACCCTGTCAGTGAAAAAATTTTTCCTAATATCCAACCTAAACCTTGCCTGGCGCAACTTGAACCCGTTTCCCCATCTCTCTACACCCTCCTTTCCGGTACTTGTAGAGAGTGATAAGGTCTCCCCTCAGCCTCCTCTTCTCCAGGCTAAACAGCCCCAGTTCCCTCAGTCGTTCCTCATAAGACTTGTCCTCCAGACCCCTCACCAGCTCCGTTGCCCTTCTCTGGATATGCTCCAGTGTCTATCAGTGCTATCATTTTTGAAGTCAGCAGCTTGGGTTAAACTGGTATGGTTGGGTGTACTTCTCAGCTCCAGGGCAGGGACAAGTAGAGTCATATTAAGAAAGGTAACTCTTCAATTCATTTCTGTCTTGCAAAAGCTTCATTATGAAAGGCCACATGGAACTTTCTACTCCAGGGTCAGATTAATTTTTTTAAATTATTTTTTTACTAACACTGATAAAATGCCTTCAGAACAGAAGTTATAAAGTAAATTGAACAAGTCACTCACTAGTGTTTGAGTATCTTGACAGTTTGAAGGTCCAAAGTTACTAAATAGAAAGTCTTTTCAAAGGGAGAATATTTCTAAAATTAACCCTGCTCCATTTTTTATCAGCTTTGCCTTCCTGAACTGTGAACAAGAAATACTATTTGCACAAGAGGAAGAACAGAGAAGTTGCCTGAGATCTGAGGGTCATTTGAATACATATAACTCCACCTTCAAACCTTGCCAGCTACGGTGATGAACATTAAAGTATGATAGCTTTGCTTTTAACAACCCTAATTCCTCTCTCTCTCACCAGCAGATCTGCTGTTTGCACCAGGATACTTGATGGACAAAACTGAATTTTAATCTTTTCTGTCATTTTTTTTCCTGAATGCTATAAATCAGCATTTTATGAATGAATAAATCCCATCTGCCAGCTGTTAAAAGTCCGTTTCAAGGCTATGATATCTAGGTCATTTTATTTCATGACTCTGGTGCCACCAACAATAAATAAAGTTGTTACTGCAACTAAAGATGTTTCAGTCTTTCTCAAAGTGAACTGTTAACATAAGCTGGTACCGGTTGAAAGCACTTGCCTTAAACACGTATGCTGCTCTGACAGCAAGTGGACAGTCTCCCTTCACCATCAGCCTTGGGCTGTCTCATGGGTTGTACATCGTTAATTAATCCTGCGAAGGCCACAGCCCAGCGACCTTGGGAAATGAGCAACTGGCCAACTGGGATAAAGATGAACGATGGCACGCTGGAAAGTGTACTTGTACTGCTCGAGTCTGGCTGCCTTTACCAAAGCTCAGAGTATGATATTACATGAGCCTTGGTACGTCCTAGATCCTCTTGGAGTGTCAGCCACAAAACACAAGTACGTTAAAATTTGGATGAGATGAGATCAGTCATTTACGGCTTGTTGAAGAATAATTTACACATAAGCGAGAGGGTATATTCCTACTGCATGTAAAAACAGATGCACACGCTTAAGGGCTTCCCCTATAAGTGATGATGAGCATCCTGTTCCAGCCAGAGACAGTTTGTTGCAAAGCTTTAGACCTAAGAGAATAGATGTTCTGAAAACTGTGCACCTCAACACACATTTATCTCTCTGCCTAATTTACATGTACAGTTATTATTTGTGTGGGCAGCAGCAGCCACTGTGCATGTGGATGATTAATGAAACGTGTAAAAAACCCCACACATTTGGTTGCTATGAATGTCGCATAATCTTGATAATTTTGTGCATAATTTGTGTCCAAAGCACTTTTTTTTCCTCATGCAGCTACACCCTTTAAAAGCCAGTCTGAGTACTGGGAATCCGTCCCCATCACTTTTAACCTCGTGCAATCTTGAGATCAAGAATGCAAAGTATAAAAGTAAAATTTCTTACTAATAATATCCCTAATGTTTTGTTTAGTTTGGGTTCTGGTTAAGTGGTCACTGATTACATTAAGTGTTATGCTAATGAAGCGTAAGATACTATTTCCATGCTTGTCCTGAGCCGGCACAATATTACCCAAGAGAAAAGGCAGAGATCCTTTCCTGGTGCATTTGTCCCTTCAAAATTGGAAATTGTTATCACTAAAATAATCGACGCACAACATTTCTTGACACGTCTGTTTTTAATTAAAGTATATTTCAATTAAAAAGGGAGAACAATTTTACAGGAATCTTTCTGCCAGATGGTGATCCCTAATTTACCTCAAATGTGTTGGATGCGGCATGATTTGTTCCTGATTAGCTGAGGTTGATCCAATGTGTAAAATAATGTTTGTGCTATGAAAAATGAGTTGAAATGACCCTGTGAAATGACGATATGGGTCTTTTCTTCCATTGATATCTGAGCTATTTAACAATTAATGGGAATTCTGGCTTTGTCCTAAGACTACGATTGTGGAAAAGAACCACTACTGATTCAGCAACCAGGGATGCTGTGAGTACTCCACGAGTACTGTGGCTGTAGGTAGCTATCGAGTCCCTAAATCAGCTCCCCATCCTCCCCTCATCTGCAGGTTGGCAGTGAATATGCTAATTATCTTCCATTAAAAAAATAAATAAAAAATTCAGTGAAGCAACTTAAACGCAACTTCAGCTTTTTCTACTGTTAAGACTCCTAAAAAAAACCCCAACCCCAAATACAGAACATATTTTCTCACACAACGTGTTGCTATGTCCAAGCAATTTGTACAAATTCTGCGTCTGGCCTGTGGAGTTCACAACTTCAGCTCCAGCAAAACAGTTTTCAAGACCTAATTGGAAAATCTGTGCTGCAATACGGGTGACTGTTAGGTGGCTCCTTTCACTTTTACATACTTTCATTTCTGCCAGCTCTTAATTTGGCATGCTCATTGATGGTGAATGAATTGGCTGCACCATACCGAAACAGCAAATCACGCACACAATGAACATTAATATTTCCAGCATGTAAAATACCCCTTACACATCAGTGAAATACATCTTTTATAAATTAAAGTGAGAATGCAACCATGATTTGGCACTATATTAGCAGATTATGGATTGCAATTTATTGCTGTGGCTGAATGCCAGTCCAAAACCCCCAAGTCTTGGATCACCTTCAGCGCCCTTCAGACTTTCCCTCTGCTCTGCTGGGTGCTACGTGTAAATTTCCACTTTTTGGATTATTATAATAATATTTTTTTTATATACACTGGTGATTTAAGCTTATTCTAGTGCCAGAACTAGAAGCAAGCAAGTGCTGCAGCAAGGGGCCAGGATACCATAACTGCTGGAGAGGCTACAAATCCCTCAGCTGCTCTGGTAAATCTGGACCTGAGAATTGGGCAGGATTAAGGACCATGAGGTTACACGGAAACTCGCCGCAGTCACTGCATAAACTCCTGCTAATATGAGAAGTTTTTATGTTCGGGCGTAAATAATCCTAAACCAGATCTGACCACATTAGTATTTTACGAGTGGAGAAGAAGAACGGAGAGATGTGGCAACGGGAATGAGCTGTGAGTGGATAAAGTGTTGTCGCCCTTCAGCTTTCCAGCAGTTGTTATTTCTTTCTGTGACTATCAATAAAACTTTACCTTAGCAGTAACTCGCAGGAGGTGTAACTGGTAGGAAAGTAGATTCTCCGATATCTTGGTATTTGCTGCTGCAATACTATATGAAATGTTAGTTGGCATCTGAGACCCCAATCCTACTCGCTGGGTCGTTGTCAGTAGACCCCACGTGCCCAGGGAGGCAGTTTTACCGTCAGGGCATTGCTAACTACCTGACACATTAATTCCATGGTATTTGCAATGACCCCTGGAGCCTTAATATCTCACCAGCCCCACTGGGAAGAAATGACTTCTTTTCAAAAGCTCAGTTCAGTGGCACTTGCCCGGCAAAGCAGAAGGTCCCTGCAGGACAGGCGGCATTTTAAGATTTCCAGCTCCCATTTCATAGCGTAAAGATCATCCTCTTACACACCAGCCATGGCAATACTTGGGAGCTAACACAGCTAAATGCTTCTTTGCATACCACTGTATTTCTTAGAGGGCAAGGTTTTCCGTTTCGAAACCTTTTTTTAATTTGCATTTCAAAGTAGCTATAAAATATGAATTCCAGTGCAAAGCATTAGCATAAAGCCATTCAGTATTAAATATTCTGTCAAAAGTGCCAGGAAAAATTCCACAACTATTGCATTTCCATCTGGCAACATCTTCCTACCCTGAATATTTACATAAAATATTTCCGCAATAAAGAAAAATTATGAAACATAAACTCTTTATATTATTTCCAACTAGATATCTTCTTCACAATTGTATAAGCCAAGGAACCCTGCTATTGCAAACAGACTAATTCCCTCTTTTCCAACTATTTCAGAACAGTTTCAGAAAAACCCTCCCTGCTCTGTCTTTCACTTAAATGTCTAGGTAGATTTTTAAATGTATAAGATTTTGGGGTTTTAAACCCATAAGAAATCACTAAAGAGAGGCTGAACAAGGTCCTCCTGTTCACTGCTGTTTGTGCGCTCAGTTCCACCTCCATTTGCAACTCCAGCTTGCCGAATTATTGGAGTAAGTTGGTGCACAGCATCATTTTCCCCCCCAGTACTGAATCTATTGACTTAGCCCTAAATTTTCATAGCTACATCTTTGCAAGTTAACATTTAACCTGGCACTACCCTATCTCACAGAATTAGACTTTAAATACTGTATTTACAGCATTCTTCCGCTGGGCAGCAGAGATCTTGTGCAGCAGAGAAGACAGTTATCATGAGTAAAATAAAGAAGGAAAATAGATGGGACTAAGTTAGGATCTGATCTTTGATCAAGCTGGGAATTAAAGTTGGAGACACTGAGCTAAATTCCGCGTCTGGGCTACGGTGAGGCTCACAGGGAGAGGAGCGCGTGTTAGATGCCCGTTTGTCACCGCGGCTTTCACATGGATTGGGATACATCTGCGAAACCCTCCTCCACGCACGGTAAATCAGTTTGTAAAGATGCATTGCTGAAAGGAGAGGGTGCTCCAGACATCTAAGTGTTAAAACTCTTGACCCAACATTTCACATGGATTAGACTGCGTAGCTCTGTTTGCCACCACCACCTATTAAAATAATTCATGAAAGATACCACCATATTATACTCTGTAATAACTCTTTAGCCCAATAGTGACATGGGTATGATGTTTGTAATAATGGAGATGAAAGCCACATTAAAACAAGGTAAATAACTTAGGCATGCTATTTTTTCTTTTCGCGTCACTGTCTGGGAATGCTATTCACACCAGTTCTGTTCAGAGCTTATTTCAGCAAAAAGGTCGTGCGCGTTTCAGTCGCAGAAACAAGGAATTTTAATGCAAAGCATATTTTCTTTCCTTAAATACGCACATTTGACTAATCCTTGCCATCATTACATGTCAGTCTTCTAAGAAAAGGAGGAAGAAAATGCAAAAAAAGAGTATGTTTGTGTTCTGTACATGTCCATGCAGGTTATATGGAATAGGCAAACATCTTGCTCACGCGATTATAAATTACTTCTAAATTGTAGATACTTCTATTAATATATAGCTACATTTCCCAATCATTTACATCAAGGTTAATTCCCCCAAACTCACGCACTTTTCATGCTTCAAATGAAGTTCAACAGAAATTAACCTTACCTCAGGCACAAGCTGTTATTTAACCAAGTAAATAAAGAGCACCTTGCGACACCCTCCCCAGCTCCCTCATGGGTTCCCTGGTTAACACCAAGCGCCTGAACTCAGAATAGGGTGACGCTCCGGGACTGCAGGGGACGGCGTATGTTTAAAACACACAGAAGGAGCCCAAAAGCCAACACAGTAAAGGTTCCCTTTCAGACAGTAATCAATCCGGAATACCCAGCCAACAGCACTGCAGCAACACCGCTGGGGGAATTAGAAACACAGCTTGTCCCCCCCGATTTTGGTGCCCAGTGACTAGGGGACACGCTAAAGGGCACCTGACACAGGGTAAAACACCAGCTATAATATCAAACTTACACTCCAATTCCGTTTTAGTCCTAATTAAGGGGAAAAAAGAAGATTAGGTTATGATAAAAATGACTTTCAACTCAACTGTATATAGAGTCTAGACTTGCACAAAATAATTATAAAAATCATTCCCTCTTTGAAGAGCCACAGTTTGAGAATAAACCAAGACACACGGGCTGAAATAAACCCGCCCAAACGTGATTCATTGTGGCGTGTTTTAAGCAAGTGCTTTCTACAACACTAGCCCTCTTTTAGTATAGCTTTATTATCCTGTTGATGTAATGAAGTATTATTTAGAGTGAGGCCCATGTGTCCAGAAAGAGATTCCACAAATTCTTAGGACCTTTTACATCGCTGGCATCAACCATTCAGGCACACAAGAGTTACACTGTAGGGCGCAGGCTCGAGACAAATGACAGTGATGCTGTGGAGGACCCGAATAATGCCCTTCAGTGATGCTGGAAAATACATTCATTGAAAGCCAGTGGGGTGGGCTTTCTTTTTTCATAGCGAGAGGAATTCAGTAACAGCCTCTAATTTTTTGGGCATGATTATACAGAATCTCATGTTGTGCATGCCCTCTAATACATGAAATAATGCTTTTCCGTTTAAGAGAGTCAGGTCTAAAAGAAGAGCATGGCAGAAATATACACCCAAAGACAAGGAGAGTTGAAAGGACATGTATACCGCATACAGCATTCGGCAGTAAAGGTCTAGACTTACACTAAAGGCTCTGAGGGAAATTAATTGTGAGCATTTGAAATTAAAATATCTTTTCATTGATGAAACATGAATATTTTTAATTTTCTGGATCACTAAACCTCCTCCTGGAAAGTGAGTTAAGAAACTTTGGGATATTTTCACAGCATCAAGTTGGGTTTGGGGATGTGGTGATTCAAGCTCGCATTTGCAGGAGATCAGTGCCCTCACAAAGGCTTCTCCAGGAGGGACCAAGAGGCTCTCCTGAAAGGTCACAATTTGTGCACAAAGTAACAGCTGTCCGATTCCGTTTCATTTGGGTTAAGGATCAGCAAAGTATCTGTTTCATTAGAAGAGAATGAGGGAGTTCCTGCGGATATACTTAACTAAGTATATCAGGATTAAACGTATTGGACAGTAACAGAGAAACGGAAAACACAAACTGGGATTTGTACGTGCAAAATCTAAGCTCTTCTGAGCCTCACTGATTCTTACCATGCTGTCTTAGAGAAGATTTATGTCTCAAATCAAGTGGTTTGTGTTTGGGGTTTTTTTGGTGCAGAGATTCAGAAAGCTCAGAAATGGGAAGGGGCAGACAGACGCCCAGAGCTGCCCAACAACGTGTAACTCCACCCCATGAAGTAAATTTTAAAATTATTTCAGAAGAAAATCTGGAAAATATCTTAGCATCAGGAAGAGAAACATCAAAATGGGTATGAAGTGGGCAAGAAGCCAGGCCAGGATTTCCTGTGTTGCTGTTTACAGCATTTGCCAGTCTTTGGTAGAGAATCCATGGACATAATATTAATTGCTTCGCACGCCAACGAATACAGCTCTGGACTAAACCCACTGAATTCTCCATAGCACCTAAGTGTTGCATTTCAATTTCCTCCGAGGTAGGAAGTCTGTTTCTGAAATTTGGCTTCAAGATTTAATCTTTGGGTTTTCTTTCCAAGTTTGCAAAATTAAACACAAGAGACAATGTAAACCACAAGCACTCTGGGCTGCTCAGGAAGGCGTGCAGCAGGGTTTTACAGGCATGGGGAAACAGCACTGCGGTGTAGGGGAATAGCATGAAGTTAGCATGTAAAGTATTATGACATGCTAGTCTACTTGTATTTCACCTTACTTTGCATAAAAATCAAATTACCAGGAAGGATTTTTTTCCTGCACGCAAAACCTTCTCTTCCTTTCCATCCCCAAACTGCTCTTTAGAACAAGATGTTCTTTTTGCTCCTCACTAAGACAGTACTATTTTATCCAACAGGCAGTACAATATCTAAGACTTCTGGACACTATCATAATAAAATATAATAATAATAATAACAATAATATGATATTCTTCTTAGCTCCTCAGAGTACCAAAGACACTTTATTATTTTGAAAATGGTTTGAAAGCATCTTAACAACATCTTTATTGAAGCAACATAAATGTCTTTAAAGCTATCTTGGTGCAAATATATCAAGAATACTCTTGAAATTCCTTGTTATACCTTGTACCTGAAAATCTATTTGAAACATATTCTACTGTATTGAATTTCTGTCTGAAACAGCTGATTTAGGCAGCTGATAGAGTATGGCAGGTGCCCCATTCATTGTGTTATCATTTTATACAGTCTGTCCATAAAGCCCCCAAGAGAAGGATGTACTGTCTGTCCATGAAAAATAATCCACTGTCTGTGGCGTATGGGAACAGCAATAGAATTTTAAATACCTTGGAAAGACCAAAGCTTGCCCATTTACATTATTCTAGCAGCATTTTTCTAGCTGAATGCCCATATTCAATCTCACAATGAGAGAAGTAATGCAATTAAACCCGCTCCACAATGAGGAACTGGAAACATGGGTTTTAGTTTGAAAAACAAAAGCCTCTAAATTTTAAAATAATGAAGCAACATGACTGTTGCACACGATGTGAAGAATGCATTATTAGACACAGCAGTAAAGTGTCAAACATACCACAGCAATATTCCGTAGCTCACCTATGGCTCTTCTGGTACCCTGCACTCATGTATTTCCTGATGTTAACTGCTCAGATCCCCCACCATTTTTGCTCCCCCCAACAAATTGCCCTGGCCAACAGGAGGAAAAATGTTTAATTAAATGTCCCCTAACGAGGGGCAATTAGAACAATCCAGGCGTGCCCTGTGTGAGGCTGTCTCAGAAGCAGGTGGGCTGAGAGCTGGCATGGTTACAGAATCACAGAATAGTCAGGGTTGGAGATCATCTAGTCCAACCCCCCCGCCAGAGCAGGGTCACCTACAACAGGTTGCACAGGACAGCATCCAGGCGGGTTTGGAATGTCTCCAGAGTGGGAGACTCCACAACCTCTCTGGGCAGCCTGTCCCAGTGCTCCACCACCCTCAAAGTAAAGAAGTTCCTCCTCATGTTAAGATGGAACTTCCTATGTTCAAGTTTGTGCCCATTACCCCTCGTCCTATCAATGGGCACCACTGAAAAAAGACTGCTCCCATCCCCCTGGCATCCTCCCTTCAAGTATTTGAAAGCATTAACAAGATCCCCCCTCAATCTTCTTTTCTCCAGACTAAAGAGACCCAAATCCCTCAGCCTCTCCTCATATGAAAGATGCTCCAATCCCCTAATCATCTTTGTAGCCCTTTGCTGGACCCTCTCCAGCAGATCCCTGTCTTTCTTGAACTGGGGAGCCCAGAACTGGACGCAGTATTCCAGATGCGGCCTCACCAGGGCAGAGTAGAGGGGGAGGATGACCTCCCTCGACCTGCTGGCCACACTCCTTTTGATGCACCCCATGATGCCATTGGCCCTCTTGGCCGCCAGGGCACATTGCTGGCTCATGGTCATCCTGTTGTCCACCAGGACTCCCTGGTTAACTCAGCAGGCAGCAGAGCTCTCTGCAAATGGGATGGGACAAAAGTGAAAGGGTAAGATGTCAAAAAGGATAAAACCATCCCAAACAGGCAAAGTCAAGTCTAAAATTTCAGAAGCCACCACTGATGAAGAGTTTAAACCACAGTCGGTTGGAATGAGGACGCAACCAGTGCATTGGCAAAGCTCTGGCCACAGCTCAGCTCCTCGGGGAGGAAACCACAGGAGTTTGTGCCATCAGCCTGAGCGCGGTTTTCGGTAGCCTGGCCATGATAAACAAAATATTACTGCATAAAAGCGCAGGAGACGAGAACAGGGAAATGGGAAACCCCTTCAAAATGTACTGTTACTTGGGTAGAACAGTGGAAGTTTTGGGAGATCAAGTGGAGGAGGCTCATAATGGCTGTTACTTCAGGGGCAAGGGCAAAAGAGTTACAGCAATAGAAAAGAAGGGTTTTTTTCCCCCATAGAATAAGCTGCTCCCACTCCATGCTCAGTAAAAATTTGTTTGTAGGCCTCACCTACAGAAAAAACTCAGAAAAAGTCTAGGAGGAAAAGAGTCAAAAGCAATTAAGGGCAATACAAAAAATCCTAAGGACAAATAAAATTGTAGAAGAGCAGTGGTTACTCCTGTAAAGGGGAAAAAAAGAAAGAATCCAACTGGAACCTGTTTCTGTTACAGTTGTGATTTAGACAAAACGGAATATAATATATATATATATAAATGTATATACTGCTATAAAAAGTTAGGTTCTTTGGAGAGCCCAGCCACACTCTAGATATGAAAATATTTCAAAGAATTTTACCCAGGCAAAAGCAGCAACCTTCCCTCAGCTCTAAGCACTGACCAGATAGGTTTCACATGCAGGAGACAACTAAAGGATACAATCAAAGAAATCATGGAAGTAATCCATAATACAGAATAAAAACTGAATGTCCATTGCTACCGTTAGATCTCTTGAAAGCCTATGATAAAGCAGGGTGGCCTTGCTAAGAAATACTGTTACCAGAGATGAAATCTAGAGAAAATATGAGGACCTGAATAAATATAGCATATGAATCTCCATCCATTGGAATAGAAGTTAGTAAGACACACTCCAAAAAGATTTCAACTGCAAGGGACAAAAAGAAACAGTTATTCTTTATGTCCTACGTTGTTCTTTTTTTACTGAAGTCCTGGAACAGTCACATCAACGCAACCAAACCAAAAAAGCCCCAACAGCTTATTAAAACAGTAACTCAGAATGAATTCCATTCATAAATAAATAAAAATAAGTAAGCAATTATCTCTGGATAGTGCAATGTAACCAGCTGCTACCTCACCCATATTTTTAAAGAAATTCTAGGAATTCAAGGCCGTAACATCAAATATGTTAAATCCATCCAAGAATCCATAACTAGGAAAGACACGTACGAGCTTACATGGTCCAAAGAAATGAGATCATTGGGAACAAAACTTCTTCAGCTACAGAGAGTCAATTTCTTTCCGTTATTTCAAGACGGAGAATTCCCCCGTCTGCTTTCCCCTCCGCACAGCCAATTCCCCAGGGGCTGCCATGTCCCTCATGGACCCCACGTAGCTGGGGCTGCCCCCCTGGTTTCCACGTCGGTCAGCTGCATCACACACAGGGTATATGCGTGGTCCAGAGGGCACGGTGCAAGGTTGTGCTTAAATTTATGGTATTTAAACCCACATCATCTGTGACAATGTATCCATGACAAGTGTTACGGAACGTGGGAAATTAGGTGATAATTTCACCTCCAATATCCACAGTATCACTTCTTAAACAAACAGTGACAAAATTGTGTCAATCCATTTAAGTAAAAAATATTGTTCTCTCAGGGAAGGACCCACTCACAAAACTATTCCTATTAGCACCTAGTTGTGCAAGAACTCGTTGCAGAAACAATTCTCTCCCACACGTTGGTGGCATGGAGAAATAATATATGATCATTTTTAATAGAAAAACTGACAGACAGCCTGCATCGAGCTGGTTTTATAAAGTAATTTGTCCTTGGAATTTGACCAAAGGAAAAATGGATAGATAACATTAAGAGGTCAACCAACCAAATAGTAATTTACACTTAATGAATTCAACTTATGACTAAGATTTGATAATTCCTATATGGAAAGTTCATGTATCATTGCACTGTTAAAATTAAGACCTTTGTAAAAGTACTCAGGGCTTCTAAACAGGGCTGTTTGTAGAAAGTCAATTTGGGTTTCATGACGCTGAGCTTGGGACAGCTGATCACTTCAGCTTCCTCGTTCTGTTGCCCTCTGCGGCGTTTGTTCTGTTTATTGAGGTGTGGTGCTGGAGGGATGCTGAGCTGCCCGGCAGCAGGCAGAGCTGTCAAACCTTCCTCCCCAAAAAACACTGCCCAGCATGGTCTGGGCTCACCTCCGCCATGCATAGGTCCGATGCGAAATGAATCACTAACAACAAAGCACTTTGCTGCTCCAAGTTGGGCTCTGCGCTAAAATTATAAGGGCTTTTTTTTTTTTCCAATGTGAAATAATTCACTGCTTTGAGAGAAATTGACTAAGAAAATAAGGACTTTTGCCTTAAATGTATTCCTTTGGCAGAACTGTTCAGCACATTCTCCCTCCTAAAATGTCATATACGTCTTACTAATGAACTTTAGCTGACCCTAAGAAGTCATTTCATATGCGTAAGCAGTCAAGCTGGCTCAAAAAATGTAGTTATTGAAATAGATTCAGAATCTCCCAAAGACCAGGGACAATGTTTGCTATTTGGTTGCTTAAATTCATAGCAGTGAGAGAAATAGCTCAAATAGTATTTATTCAGGTAAAAATACACTTTTCCAGTATATTTAATCTAAAAATGTATTTTATGGGCAGAAATAAATACTTTCCACATCAGGAGGATATAAACTGAATCTATTTGGAAAAATACACTGTTCTGTAACAGACACCATTAAAGTGATGCTGCCACATTTCAGCGTCGATATACCCACTAATATAATTTAATGGATCTGGCTCTGGCTATTTCAGTAGGGTTTTCCCTACATACTAATAAGTTTCTATTACATGCATTTTATATATTTAATTCCTTCTGGTCCTACTAATCATGACTGTATTGTCTGTTACTTCAATTTCTTTCATTTTCTCTTCTTTTTTTGGTAACATCAAAATATAATTAATTCCAGCGAGTGAAGTTAATTGCCCCAGGGAAACCTGCGGTTGGAAATCTCTCGATCTCAAATAATGTAGGGTTGGAGATGTACCACCACGTACTCCTCCCACACAAATGATAGATGGAAAAATTAACCAGCAACAGCAGTTGCTGGAAACAAAAACAATTCTGCAATCTTATCTTCTCTGTAGTAATTTGTACCCATCATTGGAGGAATACCATAACAGACCCCATGCACGAGATGAGAAAGGCAGTTGTGGCCAAGGGGGTGGTAGGGATAAATGGACATGTTACCTGTGAGATGCTGCCGGGTCAGAGCACACCACAGAGAACCTCTGCTCAGCTTTTAGTTTTTCCTCTATTTCCTATTCCAAAGCCATTCTCATTTTCTGCACTGCTCACATATGTGTCTGTAAATCTGCTTATCTGACCTCTGTTTTCTGCAGCACTGTCCCCACGCATGGGGAGGGACAGGTCTCTATGTTTTGAATTTGCCAAGGGCTGCTCTTCACCAGCACGTCCTAGGAGCCAGGATTAGCATGCTCTGAGGTATTCTCTCTTCATCCATGCTCAGTTCTCAAACTGTCACCAAAACACAGGGTACAAAGCCGGGAGTATCATTAGTAACTACATATTGTAGTATATTTTAGCTGCACACCCTAAACAGCAGGAAAAGACCCGGTCTTTTGGGGTCTAAAGAAAAAAATCAGGCCATTTTCAACAGGAGACCGATCATTCCCCAAAGAGGCTGCAAATGACATCCTCAGGACTCACCGGCCGCTAAGCATACAGCGTTTGTCAGTGCTCATGGTGTGCTACCCCAGCTGCCAGCACACGAGCCTATTGGCAAATAACTGCACCCACACCAACTCTAGCCCTGTTCTGCCTGAGAGGAATAACATAGAGAAGTCAAAGAACAGATGTGTAGAATGTCTTATAAAATGGTAAAATGTGATTCTGGGGGTTGTTCCTCAGACACATGAAAGTCTGGATTTTCAAGATGTTGCCACAGAGCTGGAGAGAAACCCTCCAAGAACTTTCTGTAATGGTCTGATTCTGCTTTGCACCCACCTGCTCGATTAACCGTTAAAAGTCTTCATAATTATTGCTTTCATTCTTGGGGCCCAGCTTTGCCGAAGGCAGGGTGTGGAGTTTCCATACCGTGGGAATAAACGAGATATTGTAGATACATTTTTTTTCTCTAATTCTTTGTCTTAGAAGACATTTATGAAGTATTCAGCCTAATTTTCTGAAGAGGAAGTTCTAAAATAAACCTACTACTTTTAAGACCTACCATCAGCACCAAACAGGGTAATCCCGTTGTGAGCTATCACACCAAAGCCAGCCCCGTTCCTGAAGTACGATGAAATTGTTTTCAGTTCTCTCAAGCAGTACGTCCCCACTGAATGTTCCCACAGAAGCATAGTTCAGAAATGTCTTGTTAGACATTTTGTCACCAACTGAGATAATTTTTGAATTTATTCTGCTGCTACTACACTCCAATGTATCACATTGACTAACCACATCGATAGCCAACATTCGATATACACAACACAAAGAAAAAGAAATCTGTTGGTGTTATGCTTCCACCAGCAGAAAGGCATTGAGATGGCCCTTTCGTATCCCAGTGTTTAAAAGCCCTGTGGGACACTACGTGTAAAAGAGTTAAACATACAGAGTCATTCTGGATTATTATGTGTGTGTACACATACATACACAAACTCACCTCAAGAACTATTTCGACAT
The DNA here is from genome assembly GCA_013398815.1 of Ibidorhyncha struthersii. Classification (NCBI taxonomy): domain Eukaryota; kingdom Metazoa; phylum Chordata; class Aves; order Charadriiformes; family Charadriidae; genus Ibidorhyncha; species Ibidorhyncha struthersii. Next base: position 416,604 of record VZSZ01007377.1, on the reverse strand, counting down.
AAAATCCCCATTCAAAAGATAAATGTCATATTACGCCAGAAGCATTGTGTGTTACCTGCTTATGTTTAGAGCTGAAATTATCTGAAGCAAATTAAAGAAACTGAAAATAACATTTGTTCCCATGTTTACTTATTTTCAAATGTTATCTTATAGCCCACACCAGCATTAACGTTTCTCACAAAATCATCAAATAATTGATTTCTCATTGAGCCCTTTTCATTCCAATGCTGGATTTGTCTTCCTCATCTTTAGTTATGTTTCCATCTATGTTATTCAAGACCAAATGCAAAGATTTGCATTTTTGCATTCTATAGAAATCACATTGTATATATTTCTCGGATAGCTCCCTGTCTCCTTCGCTGTTCACAGCCTGCCTTCTAGAAAAGACAGTGTTCCCCATACCAACACTCCCCTTCCTTTTAGGTGTAGCTCTGTAACCACCAGAGAGTGCTTGTTAGGACTGCACTGTCTTAAATAATTTGGTATCCCCTTTCCCTCAGCTGCTTCTCACCACTTCTGCAGGTGCCAAACACACCTGAGGAAAGTCAGCGACATTGGTATAAGCACAGGTAGCACTTGCAGGTGTGGGGACTTACAAACACACAAAAGCTGCAAATACATTTTCTTCTACTTTTAGAGCCAAATCTTAATACATCACTGAGCAAAATGAATGGGGCTTGGAAGGTACCACATAGGGGAGGAAGGACAGCAAAGCAAACTGGGCTTTTGGTGGCAGAAGTAGTTCAACACTCGGGTCTTTTCCCAACTGGACCTGTCCTTCCCATCTTACTACCTTCACATTACGTAAAATCTGCTCTTGTTTCATAAACCTCTTAGTTCTGGATTCATTTCACTATGAGGGCTCTACTAATCCATTCCAGACAATCGGAAATAATAACAATTCTCATTTGACATTCCAGAACAAAATGATGAGATTTTCTGGCACAGGCCTCAGTATTGTGCTAGAGCATGCTTTGGTTTGCAAATATATAAAATGTTATTATCATTAAGGACATTAATACATTTATCACAATTAACGTCTCCGAGATTCTTTGTAATAATGAGTCATAGATTCATAAACAGCGAATCGAGTCATGCTTTTTGTTTGGCACTGGAGCTCATTCTGCCGATCATCACAAATTATATTAGCTGGTGAAGTTCCACCTAAACAAACTACCACCCTCCTGCTAATACCGCCTGGTTACTGCCAGAGGCAAAAATCTATTTTACGGTCCCAGCTCGTACTGTCCACTACCTTAATGCATGTCTGTTTAAGGGTACACAGGATTACTGGTGCGGGGTTGAACAATTCCTGCTAATAGTTTAATATTTACTCTTGGTAACAAACCGCCATAGAGAAAAGCAAGGAAAGTAATACTTAGCTTGAACGAGGGCAAAGCAACAGGACTTAGTATTACGAATTCATTACAAAAACATGCTTACTGTTCCTATTCTACTTTTCAGAAGAATACTACTTTTCTCAAACACATCCCTCCCACCAGAGCTGCCCTGGGCTCAGTCCCAGACAAGGCAGGATCTCTGTTTGGAAAGTTGGACCTATTTTTGGTTACCTAAATGTGGAACCCTAGTTTTGTCAATGTTTGGGGTTTGTTTGTTTGGTTTTTTTTTTAATGCATTATAGTGTACTCTCTTACTTATTTTAAGTAGGACATAAGGGCAGGATTAGTGTGTAGTGCTGAAGGAGATGGAACTGAGGAACAGAACAGAAAAGATAGGAAAAACAGAATTAGGGGGAAAGCATTAGATGAGGGTTGTCATTCCAACCAAGTGAGGTAACCTGCAGTGGCAGAACTATTTGCTGTACCTACGCTGTACCCAAATTAAGACAGAAAACATTCACGGTTTCACACAGGGGGAGGGTGTGAGCAGGGGGTTACTGCAGGGATGTAGCAAGCAGAAGAGGAGGTAGGAAATAATAGAAAAGGAGGAAAAAACAGGGGGTGGGGGAATGCACAAGTGCTGTGGTGAAGGAAAATGAGTTTCTTTCTATCAGTGCGGAGAAATATCCCAAAGAGCAGATTCGGTTAACTTGGCCTCCTTCCTAGGCACGCCGTCTTCAGTCAGTTATTAGAGCTGAGCTTCAGGGTGTCCAAAGGAAACCAAGCTCAGGGACGGGCACTGATCTGACCTAGTAAAAACTAAACATCTCCATGTTTTGTGTCATTATGCCACAAGTCCTGCATCAGAGCAGCAATTATTGTTCAGGATGGCACCAAGGTACAGATTACCACAGCTGCATTTTTACTGGATAACTGAAGGAGTTGGTGCTGGAGATGGGAGAAGAGCAGACCCTACGCTTGTTCGTATGTTTGGCACACGGTCTGGGCAGGAAATCAATCTGAATGGCATCTGGCTTTGCATTCTACCACTTCCCCTTTTTATAGCAGTGTATTAACTACAGTATGTTGCAGAATCCTTTGAGACGTGATATAGCAAGAAACATGAATTTCTCACAGCTGTAATAGACTGAATATTTTTTAGCCTCCAAAATGAGTGAACACTCATACAATGTCACAAATGGGGACAAACTGCCTACAAGCCAGAGGGTCCAAGCCCCATCAGAACGTTTAGGGTGGAGATACCACTACTGAAACTCCTTTCTTTCGAATCCTGAAGGCAGTATTTTGATTGAAGGCAGTATTTTGATTGAAGGCAGGTTTCTGTTGGAAATGTCATATTGAAAATTATGTCAGGCAGGATGATGCATGACTTTCCACCAGTGTGAGAAAAAAGGATGAATTAATGGACTGGAAGAATCTCTTCAATCTTGTATGTTAAATTTAACTGCTTTTTCTTTGGGTTTGTTTTTTTTTTTTTAATAAAACTTTGATGATAATGCAAAAAATCCCAACGCCCAGCACCCAGATACAGGCCCTGGAGGGCTGGGCTCTGTCTACCTTAACTCAAGAGAATTTTTAAACCTGCCATGACGGAGCCTAGGGCTTACCCTAGACCTTTTTCTTGCTTCTAAATAGCACTGCATTGCAGTATACAAAGCCAAGTTCACTTTAGCTAAAAGTGACAAGATTTATAAATATATGATGTTAGAAAGCATTCGGGACATTTTTTTTTCCTAAGCCGTAAGGGTGACAACTTCTGGTAGAGCAAATTAAATGTGAAAACAGATGACATTGTCCAATAGGTTTTTTTAGAAAACTCCACGTTTCTGAACTCTCAGGCTACACTGCAGTCCCAGATCACCAGAGGTAACTGGTACTAAAACAATGGAATATATTTCATCCAAATGAGAGAGTGTTTAAAAATAACATCTATTAAAGGGCTGGTAATAGCTAAAAAGGAAGCTAACTGCTACCAAAGAGTTAAATAATTTTCAGCAAGCAGCATGTGGTAACAGTGTGGCTATTTTTTTTTTCTTTGTTCCATCTACAGAAGTTTGCAAGTTATGAAGAAAATGTTCTGGACTGTTGATTTTCTGGAGAGATACCCGCCCACACATTATGAGTACTTACACATTGCAAATTTTATGATTTAATGAAAAATAGTCACTTAAATTCTGCCCACAGTAAGCAGTTATGGATTTTAGTAGTAAAGCTGCATAAAAAGGTTACTATTTCAAACTTGCAATACAGAAAATTATATACACACAAGATAAGTGGTGGAAGCTAGCAAAGCTGTATATGCACCACTATTGAAGTATGTATATAAAAAAAGCTTTTCTAAAGAAATCAAACACCTTGCATCTTTTTATTTTGCTACTTTACAAAGGATCCCGCTCTCCCCAGTAGCAAACTTAGTAAATTATGTGCTAATTCTTGCTAAGTAAAAATGGTTGGTTTTTTTTATTGCAGCCCAAATTGCCCAAGCTACAGCCTTAATTATGAGCAGAACGAGCTGCAACCATTTCTTTGCAGTTGTCTGTGCTATCTTGGTTTCAATATTAAGTGCCACATTCAACTATTTCACTCCAATTCCTACTTATTACTTTTCAGAATCACAGAATGTCTGAGGTTGGAAGGCAGCTCTGGAGCTCACCTGGTCCAACCCCCCTGCTCAAGCAGGGCCACCTAGAACAGTTTGCCCAGGACCACGTCCAGATAGATTTTGAATATGTCCAAGGATGGAGACTCCCCAGTCTCTCTGGGCAACCTGTGCCAGCATTTGGTCACCCTCACAGTAAAAAAAGTCTTTCCTAAAGTTCAGATGGAATCTCTTGTCTTTCAGTTTGTGCCCATTGCTCTTGTCCTGAACATTAGAGAAGGTACTTGACACTGTAATTAGCTTGAAGTAACATTTCTTTTATTGTCAACAATAACCTTGTCAGGACAAGTGGGAATCTGGTCTTTCATGTGGATTTGGTCTATGTTGTATGTGCAGCTAATCCAGCTTGTGGGGAGGGGGGAAGACCTTGGAAATTACTTTCTGCGACAACTACCAATGGAGAAAGGGTGGAAAAATAACTATATAGTCACATTTGGAAAAGCACGTCTCATGTTTATATCTCTAACAAGAGTATTTCTTAGTAGAAAGCAGCCTATTCAGGCACTGCGCTCGAGTAAAAAATGATCATTCTACAGAATTAGTTATTGTCATCCTCGTGAACATCAGAAGGGACATTATTAGCAGAAAAAACACGTGCTTTGTCAGTATGTTTGGGCAGGAATGAAGCGGTTAGACGGAGAACTGCCGCCCAGCTGGTGGAAGGCGCAGGGGCGCGCCGCGGGGATGCCGCTGTCCGCGGTGCTGAAGGGCCCTGGGCGCCGACGCTGTCCGCGGTGCTGAAGAGCCCCAGGCGCCGCCGCGGGGAGAGACCGCGGCCGCCGCCACCCCCGGCTGAGAGCAGACCCCGAGGGGCTGCGGGAGGGCGAAGGGGAGGGCCCAGCTCCTCTCCTCGGAAGCTATAGCAGGGTGGGACCTGGCTGCTGAGGGAAACATGTCCTCCTGGACATGTAATTTCAAATCACACCCAGCGGAAGACACTTCTTCCCAGAGCAGAACACATTAATTTTGTTTCCACGCCAATGTTTCAGTTAAAGTAAAAAAAAATTAAAAAAAATCACTGCAATTCTATAAGAACTCTGGATGCAGGTATGTCTCGCACCGGCTTGTGCTTGTCTGTTGAGGATTATCAGGTTTTCTGTGCCTTTCACAGATTATGTCTCTGTGACTGAACCATTTAAAGAGACACAATGATGTCATCATGAAAACAGGTCATAATCACAACCACATGCTAGTGGGACATATCTGGCACCATCTTTTTTTCTTAGTAACTATAGATACAGTTGTTTATTTTAGGGGTAAAAAGCAGAACCTCAGTCACATGCCACATAGGAGGGTAAGTTTTGCCACCTTTCTAAACAATGTAAAGAAATAAAGTATTTATAAGGAAGAACAGTATTTTCAAATCTATTATTTGTCTTGCTCCTAATTTTTTGACTAAACATAAACATGCAAAAGGAAGACAAAAGCAACTAAAGACAGTACCGATACAGCTTGTGTGCTCCTAATACAATACTCTGATAAGTCATTGACAGCAGGTCTTTTCCAACAGTTGGGAAACTGCCTGTACTACACACACACAGTTGGCAAATCCTTTCTTTGCTAGTCTACAAAGCAGCAGCTGAACAAGAAAAGTCTGTTTCCCATCTCATCACTCAAGCTATGTCCTTCGTCTGTCATTCTGCCCATTATATCAGTTTTCTACTGGGATGCAGGCCCAAGGAAACATTGTATACAGCACAAACACTTTGAGATAGCCTCATCATTTTTTTCCCCCAATGTCAAGCATGATTTATCTGTTTGTAAACAGAAAGCATGACCCATTACCTGATAATTCGATCTACCTGAAAGGCTCTTGGATTAAGAGGGTAGTAAGCACACTGGCAGGAGCCTAGGGAACTGCCAGTGCTTTCACTGAGCACACATACATGTCTTAAGACCTAGATAGAGGCAGTCCTTGTGAGAGTCCTTCTAGGACTGGCCAGTATAGTTTATGACAATGAAGAAAGAAAGATAAGAGGATTTGTTCTTGTTTCAGGTGGGACAATATTATTATGGGTCAGAGTCAAATCCACATAAAAATAGTGCAGAAGAGCAGGCAATTTGGCCCGACATTTTAAAAGAAAATAAATTGTTTAGAACATGAGACAAAATCTCATTGTGAATGTTCACAGATCATTATCTTCTTAAGTTTACCTTCAAAATACTAAAAAGTGAAATTCTGGACTTCGTCAACTCTAAAATGTATTTAATACTTTGGGGTTAGTATTGTTTTTTCTGGTTGTGAGTTTCTCATTGCTAAGTGCACTGCTTTATGTCTTCCATCTAGATTTCTGATAGGGGATTTAATTGCTTTTCATTGTGCCTTCTTTTATTTTCTGCCTTGTGTTATGTCTCAGAGTCATGGCAGATGAATTCATGCTGTTTTAACAGAAATAAGCGTTGATTGGATGTGAATCTTGAAGAAGAATATTTTCAGTGACAAATATTCAGATCAAATTGAGTGTACTTTATTAAGCATAAAAGTATGCCTTAAAATGAGAAAACTTTTCCAAGAGATGCATATGTTGCTCTCCAAGTAATTTTCCAGAACAGTAATCATTCATCTCGCTATTTCAGTCACTGCATCCCAGAAAAGGCTTAGCAAGGCTTTTCTTAAACTATATTATCTGCAAATATGTTTATTTTAGAAGTTCAGTAACTGAGCAACTGATTTCCAACTACCTAGAACTGTTCAAGGTACTTGTGATCAATCATTATGCATTTGATTTAAATTATCTATTTACCTCAGCTGCCATTCTGACCAACCTTTAAGCCAGAGGGAGGAATACAAAAGTCATGCCAGTCAAAAAAAATTAATTGTGGCCTTCTTTACTACCTGGTACCTTTGAGCCAGCTAAAGAAAGGACATGCACAACTGCAATTAAATGCTATTGGGAAGAGATGCTCAGGATTCAAGCGCAAGAGACATATAAACAAAGCCTGAACAAAGAGTCTTTTTCCTTCAGTACCCACAAGGAATCAGCGTCCCACAGTCCAGAAGACATTGTTCCTCTGCAATAAAATTAAGACAAAATGTCACACAGGAGAGCTGCTGGGAATTACCAAGACCTGGAGGCAGCAGCAAAAATAAGGAATTATTTCAGCTGTGGTGTTCTTCTCTCCTTAATCTAGTAGTTCCTTTCCTATTTCACAAGTTTCTCATCAGTATTTCATTTTACGAGCAACAGTTTTCTGCAGTCAAGAAGGCAGCTAGCTGATCCAAAACAAGTTCAAATGTTTGATTCAAAGGTGTCATAACTAATGATTTACCAAGCTTCTGAGTCTTAGGATCCCACAATTAGGTTGTCTCTCTGAACTGAAATATGGTAACTACTGCCAGCAAGGCTAAGCTACATTTTTTTGAAGCCAAATACGTAAAATCTATACACGATCTTCAGGAAGTCGAGGAGAGCTCACATCATCCTCTATCAATGAATCAGTGATGAACTGATTGATTACATGGCCGGCATCTCACACTGGCCAGAGGCAAAGCTCACGTGCCTAGCTATCCCCACCTCATGGGAACCAAATGGCTTTAAAAAAAGTGATATGAAAACTGCTAACCATGAAAGTTGTGGTACGGCTGACCAGAAAGCATCCCCACTGCTATCGAGCGGAGTAAGAACTGTTCCTGGTACCTCCCCTTCTGCTCATTTTTTTAAAGTTACTCTAAAATTGTTGCTTTCTGTTTCTGTAGTTATTTTCTTGGCTGGGACAGCAAGGAAATGTCATATTTGATGAATTCACAAGGTTTTAGTGATTACAAATGAGTAAGTGCCTGCATATCTGGAATGCAAAGCCACTGGCAAGGCTCAGGCCATCACTGCTAACTCATCCCAGTGTCAGTGCCCGCGCTGGCGCTCTGCCCTCCCACTCTGCGCACAAGCCATGCAGATGCTGACAAAAGGCCCCAAACCTTTGCTTCATGGCATTTTTTACTTTGAATGTACAGGTTTTTCATTAGATTTCAGTTTCCTATGGGTTTAACTCCTGTTCAAATACCTGAAGGGAGGATGCCAGGGGGATGGGAGCAGTCTTTTTTCAGTGGTGCCCACTGATAGGACGAGGGGTAATGGGCACAAACTTGAACATAGGAAGTTCCATCTTAACATGAGGAGGAACTTCTTTACTTTGAGGGTGGTGGAGCACTGGGACAGGCTGCCCAGAGAGGTTGTGGAGTCTCCCACTCTGGAGACATTCGAAACCCGCCTGGATGCTGTCCTGTGCAACCTGTTGTAGGTGACGCTGCTCTGGCGGGGGGGTTGGACTGGATGGTCTCCAGAGGTCCCTTCCAACCCTGATGATTCTGTGATTCTATGATTCTGTTTCTACTTCCTGTTTGTGCATTTTGACTTATTTTTTAAGAATGGAAAAATTTCAAGGGCAAAAGAGGAAAAATGCTCTTGAAACTTTGACTTCTCTCAGTCCTAGTAATTCCCCAATTTCCCTTACATATGCCTCAGGAGGTTTGTAGTTGTAGTGGAAATGAGCTCAAAGACCTTCTATTTCAACTACAAACATCATTCTTCACTTTCCAGCTGCAGACTGCACGTGCTGACACTCTCTGTTGTCCCCAGCAATAAACCTTGGGTTAAGTTATTATTCACCCAATCAAGAGTTTCAAAATTCTACCTCACCCCAACTGCTGGTCCCACATACTGGTATAAATAGATATTTGCTGTACACAGTTTCAATACCCATCCTGCTGCATGAATTTGTTAGCCCATGGGCTCTCATTTATTTTTTGGGCATGAGAACCTTTCTGTCTTTCATTATTCAAGTAGCCAAGTACTTTTTTTGTCCCCAGGAGTGTGTAAGATCCAGCTGAGGATCCAGCAAAGCTGAACACCGGGACGTTTGTGCTGAGAAAGGAAATTGAAACCCAGGATTAGATTTCAGCTGAATTAAGTGGCTGTGTTGTGACAGTGGTTTCTCAAAATACTTCATAAATTTCTCTCTCCCATCTGCATCAATGCTTATTGCTAACATATTTTGACATGCTAGTTACTTTCTACTTCTTTGAAAAAGAAATGGGAAAGCCTCCAAAGAGTCCAAATTTCAGTCTGACTTTCTCCCTCCAAATTTCTCAGAGGAAGATTGCCAGACAGCGGGAGAAATTTGAGGGACTCCGTACTGCTCAGCACAGCATATTTTTATGCAAAGACCAGGCACAGGCATATCTTTTAGGGCACCAGCAACACTACTAATGCCACAAAAAAATCTCGCTATGATGAATTTGCCGCAATTTTTCAAAGGTCTTGTTCTGGAACGTAAGCCAAATTGAGGACTTGGCAAATGGACATGTTCGACTGCTTGATTATTCCTCAATTCCCCTCCTCTGCTTCCAGCTCAGGTCTTGTAAACACAAAACTTAAGAGTGTAAAATTACAGATGGGTCCAGCACTGGTCTCTCTGCTCTCAGATGTTTTTTCTTCTTCCTTAATTTTGCCTTATACTAGAGCAGAAAATGGGGCTCACAGTACAAATGGTGCATTTAATTCTACCCAAGGTTTTATTTGGTTAAGACAATCACTAACTCTCCTATTCACACGTCAACAGTTCAAGGTTAATTGTTCCTGTTTAGTTCTGACTTTATCCTGCCCTGCCCTAAACCTAACAGTATCAATTCCAAACCAAAAATATGTGACAAATGCCACCAGGAAGGCACATGTGTATCAGACAGAAACACTACTGTATTAGATCAGAGTCCATCCTTAACACACATGTCCCAGGATTAGCAAGGATGACCTCTGAGGGGCACACGCACTGGTGGCATTTCTGTGCATGCACTTATGTGCCCAACCACGTGCTGCGGAAGATGAGACCACGATCTACACGGGGCCAGCTCTGTTTTACTTCATCAGAAGCAATCTGGAAACAAAACTACACCAAACAGTGTTGCTGCCTTTCTGCTTTCTGGCTGTAGCTGTTCTCAGACCTTTCCCATATAACACGTCCCCACCAGATTTCACACCTTCAACCACCTACCTCTTAGGACAACTCTGAGCTTGCACTGAGGCTTCTCCTCACCTCCTTAAGCTGCTTCCTACTTTCAAGATGCCTTACAGCACTCTGTGATGCAGATAGAAAAACATCTTAACTTGGTAGGTCTGGTTTTAAATGATTTGTGAGGAGCTTAATAAGCACTACAGGTTGTGCCTGGAGTCATAGTGTCCCATCCCAGCATTGAGGACCATCCTGCACTTACAAGTGTGGGTCCCTCACAGCCTCGGGTATTGCAGTCATCACAGACGCACTAAGTAGGTAGCGGTTCCTTTGCCTTCAGGAATGTCCCCTGTTTTTTCAAAGGTTATTCACAGGCTGGGCACTAGGAAAGTCTCAGAAAATATTCCCATCTTCCTTTGCATTCAACAAGTAGGATGCAGATGTGAGATCAATGAGTGTTGCATTAATACAAACTACGTAGCAATTCTGGTGTCCAAGCTTCATTTTCCCACAAAAATATAACTTCCAGACGTACTCATTTTACCCCGAAAGACCCGGAAGCATTGAAAAGGCAACGTTTTCCAAATGAGGTTACCGATGGGGAACCTGAGAGCATCCAGGAGCCTCCTTGCGCAGGGTACGAGAGGCCTCTTGTGGTGGCCGAGCGGCTGGCTCAGCGCTCCCGCATGGCAGTCGGGCTCCAACGAATGCCAGCGGCAGGGAAAAACGAGATCCAAATTTATATCTCTCATTAGAGGAAGCTAACTCGTTTAATATATGAGGCATTAGTGTATAACCCAATATTGCAACCTAGTTTATCATCCCTGTCCCCAGCTATGAACACAAGGCATCTAAAAATAAAACAGTGAGCTCTCAGTAATATTTTATTAAATGCTGTCAAATCTAATGCAGCCTGCTTAACCACAGCGTCACAAAAAATAATAGCTGCTGGAAAAAGCTCACCTAGCTTCAGATTGAACCTGATTCAATGGAGGAAAGAGTCAAATTGTCCCCCTAAGTCCAAGGCCAGAGTTCTTAGCACAGAACAGCTGTGTTGGATCTGCGAGCCTGCCTCATGCTTTACATTAGGTGGCATCGCCCCAACTTTGCAACTGAAGGCAGAGTTAAACTAACAAACATCTCTTCCTTGCACAGGGGCTCCATCTACTTTAAGAATCCCACTAGCAAGGATTTCTAGATGTTTGTAGTGAACTCACAACCACCAAATGTTGTCCCATGACTGGCAACAGAGCTTCATAGAGCTGACCATCATGCACTCCTAGCAAGGATTCAGACAACCTGTTCACACCTCAGTCAAACACATCCCATTTTTATTAAGCTGGCCTAACCCACACCGGGGCAACTTCTCTCTCCTGTATTTTTTTTTTTAAACTATTGAATTATTTCATGTGCTCTAGTCTACAGCTTCCTCAAAACTGATGTATTCAGTCTGAATACATCAAAGCTGAAGGCAATATTTATAGGCTCTATAGCTATCTGCTGATTTTTTGACCTAAAAGATCCCACTCCAGAGACAGTCACAAAGCCCCTTGTTTTAAAAAAAAAGGGCTCTATATTTGAGTTTCTAATTTAGTCACCTTAAAAAGAGAAGTACAGCCTCCAGCCACTAGTCACACACTCTGCAAGGTGGCATGAACGTTTCTTCCAAATACAAGTTTAATTTTTAATCCCTAGATCAACTTCTCTAAGTCTCTTTTAGGAAAAAAACAAACCCTGAAAACCACGATTATCTGTAGGAGAAGCACCACAACTTGTTTTTTTGGAGAACAGAAAGTGCTAAACACATGTGAAGATCCCCACTTTCTGCAGAAGAACACAACACCATTTGGAAACACTTTTTTTCCCATCAAGAGCATTCCTACTACCTGCTGTGTCCAATACAGAATATTGCTGAGATCCACATCTAACACATGCAGTCACACGTTCAACTATATCTGCGAGAGGCACATCTGTTTGCACATTCATTTGAGACACTACTACTCCCCTAAAAGTCCCTCTTTCATGATGAGCCCATCATTCAGCTTTCGTTTATCCGAAGTCCTAGAAAGGAACCCAACAAAAAGCAACAAATAAGAAAAATGGGCCCCAACGCTGTACTCACCGGTGTGCTGCTGTCAGAAAAGGTGTTCATGCTGATGGACCTGCTCATCTTGTCCGAGGAGAGGGATGGCGGGGAGGGACTGCGCTTGTCCAGCTGCTCGTGGTGCGGCAGGTCCTGGCGCTGCAGGTATTCACGCCATGCTCGCTGGATGCTGTCGCAAACACCAAGGCACAGGGTTGGCGGGGGGAATGCAGTAGCATCAATAATTTAAAATATATATTCTTTACTGGAGAAGTGGGGTTGGGTGGTTTTCTCTTTTTTTTTTTTTTTTTGGTGCACTTCGTTTTCTGATTTGGATAATGATCACACTACCCTCTGTAGGTCTTATTTTAGCCCCTACAAATATAACCTGAGCTATCTGTTAAGTAGAAGCAATTTTTTATTTCAAATCCCTCAACCTACAGTAGTAATTCAAATTTGAGACCGTACATAACTCAGCAATTCTCCTACCTCTTACAAACAAAATAAAAATATGCGATTATGCACAGCCTTCAACATCTTATATGTATATCATCTCTCAGACTATAACACAGATGGTTGGAAGTTCACAGCCAGACCAGTATCCTTTAAAATCTCCTCTGTCCTGGGTAGCTGGGGACTTAAAACCTCCTCGAAAGCAACGCGTGGGGATTGCGGTAGGAACTCTGCTTCCAAACTCTAAACTTTGATCAAGTTGCTAAAACCCGATGCGAAATTCTGTAAAGAAATTCCATTTTCCGTGCCGCCCAGTGGCCAGGGTGGCTCTCACCAGGTGGCAGTGCTGGACCGCCTGTGCCGGAGAGACGGGTGAAAGATGCTGGGAATTAAAACCGTGTTTACAATAGTAATGGCACTAACACAAACTATGTGGCTGTTTGCACACAGGCTGATCTGTGACCTCCGCAGAAAAGCGGAGCTAAATTCTGACCTGAGCCTTGGCTGTGTCACTGCAGTGCCACGAGGTAGAAAGAACTCCCTTTAGGATTTTTATGCAATTGCGAGTTTATTCACTGGGATATCAAGTCAGTAAAAGCTTCAGTGTGTCTCTTAACCCGGTGGAGTGCCCTGACCTTTGCTTAAGTTGTTCTCAGTGGTGCACAGCTCCTGGGCTGCTCTGCCCAGGGGGCTGTGTGGGGGCCGGTGGGAGCTGGCGCTCCTCCTCCCTGCCTGCTCCCCAAGGGTTTGGCACGCTCAGCACCCAGCCTTGCTGTTGGGGGGCTCCCTGGGAGGGCTCCCATGCCCAAACCCCACCTGGTCCTGCTCCCACCTGCGGTGCCCAAACCCCAGGGCAGTGCAGAAGGCAATGCTCCTTCCTGAAGGAACATTCCCACGTGCTTAATGCTTCAAACCAAAGAGTCCAAAGAGTTTGGTGTGGATTTACTTTGTCCTAGGAAAACTTTTTTTGTTTTTGGTTGTTTTTTCCCTTGCCTTTTTAACAGTTAAGATGTCATTTCTGCTCCCACCTCCACAAGCCCCCCAGACACTGCTGAAAAGGCATTTGGTCACATACTGGCACATCCAACAGGAAAATGGTGCTGCTTGGTTTGGCAGGAGGAGGATGAAGCTCACCACTGGGCCACCTACAGCTTCCCATCAACGGCCTACAGTGCTGGGAACTCCAGACAGTGGGAAGTGCCTTTTGGCGTGTAATTTTTCCTGGTCAGGGAGCAACGCTCGCAACACACATGGCATTTAGAACATCTCAAGATTGAGGAAATCCAGTACGTGTATTTTGTTATTTTTTTAGAAGAATACCAGATCAGAAACAAACCAGTGTTCATTACAGCCTCACCTAGCTAGTCAGGTAGGTTATGTCCTGTGTTGTTTTCATGCAGGAGCTTTAAAATGGACAGCTGAGCTCCCAAATGCGAGTGCTGATGAAGGAGCTCTCAGTAAATGCATTTTGCTTTAAAAAATCCCCACAGCTTCACACCTCAGGCATTTACGCTTCGCATTGTTTCAGTTTCAAGCTTTACTGCATGATATACACAAGTAGTACTTACATATTTATCTTTACATGTACTTTCTATTTTAGAGCTGAAGAATATACTGAGGTTAAGCCATAACCACCCTTCTAGAAAGCTCTCTGAAAGTTTATTCTTTCATCTGGCTTATATTTGCGTGACTAAAAGAGGCTGGCTGGATTTTAATTTGATACTTCACATCCTTTTAATATTTTAATATAGCATTAATATTTTAATGTCCTGTATAGCAAGTTAGCTGTAGCTTTTCAAGTGAAATTCAGTAGGTAATGTAGCAACGCACTCAACTCAGTGTCGTAGAATTTTGCCATGAAGTACCCGGGGGGTTCAGCATAAAGATGTTCATATTTTTTGATGCAAGTGGAGCCATGTGAAATGTCTGTTGTCTGCTGGGAATTCCAGGGGCACCACGTTAGCACAGAGTTGGTGCCAGCTGGATGGAGTTAACGCCTGCACCAGGGCTGGAGGGACAACGCTGGAAGAGGCACAAAGAGGAGTCCTCTGCTCAGATAGACACGTGGGTAAGTTTTAACTTGTATCTCTGGGCTTACCATGTGTATTACAGCACAGTCAAACCTTCTAGAATAACTGACCCCAAGGTCAGCTATACAACATGTAGAAAATGTATTACAAAAGATGAAATTATTGCATTTGGAAACTGGGGAGTTCGTTACCAGAACACAGTGATGCTGATCTCTTCCTTCCAGGTGGTGCAGCTAGGTGTCATCTATGTGCCTTGGCTGAGTGCTAGCAAGCGCTGCGCTTTCCAACAAAAAACAGCTTTCTTCGTGCCATATAGGTGTGCTGCACACCCCAGCACAGGAACCCTGGTGTGCCCTCACACTTACATCTCCATCCCCATGCAAACCCAAGGACTGCTCCTTGCAGAGGAGTCCCGTGAGCCGCCTGGGGAGCTTTAACCAGGCTCCATGGTAGATATGAAAAATACCACTGAAGAGACCTCTGCTTGCTCTGTACTATTCTTCCCCACTCTAGTATGCTCTCTGTATATACAAAAAATCTAGCAGATTCTCAAATATTCTTTAGTTTCACAGAGGAAATGACAAAATTAGTCCAACGCTGAAGTTTAGCATTTGAAACTCAATTCAAAGAAAATTCATGTGCTTAAAGGTAGAGAACAGCTTAGCTACCTTGTGAAATCGAGGCTTTTTTATACTTAAAATTACACAGAAATCCATAATGGATACACTCTGGGTTCTGTGGTTTGGGAATCAAACAAACTCAGCTGCCTTTAAAGGCAGAAACAACATTCTTCACAACTTACATTTTCACTTTTGATTCCAAGGGCTGTAAGTTGATATGATATTTTTCGATATTATTTTCTTCATCCATGGTAAGCTGATGGCTACGGGAAAGAAAAGAAAATAGGCTTAATGTGTCTCAGCATGACATTTTTGCAGTCACTGTGAATTAATTCCGAAATTTTGACAAGAACATACAAGAGCTGCTTATTATAAGGTGTCGCTGTCTTTGGAGGAAAGCACCTGGGTCCCTATGTCCAGGCCCATTTGACTGTTAACAAAAAGTACCAATTTGGATCCAGTTTCCAGATCAGAGCTTGCTCAAGTCCTTGCACTAAACCTTCCAGATGCCAGAGCTCCAGAGACAGGCACACCCAGCAAAGAAGCTACTGCAAATAAAAAAACACCGGCAAATATAATAGATATTCTTGCTAAATTAACTTTCATCCCTGGGGCTACATTTGAAAAGCTGGAGAGTAAAATGGAAAGTAACAATGGTAATGCCGGTAGCAAATGAATTACATCAGCAAAAGCCATACAGGAATATGAAGAAACAATTCTTTGTAATAAAGGATGACCGAGGAATTGATGCTTCAAACTGATCATTTTGAGAAAGCAATTTTAAAATGCTAGAAGATAAAAATCAAACATCTCTGGACGCTGCTTTGGATGGGACTAGCAACATGAATGAAAGGTCTTTGCGTGAAAATTTGTAAGATTAGACCCCAACCTGTGGAGTTATTTTGAGACTTTACTGGACACTTAAATACATCATTCAATCAGCAGCAGTTTTCAGAAATTATCCTCCTGTAACTAAAAATAAGAGTTGTTTATGGGAAAGATGCAAAATCTTGAATATTTAGTATATTACCAAGTGATAAATGTAGTCTACAACAAAGAGACTGTCCCTCAGAAAGGGCTTGTTGCCTTATAAAAGCCATTTCACTACTGTGCATGAGATACACTGCAGAAATCACACATTTACCTTTGAAGCAAGTCTTTGCCATCATTGACCTGTTCCAAGGTGTGCTGGAGCCTTCTGAGTTCCTCCTACGAGGAGAGAAAAAACATTTCAATGTGCTTATGGGAAGCCCTTGATCAACACTGGAGATTCCACTTCAACCTCAAGACATTGTGAACCAACCACTAAGCAAAACAGTCCCTCGGGTAATGTCTACAGGGTTGCTTTCAAACTTAGATATCCAAAATTACTACAAAGAAACCAATATATATATATATCAATATGTCCACCACAAATCTGAAAGCGAATATCAGACCTACAAAAATAACAGGCAGAGGAAAAGAGGAAAGTATTCTTTCATGTCTTAGGTGAGTGGCTGCTTTGATTTGAGAGGAGATGGTATTGGCAAGAGGCAAATGAGCATCAGCTCATACTTTCAGGCACTTCTCTTTGTTCTGCAATCAAACATTATTCAGTCTCATAATTAAGAGAGTCACTGACTGAGATTTACAGCCTGATGCCTTTACCAGGGCATTTGCATCAGATCCCATTTCAATAGCAGAGATGTCACAAATTTAACTGCAGATGCATAGATCCATGCTAACGTCCCGGGGAAAATCTACCCATGATGTTCAGCACAGAGATATGGCTTAAAAAACTAAACTGTATCTGCCTGGCAGGGTTTTATTGCTCAGAAGGGGTGGGAGTTGAGGGGTGGAGGGGAAGCTGGTTGCAATGAAGCAAGTGCTCCAGGGGGTGCAATTCCTGGGGCTGAACTTTCCGACCCCTCGCAGGACACAATCCCACAGAGTGCCCAGGCATCGCTGGGATGCGCACGCAGAGCACACATGCCCCATGTCCTGGAAAGCAGGGCTGACAAGCACACACTGAACCCCCTCAGAGCGCACCCCTGTGATGCAATGCACAGAGCATCACCATCCCGAGATGCAGGGATGTGCCTTCACAGTTGTGTTGATACATCAACTGTTTGATGATTAAGCAATACTGGCAAATGAGAAGTCTATGCAAAACACAAAGATGTTATTTCATGATTTCTTTTAGCTTATTGAGTTGGGAATCAAATGTAAAAGCAAAAGCTACTCAGAGTAAGGAAGCAGGGTATTTGATTTCACATCTACCTCGCACACAGATACAGGATTCCTAGGAAGGTTAAGAGGATTAAAAAGGCAAAACAAGGATTTTTTCGTCTCGTATACATAATCTGGCCTGGGGATAAATCAAAGATTTTTGTTTCCAATAAGACTGTTGCTGTCTCCAGGAGCACAACAGATCAGCCAGCTCTACCTTCTTCTGCTTTCCCAAATTACGCCAATTTTGTGAAACAGAGAAATTTTACGTGGCACTTTTTAATCCTCTACAAGATTCTACCTTGTTTGACATGAAACAAGATCACAGTTGGTAGCTGATTTACTCCTAATACAGCTTTCATTTCCTCCCAGCCTTGGAAGGACTATTACTGCAAAGTATGTTTTATGCATAAACTAGATTTGTCAAGACGACAAGTTAGATGTTTCCCAGTCTTTGGCCCTCTGGGTCTCTAATTGTAGCACCATTTTGTGGACACGCTGCAGCTGATAGAGCACTGCGCATGATTCGGGAGGCCTGGCTGCTGCCTACCGCTCATCAGCCATTGGAAATAATCCAGCCATGAAACTTCTTTTTATTTTTACCTTCCTTTTTTTTTTTTTTTTTTGGCCTATTCTGAGGAACATCATCTTCTGGCATATTAAAAACAAGCAACTCTCAAAATTGTTTCTTTTGAAGCACAGTTCAGTTCAAAAGATAACCTTTTCTTCTCCCGTATTATTCTGCTGGTCATTGTTTCAGCATATCCCAGAGCTATGTACGGTAATTTAGAATGGGAAAACAATTTGCAATTGACTTTATATATAGCTCTGGGTGACAAAACCTGCATGACTTACATAAATCATTTCTTGTGTTTGACATCATTTTCTATTAACCTCAGGGTGAAGACTGAACAAAAAAAAAGAAGTAAAAACTAGAATTGGTTGTGACATTTTTGACTATTCAGTCTTTCAATTAAACATCACCGGACAGTCTTTGTAAAAGCTGTAATATAAGGCAACTACAGAAGGGACATAGTAATGTTTGCATAATTGGGAAGAGAAGGAGACATAAAATCTATACTAATTTCAGTTTTGCGTCATTAACCATGAAGTATTGATTATCGCTCCTTGCAACAAAATTTATGAAGCTAGCTATGCTGCTGCACCCACAGAAAGTGATTTGGATGCTCTGCCCTCAGCCCCTGGCGCGGTAACTGATGGGTGGCAGTGACAGCCGCAACACTGCTCTTCCAACCCACAGCCTTAGGAGATGCATCTCCCAGATTACACCAGGAGTGACCCAGCTGCAAACCCGAACATCGGAAAATTAAATTGGAAGAGATCCATACTTCTGTTGCAACACACGATGAATTACGATGCCTCTATAAACCTTGTTATAATGTAAACATATTGCAAAATTTACTGCAGTTTTCGTTTTCCTGCTTCAGTTGAACACAGACGTTAATAGCGATTGGACACCTACAGACACGTATAGATACCTAAGGATAAAAAAGCAATGAAAGTTTGAAGTGCAAGACTGGTGTTACGAGCAAACTAAAGTGTCTTTTTGTAGTCTTTAGTGTGTACATTCTGTTTATGTATTAATTATTTTTCAGCCTGTGGATCTGTACTTTCAGGAAACCAGGCTACTGCAATGACTTAATTATTGCCAGGAAACCCCGTGACCTTGTGGGACAGAAAAGACCAAGGGGCTCAGGTCTGTAGACTCTCGCCAGGGAGAAGCCTGTGTAAAAGTGCCATCTTAAGCTGTGCTGAACTGGCTTCAGTGCAGTCCGCAGGTTATAACAGCCTGGCTTGGCTTTGCCGTCAATATTTGGTTAAAAGAAGAAGATTCTGGGTCCCTCTACCTTTTTCCGCTGCAAATCAGCTGTGTTTGGCTCCAAGCAGCCCAAGGACAGGCTCTGCGTGTGCACGTCCACTGAGATGATTTAGCAACCTCTCCCAGCTGCCTTCAGCAGTTTTCAGGGTCTTTTTTTAATGGAGGGACCCAGAGGTTGCCGCAGACTTTGGTCCTTGTCTGGGCTTGCACAGAAAGGCCACCTCCTGTTTGACCAGCCGTGGAGACGACGGCAGCCGGCCATCCGAGACAGGTTCAGACACAGAGGAGCAGAACAATCTAAAACTCTCTGAAACAATCTAAACGCACTAGTCCCGAAATTCCTTTTGAAGAAGCCTGTTTCAAAAACAGTTATTAGTGCAAAGTCTAAGAAATCTGCAGATGTTAAATCATACCTAGATAAATATTTACCTCAAGTAGCAGGCAATGATTCTTTTTTTGTTGCTATACCCAAAAATACCCATTCAGGTCAGTGGAGCTATTTATACCCAGGGGTTTAGACTAGCATAGAGAAATCAGGGCAGAGGCCACATATTAAAAATTAACTTTAAAAATCCTTTTTGGACGTGCATGCTACTGTTTGAATATCTCTACCTGAGAGGTCTGTCACTTGCTGCTGAATGAATATACAACAGTGCTTCCCGAGAGGTCAGAGAGATGGAGATGGGAAGAGAAAGCTCCGATTTCAGTAGAACCGTGGCCCGAAAAGAGCAATAAAAAAAGGTTTGGGTGGGGTTTTTTTTTTTCCATTTTATAATTAAGAGTGAGTATAGCAGTTACTCAAACTCATCAGCTTTGGGTAGTTCCTTATTTCATTGATGTTCTTCCGAATATTAATTGAAATTTTGTTGAATTTTCTATTATGCAGGAAAACTTCCACTTATGGGCATTTCTTCCTCTCCTTATTTGCAAGTCACTTGATGAAACAACACGGTGCCAGTTTGAGATCCTCCTGGCAAGAAAGGCCACAGTGACTGGAGAAGCCGCTTGTTAGAGTGGCACGGTTGCTCTCGCCCCGTTGGGCCGCAGGGTGCTGGTGAGTGCGGGGAGGATGCGGGAAAGGGGCTGGAGCATCAGCGCTGCCCGACGGCACCTGGGTGAGATGCAGCAGAGCAGAGCACAGCCCAACCGTTGCCTTGAAGGAGAACTATGTCTCACCAGCCTGCCGCTGCTACGCAGGGAGGGAGTTAGTGCCCAGAGCTTTGATTTGCAAGTATACATAATGATCACTGGAGTCTCCACAACCGTTCTTGCCAGCGAACACGTTAGCCTGCCTCATCGTTCCAGAGCCGCTGCATTTAAAGGCAAACATATGAGTTCTTCTCCGTAGCACTGACACAGGCACGTGCAAAACTGATCCTTCCTTTGCCAGAACAACCTCAGAAGCGATGGCACAGCTAGAGCAAGCCTGGCTGAAGGCAGTCTGCAGCCAGAAACGCTGCAATGCCTGCTGCCCTTAAGACCAGGATCCATCCTCTGATCAAAGCCACCTGATGCCTCTTTCTGTCACATATTAGGAAGCCAATTTATAGGCTTTAATATCCTCACCTCCCGCCATTTTCCAATCCTGTGGTCATCAGAGGCAGATAGAAAATAATGAAGCTCTCCCTGCTGCTGCTGCTCGCCTCTCCCAGTCCATCGTGCCAGTCTAGGGACAGCACACGCGGTGCTAAACCCCCTTTAGCACCAGCTCTGAGACATTTGCCATTCGTATTCCCGCACAGAAGTAGCAGCCTCAGCTGCTTTCCAGACACACCAGCTGCTTTTGGTTACTGAAAACAATCCATTGCCAGTGCTGTTCTGAGCTGCTTACACCCATGTCTGCTCTTCTCCATATTTTTAAGGCTTTATTTAACAAAGAAATCCCCCAACCCCTGGCGCTTTTTTTGTGTTCATGAAGTATCTTGGGTTTTATTAATTTTCTATTTTTTCACCTTTCAGTTTGTTAACCTTCATTTCTGTTTTGCCCTGTTTTGCCAGGGAAGACCGCGGCCCCTCCATCAAATGATGCAGAGTCCGCGTTTCGGTCTGACAAGGCCTGTCAAGCAGTGTGTTAATTAAGCCTCTTAGCAGGATACAATGAGTCTAAAGAGGATAGAAAGATCAGGATCCTTTGAGGTGAAGGCTTTTACTCACTACTATTTTGGGCACCCATTCATGCGAGTGCGGAGGGGCTGCTCCCACGGGAAACAAGCTGGATTACCTGAGCAGCCCCCTAAAGCTCCTGTTCCCTCTCGGTACATGACAGGGGGGTTGTCCCCAACGCAGAATCTCTGGTGGCACCTGTGTCCCTGGCATGGGGGGTACATCAGAGGCACAAGGACCCCCAGTTTGGGCAGACACGAGACCATCTGCATAAATTCTCATTTCAAGGATGTGTAGAGTTTTCTGCATCCCATTTTGGGGGCTGGAACATAAAAGGTAACGCTACTCCCCAAATACGCCGAGCATCTGCTAAAGTTGGTAATTAAACGTCAGATGGTGACAACTGCTTCATATCTCAGAACAAAAAGACACATCAGATGATAGTGGGTTTTGTATATTGGGGGTGGGAGGGGGAAGGTCCTATTTTATTTGCTCTGGCAACCCAGCAGAGACCTTGAACAATTTAGCTATGAACGTTGAAGAAGAGTACATTAACTGCACAAGATTAACACAGCTACCAGGGCTCTGCGGTCCACAGCTGTCAGGACGATTTGCCAGATCACTTAAAAAAATCGTGCCATCAATAGAATTACCTAAACCTACTTAAACAAGTTTCACATTCAGATTTAGAAACAAAATATGAATTAGCCTGGCTGAAATGGGTTAGTTACTGCAGGGAGACACAGCATGGACATTCAGGTCGGATCCTATATCCTAACCTGCCACTGACTTCTGATGGCACCTGAGGTCTTTCCACCTTCTTTCCTGTGTGCACCTCGTCCATTTAGGTCACAACATCTTCAAGGAAGGGAACAGCTCTTATTTTTCACTTGTGCATCAGGGCCGCGATCTTGATTAGTTAAAATAGAATGTGGTTATCAACCGTGAAATAATGGCAAACGATGTCAGGCTCTTCCATCAAATACTGCCTGTATTTCCCTTCCATGGCTCCCCTTCACTGCGGGGAGACCACAGTCCCTCTGCTACAAACGCTGCTCCTGGTGAGCACAGGGTAAGTGTGTGCAGGCTCTGTCCATATACTGGTCTTTCCAAACAAGCCAAAGAAGGTGTCAACCAAAACCTGAGGACTGCTCAAGGAAAGAAAGTGTCACACTGAACAGAAAATGAAGCCAAGAATAGAAAACAAAGGGCAAGCCTCACTGAAACCTTTCATTCTGGGAAGAGGTTACCACTAATTAGAGTGCCACTGGGATGAGCGTTAAGCATCTCCGCTGTTCAGCACAACCGAGAGAGCGCTGGTGCTGTAGCAAGGTTTCTGAGGATCTACCTGACACATGGAGCAGATATGGGAACAGTAGCCATGAGCCAATTAACTCCCACAGCTTGCTGCTCATGTTTCCATTATTCTAGATACTTAAGAAATACTTCACTCAATATGCATTTTCTTAGTTTATTGACAACCAAGTTATGCTTGCAGAGCCCAGTTGCGACAATTTAGGTTATTCTCCAAAAAGAAGGACCACATCGCTTTCCACTGTTCTCCAGCACAGGTCAACACTCACGGAATTTTTTCAAAAACAAGTTTCCTGTAAGTTTACTAGCCAGTATCTTTACAGAATATGGTCTAATTTTCCAAAGGTCTCCTTAGGTCTTCCTTACAATATGACTCGGTTTACAAGTCTTTTGCGGCTTCTTACTTGCTCAGTTTGGTGTGTTTAGAAATCTGTTGTACCATCATTTTTCTCCTGTTGTACCATTGGGTTTTTTTCACGTGTAGTGCATATCTATAACACCCCCACACATACAGCAGTGGAGCATTACCTAAAATGCTAACACTGACAAGTGCCTTCTGCTAAGGGACTTCTTGTCCAAGTACTCTGAAATCTCCATGCTGATTTGGACTGCTTTCAGCTTGACTTCAGAGGTTTACCACGGGGGTTCAGGAACTATTGGTAGCTGGGTCCCTCACCCTGCTCCTGCCTGCTAACCCAGCAGCGGCACAGTCCCACCACCTGCCTGGGGCTGGCTTGGGTTTCAGAAGCTGGAACCCAACGTTGGGTTGTAGGTACATCCCTCAACCCCTTCTCTGAAATCCTAATGAGGCAGAGAAAGAAAAGATTTAATAGAGCAGCGAGTTTACTATTCCACCAAAGGTAAACTCACTGCTGCATTGTTTCTTGGAGTTTTACTCCTATTTCACAGGACACTTTCACCACTTAAGAGATGAACTGGTAATATTTTCATTTTCTTCATGTAAAGCCCTTCCTCCCTTTTTATACCCTATGGACATAATACCTAATTGTTTCTCTTCCCAATCTTTCTCCTCACTCATCATTTAATCAAAATAGGGCTCAATAAAACACTCCATTGATGAAGTGTAAACTCAGCACAGGGAACAAAAGAAAGTCTTGGCCTTCATATATTTGAACTGAGCTCGTGCCTAATCCCTTTGCTACAATCCCGGCTACGCAAGGATATATTAATTCCTCTCATAAGCGGGTGTAAACAGCTGGAAGGGAAATGCAGCAATGCTGGCGATATCTCCCAGGAGACGGGAGCACTCACAGGATGACCTGTTGAGCTCTTCTCCACTTTCCGTGATATCAATAAATTGTTTTCTTTTCCTTCCTTCAACTCTGCCCTGAGGAAGAAGCTACAGAACATTATTTCGTAGTTACAGCAGCTCTGGAAACCTTGCACAAGGATGAATACCATTAAAAAGCCAAGTTAGAGTCTTTTTAAAAAGCCTCTTCTTTCTGATGCCGTCACTGTGGTCAGGGCCTTCAACAGCACCGCTTCTGCCTCAAATACACAAGCTTTTAACTTTTGCCAAGGGAACAAACTAGAGAGAATGAAGCCTCTTGACATCTTGGCTTCTCTGTCACCAAAGTGCTTCTGAAACTACAGCCAGTCTGAACAGCGAGGAAAAGGTCTGGAACAAAACAAGTGCTACACTACTCAGCAAAGAAAGCATTTCGTAGGTTATAGTTCAAGGGGAAAATAAAAATTTATATATACACACACTGGGATGCAAGTCTATGGCAAGAAAGCAAATTTCTCACTGAAATCCAGAAATTTTTGGAGTCAGGTATGACAGCTACCCTACAAGTGGCAGCAGGCACTAAACGCTTCACTTATGGGAGGAGGAGATGCTATAACCCTATCTAGGATTTTAATGCCATTTGTATGGGACCAGATGTGACAGTGCAAAACCTGGTGTAAATCACCACAGCTTCACCGAAGCAGAGAATATGTATTACATATTGTCCATTATATGTTGCCTTTACTACAGCGACAACCTACACCAGAGCTAGAGCTGGTCAAGACAGCAACCAACATGCTGTAGGAAACACTGATTTTTTCAAAAGCAAGTTCCCACTTGGAACAAAGCCCAGCAATTTCGGCGTGCCAAATGCCACTGCATCCACTGTTAGAGCAACCAACCAGCATTCCCTGCAAGTCCTGGATAGCGAAAGGCAGCCCCAAAATCCCAACGGGGTGCTGGAAGAGGCAATGGGGCCACCTCTGAATATTGCACTGCAGAGAGGGCAGCAAAGCCCAATAACAACATGTTTCAGAAGAAATTAAGCTTTCCAACCCGGTATTGGTGCATGTGGAATGGTACTTTAATCTTCAAGAAATGAAAGTAAATCGCAACCTGCCCTCATTCGAGGTACCCAAACCACGACACAACCCTAGCGTTGTGTTTTGCTTTATGGCACAAAAGCTGCACCTTGAAAAGAACAGCATTGGACAGATTACATGGGGAATGGTAGATGAATGTTTTTATGGAGAAGAGATGTGTCCATCCTTAAGTGTCATCAACAGTCCAAGTTTCTTTATCTTTACCATTACTTCACCCTTTCTCTGAAGGGCTGCAGAATCATGCCCGCTAAAAAGAGATCAGTGTTTTGGCGTAATGGTTACCTTACGCAGAGCACAGATCTGCACCCAACCCACTCTACTGGAAGAAACCCACACCTTCCACCTCCCTCAAGTTTTCATTGCAAATTACAGTTGAGTCCGGCTTAATTTTGAGAGAAATATGATGAGATTGCAACCAAGCCAGTGTGGATTTCAGCATGCCAGGAAGGGGAAGGCAGGGGGAAAATCTGACATGACAGATCCATCTTCTGAACTCCCAGAGGAGTTTTTTTCCCCCAGAAAAAGTAAGCAGCTCTTTTTATAGCTCATGAGCCTATTACTTCCAATGACAACAACAGATGACTGTTTTAAAACTGAAAAGAAATATATTAATCCAATTTTCAGCTTTTCAGCATGTGGTACTGTCTCCTAATTTTCACAAAAAAGAAGACTGATGAACTAGTTTAGGAATCAGAAGGTTACTATAAAAAATAATAATCACACATCTATTACAGAAACGCTTTTCTACACTTGTAGTGTTTCTGAAGGTCCCATTTAGGTCAAGCACTATGTATTTGGTCCATAACCAAAAGGAGTTCCTTTTTGGGAAGCTCACACAAATGTCTATTGCATTGCACTGTAGCAGCACCTACAAAAGGGTCCCCAAGCCATCAACTTCACAGCAACTGCCTTTGCTTGGACAATGCACCTACAGGATTTAATGCCAGGAAGCTTTGCCCTCCAACACCGCGTGCATGGGAATACCCATCCCTGGCCAGGACAGGCGTCCCTGTGCCAGAGCAGTGAGGACAGAGGTGAGTCAGAAGCATCAAGGAGCTCCGAGCCATGATGAGTGCAGATGGGCATGCACGGAGGAGGCTGCTGAGGAAGATGGCCCCAACATGGCCTGCCTCATCAAGCCTCTCCACGCCTCGTAGCTGCTGTTTATACGGCAGCTTTGTTCTCAGCCACAGCACCAAGGAGCAATGCTGGCTCTCAGACGGGGCCACCACTTCCCAGCCAGCTTGAATGCACAGGCCACTGTGATTTGCTCCTGTTTTCAGGCGTTTGAGACATCGTCACCAACATGGTCCCCCTCCTGCAAGGTACACGAGGGAGAGGCACCGGCACAGTCTGGAGACGAAACCTCCATGAAATCTCCGGTCAAGCACCCTAGACAAGAGCACTTGCATCTACAGATTTCAGGTTCATGGAAGAATACATGCATTCACAGAAGCACTATTTTCTCTGTTGTGATGAACTACATACCAAGCAGTTTTGATTAAGGTCTTAATCTTTATGTATATTGTAATTTCCACCAAACACTGTTGCGTTTGTCTTCAGCATGAGAAATAGCTTTTCCGTGCTGATAATAATGAAACTACTCACTCATTCTGATGCTTATAACTATGCAAGCACACCGAGACACCAGCAATCCACTTATTAATGTGCCAGCTGAGCTGTGCTTGCCAGAGACAGTAAGCACAAGTTATGTCAGTCTCCATCCCTGCACTACCTTCCGTTCCTTCCCCACCACCTCTTGATTGTACAATACCATATTTTCTAATACAAGTGGAAAATATTTCATATTCAGGAGTCAGCAACTGCTCAGCCACGAAGATCATTACAGCTGCAGAAACAGAGAAACAGTCCTCCGAGGCTAAACCCCTCCGTCAGGACAGCACCCTGCATCCAGCCTAGCCAGCATCCCTCATCATCCACTCCAGACATTACAACCCAGAAGTTCGGCAGTAACGAAACACTTGCATTTTTCTGTGCAGATCTAACCGCAAGTTCCATGAGGGTTCCTCAGCACTCTCAAGAAGTAAATCTGCGTCACATCCATTTTAAGGATGGGCATAATTACACTAAGAGGCACGCACAGGCCAATTAAATCAGTAGGGATATTAGCAAAAGGGCTACCTAGGGTAAAGCAAATGCCATGGTCCTTGTTCGGATCCCAACACTGATCACATTTTAGGATGAGATAAGAGCACCCTACATCCATAGATCATTACCACCTTGCCAGCGCTGAGCTGTAAGCCAGGGAGCCAACATGGGCTTCTCATCAGCTGCTGTTCTTGCACGAGCCAGCAGCTCCAACTAGTAACCTCTCGCAAAACTCATCAGTTTAATTTAGCAGGGATTTTTTTTCTTCTTTTTTTTCTTCTCTTCAGTCTCCAGCTTGCTGTATGCAAACTGGATAGCAAATTTATCAAGTTAGGGACCCCGTGTTGGCAGAACATCACCACGTGTATGAGTCTTCCTATACACAGAGCACCCCTGATTTTTTTAAGCTCTTTGAAAAAGAGATTGTTTATGCTCCGGCATCTCACCCCAACGCAATCGGAAACAGCCACTGTGTGACTTAAGATGGGGATCACAGCAGAAATTACTCTAACTTTTGTAGCACTGCTGGGGACCACTATAAAATGGTACCGAGCTAATTAGACAAGTCCTAAAGATGTTCCCCTGGCAATCTCACAGGTGAAATAATCTAATCTTCTACACCCTGCCTTCCTAGTTAATCTCTTGATAAGAGTCATTAACCCAATTGTTCAGTCTACTGTAGTCCCTTTATAAAGTGCATATAATTTACAATCCCATTAAAAAGATGGCCACAGATTGGTCTCAGAGGCAAATTACAAAACTATTCAGTTGTGGTTTTAGCACATTAGCTATACCTATATGAATCCTGGAGAAAAAAAATAATCACAGAACATAGCAGGTTTCAGAGCAAGTATACACAACAAAACTCACCTATCTAACTCCCTGCATAAAAATTAAATATAATTGCAAATTGTGGGATATTCTGTTCAGCAGCTGAGCAACCAAGTGGACCTTTTTCTTTTATGAATAGCAAGAATAAAAAACCCAAGTACTAAAAGAGCACAAAAGGTATACCAAGTTCTGTCATTTAAAAAGCCAGGATTTAGTTACTTCACAGCTTATGCTAAATTTCTGCTGCTCTTCAGTACTGAAGTTACTTCTGTTCTGTAATTGAGGCACTGGAGCTAAGCATTGGGTGTTTCAAAAGAGTGGAAAGGGTGAAGGCACTGGACCTTGTAAAAATACAATGCAACAGCTGTTTGCTGCTTTTCCGTATTTATGCTTCTTAGTATCAGCTTCTAAAATCCAGCACATAGAAGCTGCCAATACTATCTACTTCTGCCAATGCTTCCAAGCTTCCGATACTACCTTCAGGAGGCTCACTTGCATCCAGGAAAGTGAATAGGAGATTGTTTCAAAAAGGAAGCAGAATACTCTGGTTGGTCTGGGCTTCTCCAACAGCTACACAGGTCCTAAACAAAAAGCTTGAGGTGGACTTTGAATGCACAAATAACCACAAAACATTTCTGAAAACAGAGCCGTGGTCCCACCTGGGAGATTAGGACAGAAACAGCTCGGGTGTGATTTTTCATAGGATACAAGAAAAAGCACTCAGATGCTATTAATTTTCAACAAAATTTATGCATTTGAGCACTTTGGAGATTAGAAAATAAGATTTTCAGAGTTTAACATTATTGAACTTCCCAATGTAAAACACCTCTTGTTCTTGTGTTTCCAGTCCCTCCTGATCCTTCAGCAGCACTTTACCTTCCAAGTACTCTCCTTTATTTTTTTCCTTATCTTTCACAAACAACAAACCAGATGGGGAATTTAGGACATCACAAAATTGGGGGGCAAATATTTCTAGTTTGTAAAAGAAAGCCACTCGTACTTCTACTCCAGCTGTTGGGAGGCTTGAAAACAGCACGCTAAAAGTGATAGCGCTTCCAAATATCATCTTTCTGTTGATTTTAGGAGGAAACCGGAGGAGCCTGCGGCACGTAGGAAGCAAAGTCTGTGTTTCCAAGCTTTTATGTGAAGGTGCACATCACTGAGACTCTGAGCATGAAAACAGCCTGTGTGTGCCAGAGTCTTTCGGAGCAAGGGGAAGGGACGAGCTATGGCCACCATGGACCAGGGTAGACGGAGCAGAGGCAGCTGGCGGTGGTGGGCAGAGGTGGCAAACTCCATTTGAAATCTAGGTTTGAATTTGTTTTGAAAAGTTTGTTTATTCAGAGCTTCTTTTAAAAGAGCATTCTTCCAGCACTTAGATCTGAGCTGTGTTTTGAGACTATGGTTGAACCATTTTGAATTTCTATGCTTCCCAGGCCAGAAGTCCAAAAATCCTAAGGTCAGAGGTTGGTTCAAGCCTCTCTCCCTCCTCAGAGTTGTCTGACCTTAAATATTTTTGGAGTTGCAGGCATCTTGCTAGTGACAAGCACATGCAGGAGACACATCACTAACCTGGAGAGAAATAACACTCCCAAGCTTTATATCGTAGGCGAAGTGACGGCAACCACTGATGTAAACGAGGAGGGATCTACGGCAGTATCTGCCAGGTTCAGAGGTTGCTCCTGTATAAGCTCCTGAGGAGTTAAATCTAATTTCTCGTACATTGCAGATATCTAAGAAGATGTTTTAATTGAAGGCAGTTGCTTAGCAACTGCATCCCCTGTGCTGCAGCAATGTTTTTCACCTGGAGCAGATAAACATCAGGATGGCACTTTACAAATCTGATTAGCAGCAATGAAATAGCTGGCTACAAGAAGCTGCAAGTGCTTTTCCAGAAGTTATGCTTCTTAACCTGATACCCATCAGCAGGGAAAACCCTATGAAACCCATTTGCAGGTTCGAAGAGCTCTCTTCTCCTCTTGCCCAGCAACTGTTGCAGTCTCCTCACAACCAGAGCTTATCAAGAGGGAGATAACATTGGCAGGATTTTTGTTACTCGAAAGATTTCACTGCAGTTGAACACGTAACGATAAAATACTAGAGCACTCGCAACTATGCACAGATGTTTTTCTAAACAGGCCTATGGTTCTTTGAAGAGCATCAGAAAAAGCACATTTCCAGACCACAGAGAAAATTATTTCCTCATAACTTTTGTAACTGGACATTACTGTGTAAAGACTGCACTAGCCTTTACAAGCTGTTTAAGAGCTGGTTATTGGTGCTATTACTGCATTTCTAGCAAAGCCTATCTAGTGCTTGAATAGCTCACTTTCAACATATTTGCATTGCAATGTTCATAAAAATCATAGAATGGTTTGGGTTGGAAGGGACCTTAAAGCTCATCAAGTTCCAACCCCTCCTGCCCTGGACAGGGACACCTCCCCCCAGCCCAGGTTGCTCCAAGCCCCGTCCAACCTGGCCTTGAACACCTCCAGGGATGGGGCAGCCACAGCTTCTCGGGGCACCCTGCGCCAGGGGCTCACCGCCCGCACAGGAAACAATTTCTTCCCAATATCTAATCTCAATCTCCCCTCT
>VZSZ01007377.1:345129-385913 GCA_013398815.1 Ibidorhyncha struthersii | reverse complement strand
CTGCTGGGGATGCAGCCCGGGGTGCCGGGGGCTCGCTGGGCTGCCAGTGCACATTGCTGGCTCGTGGTGAACGTCTCATCCACCAACACCCCAAGGTCTTTCTCAGGGCTGCTCTCCAGCCATTCTCCACCCCGCCTGGATTTATACTTGGGATTGCCCCATCCCACGTGCAGCACCCTGCACTTGGTGTTGTTCAACTTCACGAGGTTTGCACAGACCTGCTGAAGCCTGTCCAGGTCCCTCTGGATGGCATCCCTCCCCTCCAGTGGTTCGACCACACCACACAGCTTGGTGTCATTGTAATATAACGTATAAATGTTAACATTTGTACATTACTTCTGTCATGCTAGTGATCTGCTATGTCAGGGTCTAATACATGGCAACCACTTAAGCATTTAAGATTCAGAAAAGATTCGTATGCATTTTCCCCATCCATTGCAAGTCAGCTACATGTCCCAGCCATGACCAGAATGCGATTTGCCAAGAAAAGGCTATTCTTGTTGCCTTTATTATGTTCCAAAAATCTCTAATACCAAACACAGAATAACAGGCTACAAGTCCCCAGAGAACTGTCTATTTGAATGTTGAGAGACACGTGCATGAGACTCACTTCTCAGCTCTCCAGATACCTTCAGAGGGTTGTTTACCAGCAACACTCCTGCTTATGGGGTGGGGAGCAGCCTGGCTTGGTACTCATGGGGCCAAGAGGTGGGAAGGGGGGGCCAGAGGGAGTGTGAGCTTGTAATCCAGACAGATGGACTGAGGAGCAGGGGACATTTTTCATGAGCCTTGACAAGTCAAATACAAAACCAATTGCAAAAAGAGTTCCCAGGAAGGTCAGTGGTTCCCAGAAAGTTACAAAGAACTATGCCCTGGGCAAGCCCCAGAAGAAGGTATGCTGGGAGCGTTTTCAAGGCAAGTTTAACCTACCCGGCTTAGATTTGAACACCTAAACACCACAAAGGTCCCACTTCAAAAAAAACCCTGCTGCTCCAGTTGGCACTTGAGCATCTGCTTAGATTTTTCATGTTAAATAGGACTTGGAAAAACATGTTAATTTGCTGTCTAGGATTAGGATGAACTTCAGCATGTACTAGAAGTCTTCCTCAGCATTACACATACCAAGCTTCAGCCTTCACCATGAGAAGTAAAGCCTTGGCTTTTGACTCTCCCAGGGTGAGTCACACAAACCTTCAGCTGCTGTTGCAGGAGTGGGCTACAAACTGTACTTTCTCTTGGCAAGTACTCTTGAGACTGCCTTTGATGTAGCATCTCCATATCACAGTACAGCGATCAGGATACACAGCAGGGCTCTGTCATGTCTTCTAATATCACTCCGAAGCATTGAGCCAAGGACATCCCTAACAGAGCTTGGCTGCAGTTACCGAGCTATTTTCTGAAGCCTAGATTCTGGAGGGCTGTTACTGTAATATAGACAAAGTACCAATTAGTCTGGACCATAGAGAATTTGTCCCAACTATGTTTTTTATCTGCAGGATGAATCATGTTGGATCATTGGTTGTAAACCACATGAATCAATTAAACTATAAGCCAGAGTTTCCTCTTTTCTATTTAATCTTCTGTAATCTCTTCGATAACTTTCCATTCTTTGCTATTATTCCTTGGTTTAGATCTTCCTTCTCATATCAACAACCGGCAGGGCTAGTAAACAGTTGAAAATTGAGAGAGAGGAGAGTTTTCTATATGCCTG
This sequence comes from Ibidorhyncha struthersii, assembly GCA_013398815.1. Lineage (NCBI taxonomy): Eukaryota > Metazoa > Chordata > Aves > Charadriiformes > Charadriidae > Ibidorhyncha > Ibidorhyncha struthersii. Next base: position 384,202 of record VZSZ01007377.1, on the reverse strand, counting down.
ACACTAGGCAAGTGAAGCACGGAGGAGCAGCTTAAGCTGGTTGCCAGTTTTGAATGCCACTTGCCTCATGACAATAAGGTTGTAACACTTTACATAAGGGTGCCCTTATTTCATATAATCACAGAATGGTTTGGGTTTGAAGGGACCTTAAAGACCATCCAGCGCCACCCCCTGCCCTGGGCAGGGACACCTCCCCCCAGCCCAGGTTGCTCCAAGCCCCGTCCAACCTGGCCTTGGACACCTCCAGGGATGGGGCAGCCACAGCTTCTCGGGGCAACCTGGGCCGGTGTCTCATCCCCCTTCACAGGGAAGAATTTCTTCCTGATATCTCATCTAAATCTCCCGTCTTCCAGTTTGAAGCCATTACCCCTCGTGCTATCACTAAATGCCCTTGTAAAAAGCCCCTCTCCAGCTTTCCTGTAGTTGCCCTTCAGATACTGGAAAGAAAACTGGTTAAAAGGAAGTTAAAGTAATATTTGGAAAATTCTGTCCTTGAGCTACTGAGGAGAAAATAAAGATAGCCAAAGGAAATTCTTTCCTTCCTCAAAAATAAGATTTTATAGAGCTGCCTTGTTTTTGACCAGAATATTGCTAGCAAGATATTCAGACACCGACATTATCATTTTCATTAAAAAAAGAAGAAAGTCATCCACCTTAGGTGGAAGCAAAATTTAAAGCCTTATGTAGTCATCCAGCCCAGACAGCTACACCCACAATCACAGAATGACAGAATGGCAGAGGTTGGAAGGGATGTCTGACATCCTCTAGTCCAACCCCCCTGCCAGAGCAGGGTCACCCAGAGCAGGTTGCACAGGAACATGTCCATGTGGGTTTGGAGTATCTCCAGAGCGTGAGACTCCACCGCCTCTCTGTGCAGCCTGTGCCAGTGCTCTGCCACCCTCACAGGAAAGATTTTTTTCTTCATGTTCAGATGGAATTTCCTGTATTCCAGTTTGTGCCCGTTGCCCCCTGTCCTGTCACTGAGCACCACTGAAAAGAGTCTGGTCCTATCCTCTTGACACTCGCCCTGTAGACGTTGATAAGCATTGAGGAGATGCCCTCTCGGTCTCCTCTTCTGCAGGCTGAACAGCCCCAGGGCTCTCAGCCTTTCCTCAGCAGAGAGACGCTCCAGGCCCCTGAGCATTTTTGTAGCCCTCCACTGGACTCTCCCCAGTAGCTCCTTGTCTTTCTTGAACCGGGGGGCCCAGAACTGGACACACTGCTCCAGATGTGGTCTCACCTGGGCAGAGCAGAGGGGGAGGATGAGCTCCCTCGACCTGCTGGCCACACTCTTTTTAATGCATCCCAGGATAAAATATGTCCTTCTAATTATAAAGAGAGCAACCAACACCTGTATGTCAAGATCTAAGGAGCTTCGATAGGGCCAAGACGACATTCCCTTCCCTCTTTGCCATCTTTGGACTTGATTAGCCATGGGCAGGGCTAAGAAAGTTAAAGCTCTGCACTTCCCTGTAGCATCACAAGTTTCTTGTGGGGAGGTCGAAGGTGTGGCGTGACACCCTGGTGTGACCCACGGCAGTATCTACGTTACAGGTAGTGGGATGGATTAGGAGCAGATCTGAATGGCAAAACCAATGATAGTCTTACGTAGGTCTGGGGCATTGGGATGCAGTAGATTCTTAAAATCAACACGTAGCATATGGAGCTAAAATAATAAACACTTTTTCCTTGGTGGTAGCTCTCCAAAGTCAAAGCAGAACCACAGCATTATTTCCAAGGTTTATTAGCTCTTCAGTTATTACATTCCCTTGTTTCCTTGTCTCACCCTCCCACCAGCTGCCTTATTTGCTGTGTGAAACCCTCAGTATTAACCACAATACAGGTTCTTAATGTTTAATGTGTGGCTGATAGAATCCTGCAGCATCCAGCAGAGCCTTTGAATAAAGGGCACCCAAAAAAACCCTTAAATGCAAACAAAAAAGCAGCATGTGAAGCCATATGATAGAAGCTGGTCGCATTCAATCCCTGAAAGCAAAGAGCTACAGTTTATATGAATAATTCAAAAACAGCCTCAGACAAATGATCCCAGGTCTATAAGGAAATGGTAAAACCTCTGGAGTCTGCAGCTCTTTTTATTACAGCCTGGTTCATGCTGAATGCTGTTTTCTCTGGGGTTATTTTTTCCTCTTTTTTTTCTTTTAAATATATATATAAACGAACAGTCAGATAGGATGTTCAGATAACATGTACAGCAGACCCCAGAGAAATATTTTAATTTTATATTCGTTTCTGACTTGTAAATTATTCATTAACATGGATCACGCAATCGGGTAAAAATTAAAAATTGGCAAATTAGTTTTCATTTGTTTATGTTAATTATTTAGTGTTCTTCCTTTTTATTAGAAAAAACACAGAGGGAGATTAGTCTTGTTCTGATGGTCTGTGCTTGCTCCCTAGACAACACACAAATTAGCATTGCTATGGCTACTTTTATGCAATGTCTATAGAAATATGACTCCACTGCCCAGATCTGTTGCTGAGACATTGTGGCATATGCTGGATTTCTATATTGCAGATATGCCTTTGGATATTTTTCAACAACGCACGTTGAAAAATAGGCTGTTGGGTCTTTATCTACAGATGAAGTCAATGATTGTTTCCATGACCCCTCCATGAATTCCGCTGTGGCTCCCCAGCCCCTGCCAGCACCCGCAACCGCCTCCGCCCCCCCAAGGAAACTCCAGCCAGTGGGAGTTTCACTCCAAATTAGACAGTCATTCCACTGACACTAGGTTTCAAAGATAAGGGGTCATCTCCATTTTAATATCCGTTGATGGATTTAACTACATAGAGAAAACCCTAAGTGCCACTAGAGCACACGTAGCAAGAACCTGCTGGATAAACTGCTGTGGGTTTCCTAGGCAATGCACATCAACGGTATTTGTGTATTCAGAAACACTAATCCATTACATTTTTTAAAACGTTTGTTATTTTTTTCTTTAAGATATCTCTCCTTAGAAAGTGAGGACTGTGTCTACTCTCTACGCAAGAGCAGTGGGACTGATGTTTTGCAATTAGCTATGGGTCTGGCCCTGCTCAGGTATCACTGTGATGAGGGGCTTGGGGTTCTTGCCCTCCTCCATCCGCGTCCCCACACCACCACAGCTTGGGTTACCAACCAGGTTTATTCAGCCCATTGAGCTGCACTTGCCATAAACCCCAGATCTGGGTGGGGAGGGGGAAGCCAAACATACTCTCCCCAAGGAATTTCTCCACAATATATGTTATCTACTCTGTTCACCCTGTTCTTGCTGATTTGGCTAGACATCAGCTAGAGACAGCCCATTTTGTGGGTGCTGAGCTTCATCACGTTCAGGTACCACCTCCTCTGTTGCTCAGACACTTCCCACCCAACCCACAGAGCTTTCTTCCATTGAACCCATCGGCCGTTGCCAACCCAACCGCTCTGCTCAGCACGGAGACGAAGCACGAAGAGACAACGCATCTGCTTCAAAACGCTTTTGGATAGCGAGGAACACATCCCTCATGGACAGTCTTCAGTTTTGCTATTTGCTTCATAGCAATTTTTTAACACAATAAGAGAGTCAAGCATAGAAAATGTTAAAAAAACCCATATAGTCTGCCAAGGAAAGTGAGTAATCATGAACACGGTGCAATTCCAGTAGCTAAAAGGTTACCTTAGGTTATAGAAGGAATCCAAAATATTCCCACGCACATTCCTAATTACTTTGGATGTAAGAAATCAGGGCTGTAGGCTATATAATTGCTATGGAGCCCTGCAGATCAATTAATGATATCAGCAAATTAAAAAGAAAATCTAGCAAATGGAAATCCTAACCTGTTTATAATGCCAGTCTTTCTTTACCCAAATATTCATAGCTCTTTGCAAGATTGTTCTTACCCTAATTCCTTAGGAGAAGCTAAGAAAGAAGAGAAAATCCCAAAGCCCAAAAACACAACAGAGAAAGTTATGTCAGAAAACATTTCTAGCATTTAATTTGAACATGACATATAAGAATATTGATTAAAAACATTTTTTTTCTGAGCCTTTAATTCCTTTATTTCTAGGAATTGTCCCTGACATCTGTACAAGCGCCATCTTAATCCAGTTACTGTGGATGGATCCTCAAGGTAAACAATATTGCTGATGCTTTTCAAAAGAAGTACAGCGTGTTCCTTCCTCTGGGTGCATTTGCTAGGCTGGCTTTGGAGAAACGAAGACCAGCGATGACTACCTAAGTCATTTCAATAGCTTCTGCCACCTGCAGGTGCAGGTATCCGGGAAGAGACAGCTCTGTGCGTCGGCAGAGGAGGTTTATTGGAGTTGAGATTCACTCCCTCCCTCAAGGTGAAAGAATTGGCCCTCACATTAAGGATACTTAGGAGAAAATAAGACATTCTAATTTTGTTCATTTATCTGAGTTAGATTTGCTGCATAGTAAGTATTAATATAAATAGCCCTGCAAACTGCACTGCAATTCTGAATTAAGATTTTCTGCATGGTGAAAAGCAGAAGCCCATTTTTATCAAGGGATTCGTTAAAAAACAAGTTTCCTCCCTTGACCTATGCCTTACAAAAATACAGCAGATTTAAATTATCATCAGAAACAACATCCAAGCACAAGTTTAAACCGGTGATTTATGCTTCATTTTAGATAGAGAGTCACAGTGATTAAGTTCTGCCTGCCTGTGGGACGCCAGGGCCCTCCTTGTTGTGTTATAAACCAGGGCTGCTCACTCATGCTCTCCCAAGAGGCTGGGAGGGCTCTGCCCAGAAGGAAATCTCAAATTTCTCGTTATGCTTTTTATGACAAATTGCAAATTCTTCTCTGAACCCTTAATAAACTGAAAAGAGAAAGGAAAAAAATATACCCACTCTTTTTCAAGCCCAATTTTGTAGCTAGTGTGTATATATGTGGAAATTCCACGTATTTAAAATTACATATGAAAAGCAGCTGCTGACCAATCATTCATTTTAGTGGAAACGCTAGCACCTCTTCCAGGTCCTTAATCCTGCTGGGATGAGAAAAGCAGTGGTTGGAGAGGAATTGCGATTTACATCAATCACACAGTATTGGAGTCCTCCTCTGCAGCATTGTGCTGTCCTCCTGGAGCATTGAACTGTGCAGATCCTTGCAAATATGGCAAATCTCCGCACCTCTCCCGCTATAATTACACCGTCAGCACTTCCACCCAAGTGTGCTTGTCTACAGGTTGGAGGCTTTCAAACTTGTCATAGAAGGTTTTGTACCAGGTTAATTATCAACATACAAGCTCTTGGAGAAGTAAAGTTATTTTCATTATTTCAGTGATGTTCCCTAAAAAAAATCCCACCGTCTATGTTCATACACCTGCACATCAGTTCACCCCACAGCCCTACAAGTCCCAACCCCCTTGGCCAAACACTGCATGATGGACTTGTGTATCCAGCAAAGTCAGGGCAGTTTGGCCATGACCTGAAGAGCCCACAAACATCCTTCCAGCTGGAAACTAGCAGCACTTTTAGATGCAGCCCATCTCTGTCTTCTTTGAAACTACCCAAGGTCCAAAACACTTTTAATGGAAAAATGGATTTCTCACAAACAACAAAAACAAACCCAAGAACAGTTATGGCCAGGACAGTGCAGAGGTCTTCAGAGCAGATCTGAAAATAATTATTCCACCCACCCACCCCTTTTTTTTGTTCTGCACCATAATGAGGAAGGTGAACCTCCGTCTAACTAGAAATATCTTTATACAAATTAAGTTTTATGCTAATTTAGATTTCCCCACCAGGAAGGAGATGCATTCAGAAGACAGACGTAATTTATGAACTGTAGCAGCTGTCATTGCAAAGCGAAAAAAATATGGATTTAAATAGTTTTGAGCATCATTTTGGCTGCACATGGCTTGCTTTCACTCTAGACCTGTGCGAATACCATAGCTTAATGAAAATTAATGGGGAAAGACTGTTTTTGTGCACAAGAGTCCCCAGCACAGGTAATTAGTTAACAAGCTCTGTTCTCTTTAATACCATGGCAAAAGGAAGATTGCCCAACTTAATTGCTCTGTGGTTCTTGGATCAGATCTTTGCAAGTAAAATTTTATTGATTACAATAACAATTTACCCTGCTAGAAGTGAGACTTGGACAATGGTAGCCGAAACCCTCCACTTCTGTTAGATGGCATAACTGGTACTTTGGAACAACAAGCAACAAATAGCTCTAGCATCGTAATTCTGTAGAAATTATTTACATACTTGGGCCCCAAACTCAAATTATTATAATCAACACTAATTCCCAAAATGAATTCACAGTTTCTTGTAACTCTAGAAACTGGGTTGTCATGGTGAATATTTATGAGGTTGATAAAACAACCTTATGGGATGTGTTCTCATTCAGACACACACGATGCACAATAGGAATTTCTGTTTTTTCATACAAATTGGTCTGTCGAAAAGAAAGGTTTCCATAGACCCAGCAATTCTTGCACAGGTCCACAACCTCTATGTGTCCACAGCAACAATTCACCATAATTTCAACTCTTGTTTTCTGGACTTTGCTGCCTTTCCTAGAAGTCAGTCCTGCTAATCACCCAGCTTCCTCCTTTAGGCTTTTGCTGGAGGAGTGTCTGCACTTCAGGGGGAATTAAATAAAAATACTCACAAGTAGCTGCATACCTCCCAACAGTTAAATTCACTAATCGGGATGAGCACCATCAGAGGTGACAGTTGCTCGTACCATGGTTTGTGAACTTGAAGGACCTTGGCTTCAAGAGTTTGGTTGACTTTCCTTTACTTAACATATGTCTGAGACAGCATCACTGCAATGAAGGAGGTTTTACTAACAGACTTTCCCCAGCACACTAGTATAACTCCAAATATTAGCTCCATGTTTTTAATGGGAATTTTAATAATTTATCATTTGGATTACCAGAGCTGCCTTATCTAGGCTTCCCTATTAATAAATCTTAATGCTGAGCAAACTGACACTGAACAAGTCATCTAAACAATTTCATTCTTTATATTTACAGTTATAATTGCCAACAGGAAAAGCTCATTCTTGTTCTTTGAATGCTTTATTGAGTGATTTCACTTATTTAAATTAACACTTTCACATCGACCCAAAGCGTCTCACCCCTAAAAATCTGAACCTTACTCCCTGTCTAGAGAAAGAGTCATGTTCTGGTTATGGAACTGACTGCCTCCATTTATTTAATTTCTGTGAAATTGTCCTAAAAAAAATTAATAAAAATGGCATGCATATAATATCTTTGGTTGAAAACAATTATTAATTTAGAGGAAGATTAATGTGCTCACCTTCACATTTTAAACATAATTCTAGCTGCATACATTATGGTTTAATAACATTATTTCTGACTCTTACTGGTTTCTTTTCCCTAAATGAGATGCCTGAGTAACAAACAGACTTCAGAACAGAAAATGCACAGTTAAAAACATGCTCCAGCTGAGGGGCTGTGAGGCTGGCCTGTTCACGTGGTTGTGAAACACCACCAGAAGCTGCTCGAGCACAGTTGTATCAAAAAGGGAGATGGGCAGTTGCCCCTTACAACCGTTTAGATGAGTACACACCAAAGGAAGAGACATCACCTGTTGCTCATTTTCAACTGGGTACCTGCCAGCTCCACTGGATGTGCCTTGGGTCCGTAGTGGGAGAGGCAGCGAACGACTGACCCTGCTCATCCTTCCTGTTGCAATCACCATTATAAAGCCCTTTCTTCTTATTCATTTGTGTATAGAGGCTCCTCTACAACCGATCCTGTTTGCTGCCTTCCTTTGGAGCGTTTCCATCTCTGCTCTGTCCTGTTGGGAAGCAGGGGTACCCCTGCATGCAGTAACCTCAGGATAACATCCTCCTCTATTGTTTTCCTAATAATGACTAGGACTGGGTTTCCTCTTGCCCGGCGAAGCTGTGGCTGCCCCATCCCTGGAGGTGTCCAAGGCCAGGTTGGACGGGGCTTGGAGCAACCTGGGCTGGGGGGAGGTGTCCCTGCCCAGGGCAGGGGGTGGCACTGGGTGGTCTTTAAGGTCCTTTCTAACCCAAACCGTTCTATGATTCTTACTCCTCCCAAGCCTCGAGTTGACATTTTCATCAAGACATCTATTACAGTGCTAATGTCTCGTTCCCTTGTGGCAATGATAAGCTCAGAGCCTATCATTTTATACGGGAAGTACAGGGGTCTGCCCACATGCACATCAATTCACATTCTCCATAGTGAACTCTGTCTGCAAAAGTAATGCCTGGTCACACGTTTGTTTAGCTGCTCTTCACAACCAACCACCTTCACTAACCCAAATAACATAGCATCCTCAGGAAACTTTTTCACTGCCCTAGTCACCCCCTTCTTCAGAAAGTCACAGAAGGACAAAAATTTCAGATAAAATAGACAGCACATTGACCAGTGATCTGGCAGTAAACAAATCTTCAAATAACAGCAACTTAATTTTCAAACCTTACTGCCGCTGTATCATCCAAAGATGAGACTTCAAAGAGGTAATTAGGTGTACTTATTAACCTAATCTGGAAGTAAAACTCCATTTCTCAGGACAGGCTTGCAGAGAAATTAGATTCTAATAAGACATCTACATTTTTATGAATGTGGTTCAGAGGAAAGAAGAATATCTAGTTTGTCACCTAGTGGCATTTCATACGCTGATAGTTTCTAATGGCAAGTTTACAACTAGATAATCATGCTTATTCTAATTTGGAACTCCAAAGGGAGAAAGGATATCTTGCTTCATTATTCATTGGCCTGAGCAAAGGTATGTGTTCCACTCAGCATTTGTTTAAGAGAAACGTTGTAATATTGACAGAAATGTAGACTTCAAACACCTGGCAAAAACTATTTCTTAATCATCCAGAGCTTAAATAGTAAACATATTCCAGTTTTCTACATTCCCCTTGAAGCCTTATAAAAAAAAAAAACAAAAGCAAAAAAACCTCCCACAACCTTCCCTGTTTAGGAGTGGAGTGAATTTGATTTTGCTTATGAAAATGGAAATTCTGTACAGCCAGAAGATGAGAGCTATGTAAAGCCAATGGAAAGGAAACCTACACGTTAGATCCCAGAGTCACAAGTCAAGATTCAAGACCACTTTAAGCATGATGGGAAAACGCAGCCTGTCATTTATCACTAGATCTGTATCAGTCTGGTTGATCCACTATCACAATAAAATTCCTACTGGTATTATCACATAGTACTGCAGGGCTATTTCTTTCCCCCTCAGAGAGGGAAAGAGTCCGGTAAGAAACATCCTGTAATTGCCTTTTGATACTCGGGTTTTATGTCCAAGCACAGCACATATTTATACTTCATCTGTGCATGTACTATGCATATATCCACACATGCACACACATCTATACATACAAGCCAAAAAGCTCAGCAAAAAATTCTTTGTTCAGGTCTGAATACTCCTCCCCCCCCTCCACCTACACATGAATTATTCTTTTTCAAGTTGATATAAACTGTTCTAGAAACTTAAAAGGCTGTCTAAGGATTTGCATTTTTCCTGTAGTTCTACCATCAGGAAACAGATTTGCAGCAACAGATTAGCCCTGAAAGAAAGAAAATAAGAACAAATATTTAAAAACAAATCTAGAGCTTAATCTTGCAGCTTGGTCAAGGCAGAAGCTGAAGTGCCATCAGAAGTTTTTTGTATTTTGCAGTGTGATTCGTCATGTTGGTCTTGATCTTTCATCCTGATTTATTAGACCAACAAAGATTTTCTGTTTCACACTCTGTCCGATACCCTGCTTTACTACAGCGGTTACCGAGAAAAGTGCGATAATAATATTGTAATATTCTGAATATCCCCAGGGAACTGGAGCCTCCCTGGGACCATGCAACTGCAGAAGTCTCCGCACAGCTCAGCCGGAGAGGGACCGGCAAGAGGCATGGCGGGTCCACAGGAGAGCTGGGGCAGAGGGAGATACAGAGAGAGGGAGACCTCGGGCATGGTGGGGACAGCCTGAGGTTAGCCATGGACTGAAGGTTCAACAGCATGGTCATGTCGGAGGACAAATCGTGCCCAAAAGGGGCTGCAGATATAGCCATCCTTTGGGCTCACAGAAATGAATCCACAGGCCACATGGCAATATCCAGACTTTTTTTTTTTTTTAAACTACAGATGTCTTCTTTTGTGCATTCCTACATGTCACCCTGAACAAGGGTATGAAGGTTTAAATGACCTAAGGCCCTGCACTGTTAAGTCACGGTGTGCTATTCATGCTTATGCACGTCTTTATGCTGTATCAAATTGCAAGATGTTATAAGGGAGTATTTTACTTATTATAACAGAAAACTTACCATTTATTTGTCAACACACACATTTGGAAATAACATCAAGAGAGAACGAAGTGGCTCGAGAAAGACTACTATTTGTACTGCAATTATTTTTCTAGCTATATCGGTGTATAGTACCAAGAAAATTCAACTGAAAATATCAACACATTTTGCATAAATCAGCATGCTTAGCAGATGAACCAGTACCAGGAGTAGGAAAAAATATATTTGTTTCTTCTGTGATCTTCAAGTAAATCCACCCATACAGACCTCAATCAAGGCGAGAGCAACAGGAGGGAGGGGAAAAAAAAAAATCCCTCTGGGACAAAGCAAGTCTGTAAGCCCCCGTTTGGCTAGTGGAAGGCTTAGCACTCCTGCAGTGCAGAAAAGCAGCTCGGGGTCTGAGAAGCACCTACTGAAAAGCTGCAGGTGATGGAGCTGTAGATATTTATGGTTTTAGACAATGTCAATCAGATAGAGCTCACAGAGGTTTTGTTGGTTTTGCTTTGCTTGATTAAAAAGAAAAAAAAAATAATCACTTGGCTTTGCTGCACATTTTGCTAAGACTTTTTTCCACTTCACCTCAGAGCTTCAAGTCTTAAAAAAAGAAATGAAGACAGACTCACTAGGGCTGATAAGATGCCAAAGTCTTTCTCGGAAGCCCTGAGCCTGCACAGGGCTCCAGCACCTCCGGAGATCCCCAGCCTTCCCCATCCACCCCACACCCCACTCCGCGGCGGGGCTTCCACCCACAGCCTCCCTCCCCGCAGACCCTTCCATCCATGCTTTCTGTTTGTTTGTTTGGGCAGGATTCAAGGAGACTTTGAAATGAGAGGGCTACACGTACTGTGGGTCACGGCATTAGTGCCAAGCAGATCCCTCTCCTGGGTGCAGATCTCTAAGCTTCAGCCACACGCATTAAATGTTCACATCAATCTTTAATTGTTAATGGGCTTTCAAGTAATAACAAAATATACATGCACTGATGTTTAATGGACAGTGGAAATAGGATCATCTCCAGAGCAATTTTGTTTTGATTTTGCAGACTTGACGCTCTAAAGAACAAGAGTCACAATAAGTTAATCACAAACGTTGGAGGCAGACTAAAATGGATCTTTTCTTCAGAAGTCTGTAGGTGCCCCTAACCCCACTCCTCAGCTTGCAACAGTTTTATCTAGCTCTGCTGAGCTGACCCAGAGCTGGCAGGAAAGCTTGTTCAACATCTCGTAAAATTTTTGTTGCTCGTAATTTCTGCGGCTGCACTATCCTGAAAAACCTGAAAAGCTGTTCCACCTCAAAGCTTTTCTACCCAAGCAGACACACAACTCGCAGCCTCAACACTTATATTTCTCCAAACCTTTATAAGTGAAATCTGCCATGGGGCCACTCAAATATATATATATTTATTTTTATATACACATATATGTATTTTTGACGTGCTAGTAGAGAATAATGAAAAAGAAACCCAAACTGACTTTGTGGGAGTTCCCAGTCTGACAAGACTATAACTACTTGAAGTTTTTAAACAGGTTACAGCTTTCCCTAAGAGATAAAACTGCACTTCCAGCTGCTCAGCGGAAACCCTAATAGCAAATAAACCCAGCTGAGACATAACAGAGAAGTCTGATTCTGCAATCATGGAGCAAAAAGCCTGTCCTTTGGACCCGCTGGCTTTCTGCAGCATCCTGTCTTGGTCCACTGAGTTTTCTTACTGTGAAATCTAAAGGTGACTTCATGAACTGCAGTATCGTCAGCTAATTCAGTCAGATGCAGTCAGTCTATAATGACTGCATTATACAATATTGGCTTGATTTGCTTTGTTAATTCTGCCCTCCTCGTCTGAGATTTGCGACTGCATTGTTGCAAACCAAATGTGCAGATGCAGCCTTTTCATAATCCCAGTTTCCTGAAAACATACGTTCTTAGGAAGCTTTAAAAGACAGATCCAACAGCACAGGAAATTAAGGCCCCCATCTCCAAACATCACGAGATCAGATAAAAAAAGAAGAAAAAGAAAAGTCAAATTGGTGTTCACAAGCAAAAGCCCTGCACATACTAAGCAGCCCCAGATGGTGTCAGCTGGGAAAGGTAAAAACAGCTTATTCATTTTAACACTGAAGTTTGTCACCATTTCAAGGATGTGGATTTGGCCCTAACGCGTAAGTCCCATTAAGATCCTGAGCAACAGCATGGGAATAAAACTGCCCGGGGACACTCTTGATCTACCCACTGGAGCTGCTGGTGGACATCGAGGCCACCCTCCTCCTTTCCCAAGCCACACCACCACTCCGAGCAGTGTTTCTCCGGAGGGCAAGCAGAAGACCACAGCGGATGTACTCTCTGAGCAACAGCCAGGGCAAAGACAGAAACCATGCCCCCATTTTAATATATTCTTGTAAATACTTTCCGCCTCTTCACTATCTAATGAGGATCAGCAGAAAGACACCTGAGGATCATTAGTAAATCAGGCAGGCAGAACACGTAGTCTCTATTTCCACTAATGAGCCTATTAGTTTGTGCTCTAAGAGAAGCCTGGCTGGTCAACGAGCAGAGAGACTGAAGTCTTTGATACAGTGTGCAAAGCAGGAGGACGTTTATGTGGGTTTGCTTTGAGATATCCTATGCAGCCGGGGGGGACTGTCATTTCATTTGCTGGGCAAGATGCGACACGGCTGCAGCTTGCACACTGTGATAAAGGTAATTTGAGTTTTTGGATGGCTTAAAAACAAGAAAACCAAAACCAACCCACACACAAACCCAAACCTACCCCACTCTTTACTCACTGAAAACCCCCAGGGGTAGTATCACCAGTGCTGGCTCTCACTTAGCTGTGCTAGAAAATACTAACACGATCTTGTTCTGGGGCTCCGTACCCACCCTTTCTCCAAACTAAACAAAAACACTGCGATAATCATTCTGAGTAAAAGAAAACCCAAATACTTACAGACAAGAAAACCCCTTTCCTCACTGTCTGGGATCACTGCCCAGGTCTCTGCCATGAAGGACACAGTAGCCTCTATGTTGGGTTCCCAAGAGCAAAACTGGATATGACTGAACTCCCAAGCACGAAATGCCAGGAAGAGCCCAGCAAAACCCTTCCTTTTAAATGCCTACAGCTTTCCTCCATCTAAGTGGCAGAAAGGACAAAAACTCAATTCACCGGAAGTTTGAAATTTTCTGTCATCAAAAAGCAAGATGGAGCCCTTAGGGTCACACATGAAAGAACCTGCCTGATTATATCTCTTCTTTCCAAGGTGCTTTTATAGTGCCTGCAATTTTTAAAGTTAGCCCATTACACCAAAGATCTTTCACAGCTGAGCCTACAAGCGAAACATCCCATTTTTGCCAAGTTTCATACGACAAGAACGTAAGAAATACCACTATCATAACAGAACCGCTGCCAAGCTACAATAAGGTCACAGAAGTGAACTTTATTGACTGAAAAGCTGAAGAAAAGGTCGAACAGTCACAAAGAGTCACATCCCTACAGATTCAGTTTGTGTGTGTGCATATGGTGGGGTGAGGGTGGAAGCTATAGTGAAATGTTATATAAATGTTAAGTTGAAGATGCTGCCTTAATGCTATGGTTATATCTCTGGAAACTGCAGTATTAACAGGATATATCTGTCAAAATCTGGAGATTCAGGTTTAAAAAAAGCAAATGTTGGCACTGGTTGTTCATCTGCTCCATTTATCATGGATTGCTGAAAGCAGTAAAGGTCAAATCACTACTTCTACAGAAAACTCTTTACAAGTGGATAAACTTTGGCCATGGGAAGGAAAGGTCAGATCAATAATGCTACGTAATCTCTCTGAGCCAGCCAACGCTCATCATTTGAAAGATTGCAAAGATCGTTTCGTTGCTGGGGCAGTTTTGGGCGTATCAGTGGGTACCAGCCACGCAAAGGAAAACCATCCTTTCCAGCCCCTGTGATGGGCTCTCTGGTGTGAAAGGGAGGTATGGGCTGGGTTGGTTTTAAGCACACAGCTCTCCATCGGACTCTTTTGTGAAGCATTACAAGCTACCACGATACATAAACTCTAAGCTTAGGACTTAAGCCTAGAAGCATCACGTGGCTCTCCCAGGCAAGGGTTTTCTCTGGTCCTTTGAGCGCTCCCTTGCTGGGCAGTCCATTTTTATGGGCAGAGGAAGCCCATAAATGCAAAAGCACTGTCACCCCAAAGCACTGCAATCCCAACCCAAGCAACTTTTGCTGACACCCAAGCCTCGCTAGCACCTTCTCCCGCTGGAGAAGGCACTGGGGAGATGCCTCCAGCCCAACACCATCTCCTCGGCAGCCAGGAACAACCGAAAAGCCAAAGTGCTCTTATGATGCTCGTTTACAAGGGGCCTTGTCATTTCTTAGGAGGTGAATAAGAATTGCTGTGCTCCTCTACAAGCACAGCCAAGCTCATCTCTGCACCAAAAAAAGCCAACCACAACGGGGATGAATATTTTTCTAAATTTGCTTAGTGATAAAATACCATTTTAAGAGCAAACTACCCAAAGGAAGCCTTACTCTCATCAGCCAAGGTTCCAGTCCAAATTGGTATGGATTATTTATAATTTATTGCTTTCATAACACAATACAAGAAGCTATACAAATATTTGAATCTATATTATAAACAGAAGCTTTTCCTATTAGAAGCTTAGAGAAAAACAAAGGTATTTTTCAAGGAGGTTTTCTTACCTGCTCAAGAAAGAAGAAACCCAAACCCTCTAACAAAGAGAAAGGTTTTACTCAGATCATTTGTTTCAGACTAATCCCCATGCTACAGGATAACATGAACTATTGCTTGTTACAATCCTACTTGATACTGGGAAATCCTTGTGCTTCTGCGGAAGGACTGACCACTGGGAAAGAGCTACCGGGGGAAGGAAGCACATTGTTACAGGCACAGAGAACTTAATTATCACTAAATTTAGCACAGAGGCAGTAAAGGCTATTGAGAAAGTAAATGGATTTCTATTTAAATCTTATGTTTTCCCTTTCTAATTTCAGCAGACAGAGAAGCAGCACAATATGTTTAATCAATACTTATTGTATGGACGGTAGAGTCATTACTTTTCTTGCCGTCGCACATTAGGTTGTTGCACATTTTCAAAACCTGAATATCAGCAGCGTGGGCTTTGTGAGCCACCCTGCAGTGACAGCCCTGTTCGACAGTGCAGACAGAGGAGCTTTGTTCTGGGCCCGATTCTTCTCACAGGTAGAACAAGCTTTTCTACTCTTACCCCATCAGATCCTTCTATTTAAATATTATAAGGTTTGAAAACATAGTCAAAGGACATTTGAGACCATCACCTGGCTAGAACCTAGAGACCGACCCAGCTAGATGAACAGGCTGCTCTTTCTTACACCAAAGCACACAGCCATCCATTCGTAGCAGTTTCACGTCATGGATTTTTAAGGACATAAAGCAGTTTTGATTGCTTAGTCTCATTTTCTATTTGACACAGCACACAGAATTTCCCCTATCCATTCCAGCACCGAAGACCATAACCCCTGGCTGAGCAAAGACACCTCTGGCAGAAACCAGACCCCCAAACCTCAGGGGGGGACTTCAAGACAGAGAGGACCCACCACACCCACAGGCAAATGGCTCTGGTCACTGATTATCCTTACAGCTGTCATTATTTTGGCCTGCTTTTCTACTTGCATTCATCTCTTTCTGGCAGCTGAGATATAAGGGCTGCCCAGGCGAGCCTGACCTGGTGCCCTGTGGGGAGGCAGCGCAGAAAGCAGAGGGTGGCGAGCTGGCCTTGTGCACCCTGCAAAGGGGATGCGCCACAGCAATTCCTCCCAGGGGAAGTTTCCTGAAGGAGCCTAGTGGCATCGAGCACAGGCATAGTCATCCCTCCTCTCGGACTGCCTGCAAGCACTACAGATACTTCTTTGTGAAGAAAGTTGGATGGCTTTTTTTTGTTGTTGTTAAAAAAGAAAAAAAAAGAAAAAAAAAAAAAAGAAAAACAAACCCCAAACCCAATAATGGCAGAGGAAGTGGTGAGCAGAATGCATGCCCTGTGCTGCACGTGACAGTCCTGGTTGAGAAGAGCAGCTCTAGGACAGGATCCAGTAGGAAAATGCCACACTCCAAGAGCGTGAGCTGTGGTGGCAACTAGTTAGCAGTGGAGTGTACTGCTGCTGGTCTTTTTAAAGGATCAAAGATGATGAACTGAGGAATCTAAGCTTGAATTACTGCACGGACTATGGACTCCATCGCAAGCACGGATTTATCCCTTTAGTCCTTTCCCACTGACCAGCTCCGCTGTGCCCAGGCTCTTTGAGAAGGCGGGAGTGACTCGCAGCACGTGGCACGGGGGTGATGTGTTTCCTCACTCATTATCCCCACCTCAACAGGCTTTACTGAGACTCTCTTCAAAGCTTGCCACACATAGCTTGCCTCAAAAGAAAGAGCAACTTTGCCAGTCCATTAGCTCGGCAACGCACAACCTAATCCTCAAAGAAGCAAGTGTGCGCTGTGAAGAGCGAGTCTGCTAAAACACCAAGCTGCAAAGGCTCTCCTCTTCAGAGCTCTGTAATCTTCAATTTAACAAGCGTTATTGTCTCAAAAACTGATGCTGCTCCCCCACTGTCCAGCAACCCGCTCTCTAAAGCTATTAATACAGACTTTTTCAGTCTGAGGTAAAAGCGCGGTGTCTTACGATATTGCTGACCCATTTCATTAAAGAGCAGTTTAATAAACAGTAATGGCAAGAGGCAAGGCACTCAGAGCTGCTCTGCAAGTTATGAGAATGGTAAGCAAGAAATAGCACTGTGAAGCGTTTATCCCTTCATCTCACAAATAATTAGAAATACATGAGATCACGTTACGCTTTTTAAATAGGCTATAGTAACGGCTTGTGGGAATACAATTCAATGACAATAGTTTATCACGGTAAGTCAGCTCTGTAGGGTTACAGTATGCCAAGTCTAAATGGGAACCATTTGTTTCCCTTCTGCATTGCAGCAGAAGCTGGTGTACTTTTTATGGGAGCATCATTGACAGTCTCCAACTGTTATTTTTTTTAAATTAAACACCGTGCCTACCGAGTTAATAGGCGTGCAGTCAGTAAGGTTTCTCTACAAGTTCTTGTAATAGTGCACACAATACTTTGTAGTAACAGATAATAAAATTTGTCAAAGCATTCTGTAATTACTGCTCTGCTTTATAGAATATTACTAATACACGTACTGTGCTGCTCTTGTAATGAATGACACATCGCTGAGAGCCTGCTGCTTCCTTAAACTGAAGGCACACAAAAGCAGCCAAGTTGAAACGTGTAAGTGGGTTTGTTGAAAAGCCAAGAGGCTTTACTATTCGTGCGTGCATGAAGAACAAAACTCTGCCTTTCTAGGCATTCCTACAAGTCCTTATCCCCCGGTAAACACCAATTTCTGTAATGTGCTCTGCAGAGATCTTGGGACCTCTTGGGAGCCGAAGGTAATACCTGTTTATAAAGGAACACATTGCCTAGAAAGCACGTGTCATTAGGTGATGCAGCTCCAAGACACACGTTCCTGCAGCTCATGGGGGCTCCTGCTTTGGAAGAGAAGAAACCAGACACCACTGCTCTGACCTAAGAGGCAGCAGGATGGCTAACATGCTAGAGAAGCAGGAAACGCTGTTGCCTTTTACTCTTCTAATTCTCATTTATCACAAGAAGTGTTACATGTAGGATGGCTGCAGAACCTACCCTCTGCCCGAAAATTTTCAAGCCAGATCTCATCTCCTCTGCACCTACGCTTACACTGCTGACTGGCCCCTGCACACCTGCGCCTCTGGATATATCAGCTTTCCCTCCTGCTCCTTTGCATCCTAACCGCCATTTATCTGGTCCTGATAACACAGAAGTCTTCAAACTCCAAAGTAGCTTTAAACAATTGTTTCAGTCCTACTAAATTAAGCTGGCTATTACAGAAGAATAGCTTTACCACTGGACTGTAGCAGGTGAATAAATTTTCCTAGAGCAGGTTGGTTTTATTCCATCAACCCTTCTCCCTTTTCAATGATACTCTGTCCCTCTCATTGCCCCGACAGATTTTTGTATGCATAACTTTTTCCAGATGGCAGATTCAGTGCAGACAGTAATTTACATAATGTAAATCTGCTTACTAGCATAAATTATATCACAACACACCGCGGGTTTTTCTTTCGGCTCCCTGTGCTGCTCGCACCGAGGTCTCGGCGGTGCCCGTGCATGGTGATGGATCACCGGTGGCCCTGGAGAGCAGCACCGGGCTGCAGGCTCAGCAATTGCACAGGGCAGCTCCGCAGGTGGAAGAGCTGAATCAGAAAAAGATTTCTTCACTGCCATAATTCATATCTAAACGTGCTCCAAACAGCAACATTACTGCATTAAAGTGAACTCCATTAGCAGACCTAGCTGGACGGCTACTCCGGTGCGAGAAGGTCAAGGAAGAGCTTCTGGTTACACATTTGGATTTTCTCCCAAGGGAAAATACGAAACAGGTTGTGTTCTAAGCAGGCTAAAATGAATACAGTATCAGTGATTTTCTTCTTCCTTACCATCCCTACACAAAGTATGTGTTCTATTCTTTATTATTTAAAGAAAACAGCTTTAATTTTTAGCTTAATTTGTTAAGAAGAAAATTTAATATACCTCCCTGCAAATATTTTGTCATTGAAACCTAATTATATCAAGTTTTGATTAGTGCATTGGTCTTTATTTGGCAAACATATTGCTACAGCTCAAAATAAACACCAAGGAAAATGTCAGGATCTTCAGGAGATCATTGCATTCCCATTCCAGATGGGGTTTGAAGGGGGATCTATCCCAAGACCAGTGCCTTTGTTCAGACTTGTGCACTGCACCTGTGCGTACACATGCGGGCACAGATATGAAAACGCCCACATGATCAGTAAGTCACCATGACGAGAAAATCCTGGAGTCTTCCCATCCCTCCCCGTGCCTCTCTGCCACACAGTGCCCTACAGAATGGCTCAAAAGCAGAATAACTAAAAACAGAGCTATGTTTTGTTGAACAATGAAGAGGACTGGCGCCAAGAAAGCCCAGTTGCTGACTCTCCAAGAAGTTGTGGACAAAGGCAATGCAATTATTCCCACTGAGCCTAAAATGAGCAGAAAGGAAGTGCTAAACACATAATTTAAGACTTTCAGTAAGAGCAACTTGAGCCACACAAAAGCGATATTAAACCAGTGCAGAGCAAAGTGGCTATGCTCTCACATCAGTCTGCTTTCCTTAAACCACGGGTAGGTAAGAGTAGGAAACATTTTCCAGTAGCAGAGGCAGGTCTATTCATAAGAAAATACAAATATCCAGTTTTCTACTGATTTTACAAGTGAAGACTTCCATGTCATATGGCAGTCCCTACAAAAATTCTTTCTGTATATGGATATAAAAGAATTCCTCATCTTCTTTGCAAATTGACAGAGAAACTACCAAGAGCCCACAGTTGAAAGAGCAAGGATAGAAAGTTATGCTGGCCACCAAAATCCATCAAGTGCAATGCTTTCTCGGCCCAGTGACCTCTACCAACGAGGTCCAGCGTAGACTGGGACTGGCAGAGATCACAGAATCACAGAATAGTCAGGGTTGGAAGGGACCTCTGGAGATCATCTAGTCCAACCCCTCTGCCAGAGCAGGGTCACCTACAACAGGTTGCACAGGACAGCGTCCAGGCGGGTTTGGAATGTCTCCAGAGTGGGAGACACTCTCATGCCTGCCTGGAAAGCTGGGATGAGCGAAAAGGTCTTAGACCTTACACGTATAGCACAAAAAATGATGCCACACTATACGTCAGCATTTAAGTTGCCAGAACTAAATACCAAATTAAAAGCCAGGATTAAAGTAGCCTAACCCAAACACTCAGCACCCTCCTGCATTCCTGGTACTCATTCTAACTACAAAACTCAACTCTACCCCACCTCCACCCTATTCCATAGGATGGAGTCTGTCCAAGTTACAACTATTCCACAAAAAGCTTTTTTATTCCATAAATAATATTCTGTTCTCTGTGGTTTGCTTTCTCCTGTTTGGTGAGGGAATCAGCGTCTTTGCACATATATTTCAAACCTCGGTCTGAATCACTACTTTTCTTCCTGGTCTTTCCTATATGCTCATCGCAATATCATCAGGGCATTTCATTATCCAGCCTAGGGAAGAAATTGAAGAAATTTCCATTTCACAGAGTGAATCAGAGGCCCAAAGAGACCAAGAGCAAAGATTTTCCTTCATTTTGGGTACACAGTCTGGAGTGGGGAGCCGGGATGGAGAACTGGAAAACACTCGGGTGTACTTACAGATTTCAGATGCGACTGTGACTGCTCAGACCCCAAGGTCATTAGCTGAGCATTCAGAAGAGCAAAGATTGCACCAGGATCTCCAAAACGTCACCTGAGTGACCCCCACAAAAATGCTGTCATTGAGACAAGCTCAGAGGACAAGATCCCCCCGTAGCGTTCAAATCCATTAGCTAGGATATTGCTCCTTACCTATCTGCAGTCCCTCGTCTCGCCTACACACTTTCCAAAACCCACAAGTGACATAGGGCTCGGCCAGCTATAACCTCCTGCATGCTGTAGCCCTGCTTTATCTGCAGGACTTGTTCATAGTCTGCCTCTCCACTCACCAGAAGCCAGGCTGAGATCAGGGCAATCGCCTCTTTATCATTCAAAGCAACGTGCTGATCAGAAATGTGTGTCTGCGCGGCCAGTTGGGGATGCAATCGCTCAAAACAGAAACCTGCTGCCAAATATGAAGTTATTCACCTTCTAGAGAGCTCCAGTTTATACCGAACATAAGTTTCTGTCCCAAAATATACCCAGTAGCAACTGAAACATGAAAGCACTCAAAACAGAAATGTGCTGGCAAACATGAAATGCAAATGTATTCATCTTCCAGAGAGCCCCACTATGTGCAGAACATAAGTCTGAATCCCAAAATAATACCCAGTACCAACTAAAACACACACATTTCCCCACATCTTGTCTTGCTTCCATCAATTTAGCAGCACAATGAGGCAATTTCCATCATTAACATATGCACCGTATTAAGGCTAGCCAAGATTTAACATTCTT
The DNA here is from genome assembly GCA_013398815.1 of Ibidorhyncha struthersii. Classification (NCBI taxonomy): domain Eukaryota; kingdom Metazoa; phylum Chordata; class Aves; order Charadriiformes; family Charadriidae; genus Ibidorhyncha; species Ibidorhyncha struthersii. Next base: position 362,874 of record VZSZ01007377.1, on the reverse strand, counting down.
TTGTTAATTTGGCAGAGGGGAAAGACACAATAGAAGAGAGCCCTACAATTTGCAGCCATCTGTGATACCGAAAACAGTAATAAACTTGAAAAGTGCTGTTATTATACATGTTATCACTCCTAGCAAGCCAATGTCTTCAAACATTTACGCCTTTTATGTCTAAATTAATGCCTCTTAATTTCTGTGTGAAGAAAGTGGTTTTGGACTTCTCTTCCCGTTACATGACCATTAATCTCGCCCACTGGCTTGAGCTGCCCGAGTACAATACAATTTACACTGTCAGAGATCACTGGATAAGTCATACTCAATTATAAATGTAAGATGCTAAATTACTTAATGCTGTTATTTTTAGGGTTGTGACAGGCACCACTAGTACTCAGCGTCTCAAGCTGCTTCATCTCCACGCAGAGAACTCCTCCTCCCAGTCTGATGGGGCACATCCATCACCGACCTCGTTGCTTTGCTTATGAAGTGAACATGAAGTTCCCCACCAGACAATTAAACCAATATTTTAAATTAAAATTTGTGTAAGAATATTCATAGGCTTCTCCTAGTGACAGGTCTCTATGTAATTGCTTCCCCCACCCCTGCTTGAGTATGTTTGCTGTCCTGATGATGAATCTCCCATCTACCTTCTGCTGGGGAAAAATTACACAGACTTCTCAGCATGTGAGCGCCGCGGGTCACATCTATCATCCTCAGGCCTCTGTTTTACTTTTAATTACAACACTTCACTCAGGAACGTTACTTCAAATCATAAACCTAAGGAGAAAGTAGCTTTTAATTTGCAGAACAGCCATTAAATTCTCTGCTTCAGTGACATTAATTTGCTGGTGCTCTTTGTACTAAGGAAGAGATGATGTTACCTTCCTTTCAGACGTCATGAAAGGATTACTTTGCCCAAAGTCACAATCACTTTAAAATTAGTTGCATTTTGTGTCCACGTGCTTCCTGTGATACCGCATTTAACGAAAGCCTCCGCTGAGAATCGTTTTCAATTAGCAGCAACATTTTTAAATGGGTAATTTAAGATAAGTCATTTTGCCTGGGACATACCTTCCAGTTTTAACACTCTGGTTTCATTTTACCCAGTTTGGGTCTTTATTTTTTATGTAGAAGCAGATCGCATTTTTGTGAGACCAGCGAGATGAGGGGTTTGACACAAATCTAATAGCTCACTGAAACGCTTACCAAAAAATGGATGGAGAGGGGCTTGCTTACACATACACCCCTCGGCTCTCTGCTGAGCATAGAGCCCACCAGCGTTCCCAGCCAGCTTTAGCATCTCTTCCTTTGCGAATGGACACTTTCCAATCAGGATTTGGAAGCGATCATGCTGCCGCCCACGTTTCAGATCAATAACCACCACCGCCGTGTTGCTGTTCAGTGGAAAATGCCCCCTCAGTTGCCGCTGGCTCTATCGGGTTGCCTCTTGTGCTTGCCACAGAAAGAAGGAAAGAGAGGGGCTGGTAGCTCGGGATGTTTTGGGGAGAGGAAAAAGGTGGTAGACTAGTTAAATATTACCCTAAAATTTAGGCACCTAGATAAGTACTAATTTAGAAAAATGGAACTCTACACTCTCTAGGTTCCTAGTAGAATAGGAACTCAGAGCCTCAAGGATGTTTTGTCATGGATTTAAAATAAAACATTAAAAAAAGAAAAAAAAAAAATCACAAAAAAAACCAATTGTTACAGTAGCGCCCAAAAGGCAGCCACCCGACTGTGCAGCTGAAACAGAGTCTTGAAGACAGCATTTGTCCTGACCAGCAGTTTTCATCCCAAGGCGAGAGAACAAAACTAAACAGACAAAAGGACTGGTAGAAAGTCACGTTGCTTTCTCCCAAGCAGAAGCGGTGAATGAGGCAGGGAGACAACAGAAGCAACGGACGCGCGATGGGCTGCTTGAACGCCTTCCCCAGCCCAAGCAAGGGCTCTGAAAGGTGTCCACTCACTCCAGAGGGATATGGTCTAAGAAAGATCCATTGCTCACCCAGCCAGGTTTTCCTGTCCATCACACCAGGAGAAGATGCAAAACCACACCATGCTAACATCCAAACAAAGTAACACAGAAGATGATTATTTTTAACTACATATTTGTATTACCTTTGAAAAATCACCTACAGAACTTAAAGGGAAAAATCCCACTCAGTCTACAAAACCAGTAAGACTTTCATGTTCGAAAGACGAGCCTAGCTGTACAAAGCACCTTCTGCCTGTTCTTGGTGGTATGAAAACAGGTAGGACATGCCAGACCGGCCCGATGTTGATATATGTTTCTTCGAAAGTGAGAAGATAACTCAGCTGCTGTGTGATGTATGACAATTTTCATAGTAAGTCTGAAATCCTAAGACCAAAAAAACATACACTTTTTTTGTGACGCTAAGATCTTTCTTACTACTATTTTAAATATAAAGAAGGGAATTTTAAATGCTCTCAGTGTTTGCCTCAGCCTGTTCCTGGTAAGGTTAACAGAAAAATCAGCATTACTGTTAGCGAGAACATTACTTGCCATGAGAACAGAGAGAACAAGCCTTTGGGTTTCTGTTGCTTGCTTGAGTTTTGAGGACTATTATTTTTCCCCTGCTCCCTCTCGCACCGCGAAGAGGTGGTGATATTCTACATACCTTGTGCGTCATATGCACGTACGTGAAATTCAGATGAGCAATGTATGGACTGGACAGCAACGACAACCCGTGTTTCCCACGTGAAGCAACCCCAGCTCTAGCAAGTGAAGCATTTAAGTTCAATACAGATGCGGATGCCATAAGGCCGGCAACATTAAGGGGTTTGAGCATTTTGGTTTATGCAGTGAGAACCAGCGAGAGCGGCCTCCTTTGGAATGACAAGAACGGCAGGGGAGATGCTTCCAGAGGTAGGAAATAGTATTGCTCTGCCACTTTTATTTCCATATAAATCAAAAGCTGCCCACCTAGGAGTGCTGCTGGTACCAGATTACCTTTGTGCAACGAGCTTTTGCTAAAGGAAAATAAATTCTTTAAGATATGCCTAAAATCCAGTTACCTTTTACCAGAATCAAGACTATTTGCCACGGAGCACAAATGCAGAATCACCCCAAAATGACTCTCACCCTGCAACTGGGTATTTCTACAGGAGACGCACAAGCTGCAGATATTGTCTTAAACAAAAGCTTGCTTAAAGAACTGCTCATTTATTCAGTTACAAGGATGTAAAACACTTTAAATATTTTAAAAGCAGGTTAATTGAAGCTGTTTAAAGTATTAATAGGAAACTCATCTGATATGTCTATGTATTTCTGAAAGCAGCTGGTTTACACTGGGTTTTTTAAATAGACAAATGTTGTTCGATGTTTTTTAATAAGCGTAAATAATATTCTGAAACAGGGACAAAATGGCAGTAGTTGAGGGGTAGCTGAGCTATGTATAGCATCTAAATGAATTCCCTGCTTGAATATCAGGACTTACATGTGCAGCATTCAGGAATAAAATGAGCAAAACTTTCACAGCTTGAAAAGAGCTTCACAGAGCTCCGTAGTATTACTTTCATTATTGATACAGAAAAACAGATGAGCAGCAAGGGTGCAAGATTTGCAGGCGATACTAGTATTCAGTCAAACCTAACAAAGACCATAAAGAACACTGAAATTTGGTGAACCTGAGGGCAGATTAAACTTACCATTAAGAAGTGAAATGCAACAGACGTTGGAGGATATAATCAGATTTACATGCAAACTTAATGGCAAGGTTCCTGGAGCTGGGATACTAGACCCAGGTTCCTTCACTGAGAAACAACAGCCTGTAGACAAGTCACCAGAGCGGCCAGGCTATGGAGAAAGCTTCTCATCCCCATAGAAAGCGTTGGAGCTTCTCCCACCAGAAAAGTGATGGAGAGGAGCAGCCCCCATAAACCTTCCAGCAAGTTACAGGGACCGTAGGTCAGCAATTTTCAGGACTGGATATTGGCATTCATTGGAAAATAAACAGCAATTTCGAATACGACCAGAAGAAACGTTCTCACACAACGGGCCCTGAGTTTAGGAGCCCTTGGTGAGGAGATGCTCAGCAGTATTCCAAGGGCAAAACAGGTCTAGATGTGTAGGGAGAAAGGGAAATGTGATGTACAGGTTACCACAGAAGGATGTAAGCCCACCCAAGCTGCTGGACTGTGAAATGGATGACTGTACCTAAGAAGGCGTCATCTGCCCCGGCCACCGCTGCTCAGGGTCCAGGCTACTGCTGCCACTGCCGTGGCAGGGGCACTTCTGCACGATGGCCAGTGCAGCGCCCCGACCCTGTGGCTTTAGTAAGAGACAGATTTAAAAAAATAATAATAATAAAAGAGAAAGATTTTTTTTTTTCCTCCTTGAGACGGCATATTGCCAGTATAACGCACATAAAGGCTGGTAAATCAAGACGGTTAGACAATATAGCGATCGTTCAAAATAAGCCCAGCATCTATTACATTTTATACACAGGACAAGGAATGCTGTCCTCAGTCACTGCATGAAAGGCTTGGAATGGGAAGGAGATAAAAAGTGAGGAGAAAGATAAAAATAGAGGAAAAACTGACATCAAAGGTTTCAATTTTACTTTGTATTTCTTCTTTCCTTAAATAGTTTCCAAGTAATTTATAAAATGGGAGGAAATCTCTCAAAACGGGATTTATAAAATATAATTCTATGCTTAAAAATAATGTTTTTCAAATGGCATTTTATAACATTTATGATTAACTTACAATATCTGATCCAGTTTCAGTAATTTGCGAGATACTTCAAAACCAGTATATTATAATTCAAAATCCATAAATGAAAACACCAAATGTCATGAAACTCAATTAAAAAAGAGTGACTCTAAACAGCTGTAAATGTTGGTGCATTATTTGCCTTTGGGGTTTTGTGCCTTTGGGCTTCATGTTTGTAAGCTACCCTCTGCAAACACAGAAGGCCAGAAATATTTTTTTTTTTTCCATTAAAAATGCAAACCAAGAATATTTCCGCAAAATGTGGAGCTGGAAAATGAAACAGCAAGCTCTTCTTAATACTGATGCATCAACAATATCTCACCCGACCCTGCCAGCAGATCTGATGCAAAAACCTCTGCGAATCTGCGAAGTGTGATTTTAGCCAATCTTCCCTCTTCAGGTTTTGCTCTTTCAGTACTTTTTTTTGACGGCAAAAAGCCACACTATAACCTGCCTTTGGGATTCGCACCAGAGACTCGGAGACAACCTACTGGCTTGAGAAATAAGAGCTGAAGTCAGATTTTTGTCTACAACATTTCAAAACTTGTTCGCTTGTACTGATTAAAGGAGTTTTATTTTATTAATAAGGATGTGGAAGTGTCACAGGGAAAAAAAAAAAAAAAGAAATAAATTAAGAACTTTGCATCTGACTTTAAAATACCCTGAAACTACTCAGAAACAAGACCAAACCTTTACTGGGTTGTACCGCTGCTGTTAACATTCAGACTTGTGCAAGAACTTATACAGAGTAAAATATGACCTACTGGGAATATATGCAAGGGGAACAATCTGTTCACCCATCCTCCTACAAGAGGGGGGAAAAAAAAGAGCGGCAACAAAACAAACACAACCCATAAACCCTATAAGCTGCTCTGCCAGTCACCCCCTCCAACAGGTATCAGTAGACCAGACAATGCTCTCAAACACCTATGTCTTCAATCTGTGGCTGAGCCCCAAGGATGGGTTCAAGGCCAGGTTGGATGGGGCTTTGAGCAACTGGGTCTAATGGTAGGTGTCCCTGCCCATGGCAAGGGGGTTGGAACTAGATGATCTTTAAGGTCCTTTCCAACCCAAACCATTCTGTGATTCTATGATTTTAATTCCACTGCTTTCCATGAAGCCAACAACCTGAAGGGACGATGCTCTGTCTAGCAGCTCATGCACGTCAGCCCCTCTGCAGCCAAGATGAAATCAAGAGCGGAGAGGAGCTCACCCTCCCAGGGACTGACTTGGGTAATCCTGTGAGCACTAACTGCATTGCCAGCTGCTGTGCAAACCTTCTTAGCGAAATACCAAATGCACGAGGAACAGACTTTTTTTTGAGGAAAGGTCATTCCTGTACAGCCATTATTCAGCTACACTTAATTGTGCTTTAGGAAGTAGGTTAACTAAATCACATCACTTAAAAAGCCTTAGGAATGACTTTGCTTTCAAAGCTGTGCACTCTGTGTTCCTAGAGAGCTCAGGTATGTAATTTTTCAGAGAAGAAATGTCATTTGGTAATTAGCTTAAGTGATGCGATTTTCTTCCAAGGACAATAACACTGACTTGCAGCATCTGATGTCTGGCGACCTTTGCAGCTGCAGCTTCATCCTGGAGAAGGATGTGAAAAGAAGGAGGAAAAGAGAAGTCCTACAGCTGGTGAGAGGCATGTCCAACATGACCCACTCCTCTCAGCAACAGGTACCAACAGGTCAGGGATGGGAGCAGCCCACCAAGAACACCCTTGGGTGCCCTTCACTGCTGCGGGTTGTGATGCCCTGCTAACCTCCATGTCGCTTGAGCTGCATTCAAGATGGTTTTTTCTTGTGCTTTCATAAGAGATATTTATTTGCCGGCTTAAATATGAAAGCCGGCAATATCTTACATTACGCAAGATGGGCTGTTGGCAGAGCTGGCCACATACTGTCATACCAGCAGAGATGGGTCAGCTGGGGAACCAACAAACGCCATCCATCATCAGCCCTTGAGCTCCTCCTGCAACACCAGTGTCTGACTGGTACTCAAGTATCAATGCAGAAGTAGTTGCTTATTCACAACTGGTCTACCAAGAACAAAAAAATGGAATATTAGGAAGAGTCTAAAAGGAGCTACAAGAGTTTGCTTTGCACTCATGACTAACCTGTTCCCAAACGGTCGTGAATTCAGCTCGTTAGGCCATTTGTCGAGGTGTGGCCGTTATTCCTGCCGCTTCCTGGCGAGGGACGCGTTGGCAGGCAGCTAGCATAATCACAGCCATTTCTGCTGAAAGATTTCCAAACCTAATGTTTCTGGGATTATGCCCAGGATGGCAAAATAAAGATCAAGCTCAGCTACCTCCGGTGCTGCAGAAATTGATGCGAGGATATCTGCCAAGAGGCAATCTGAGGCAGGACTGCAGTAGGTGTTAACGTGTCCTAATTTGTTTCATGCTTATCAAGACTAAGCAAGATGCACTAAAATAACACACCAAAATTAAAACTCACTAATATGGAGGAAAGGATGGCAGGACTTGTGGAAGGGGGGAAAAAAATGTCACTCCAAAAAGATTTTCCTCCTGTCTGATCATTGTCAGAGTGAGCAGAGTTCTAAGTTGTAGGCAACGGCATTTTTGGATGTATACTAGAATTGTATAAAGATGTTTCAGTTCTAGTAAACAAAGGTAGCACAAAAAAAGCCTACAAAGCAGTCTATTAGGTTAAAAAATAAAATAAAATAAATAAATCTTTCCATTTCTTACAAATTGATTTACCTTTTCCTTAGGAGCTTCTCAAAACATTCCTACCAGACTAGGAACAAAGTATATTCTCTATAATCAAAAGCTTCTGTCCTGAGCAATTGCAACCAGACATGCCTCTGGACAGGAGACACACAGTCCTTGCCGTTTGCTTTCAAACAAGTAGCTCCTGGAAATAGATGTTTGCTACCGTACAATTTATCCAGCAGGAAAGCTGGAGCTCTGAAGGGCAGGGACTAATATTCTATGGAGGGCATCCATCAAAAGGGTACCCAAAGATTATTAAAAATTAATATCAAGCTTTACAGTGCCATACCATATCACATCTCACTGAAACGTTATTGTGGAGCAGCTTGCAAATGGTATTTGTTTATCTGCAATTAAATTGGCTGCAAGTAACCCCTGTGACTCTTCCATAAGGCACAGCGCTGCCCAACGTACCTTTAGTACAGGAAATTAAAAATATTCTGCTCTGAAACTACAGAGGGAACAAAGTCACCTGTTTCAACTCCCCTTTGTTTGGGTTTTTTCCCCCCTCTTGTGGGAGAGAGTAGGTTTGTGGGCAGAGCTAATATCCTTCACAACCCCAGCTGAGGCTGCTGGAAACACTAGCCAAGCTCCGGGACTCAGGAGCCATCTTTGGCTCTGAGAGAGCAAACAGCAGGTGACAAAGCAAGACATCAGATGAGAGAAACACTCACACTCTAGATATGCAAAGCAAGATGAGCATGGCTTGGAGCAGAACACTTCTAGATGGTATAACAGGGACACAAAGGATGCCACAATGCTGCCACCACCCGAGTCCCTCAGCACCCATACACGGGTGCAGCCACCTTTCACCATGAATTTCGAGCCCCAGCCCTGCTCCCCGTTACAGGTTTCATCAGGACTATAGATGAGGGTTTACACCAGCACCCAGTCTCACCCATCTGTAACACTGTATTCTGTCAAAATATCAGGAGATTTCTGACTTCACCCATGGTTTGGAAACAGCAGTACCACGGATCTTCCACTACGACAGTACCAAACGGGTGCTGCCATGTCTCCAGGTACCAAACCGCTATGTAGCTTCTGAACAAAGAGGCAGGAGCTTCCTGCCCCTTCCCTCACTAAACCAGTGGTCCCTTCCAGATCTGATCGCAGCCTGTCCCTGGTGGGTCTTGCTCTGTCGGGGAGGACCTGTGGTGGGACCTTCCTCAGTCCCATCTATGCCCAGGAGGCCCTGGCAGCGCCCCTTTGTGAGGCTGTAGCAGATGGACCAGAGCAGCATTCCCAGCACCAGCACACGCTAACAGAAGAGCTTCTGTGTGTTAGGTACAGGTAAGAACAAAGGGCATTTTACCCCCTTCGCCCCCAAGTTTCTGATCAGGGCAAACGGATACCTCTCAAATAAGGAGTTTAGCAAATATCTATCACCAAATAAAACATTACATTTTGTTGTTCAGGGAGATAAAGGTACCCTATTAACCACATTACAAAGTACAGTCCATTCCCTTGTATAAAAATTTGACCGAACACAGACATCAAATTTGGAAGCAGTAACGCAACCGAGGCCAGGTCAGGTACATCCTACTGACATAAAATCATAGAATGGTCTGGGTTGGAAGGGACCTTAAAGATTATCTAGTTCCGTCCCTGCTGCCATGGGCAGGGACACCTTCCCCTAGACCAGATTGCTCAAAGCCCCATCCAGCCCAGCCTTGAACACCTCCAGGGATCTGATCAAAGACATCTAACCAAGGAAAACGCACTAGCTATAGGGTCTGTGGAGGTAATTCAGCTGTAGTCACAATATCCAGGACAGGGAGTCACAGAAGCTCTGCCTAGACAACGTGGTTGTAAGCTACTTGCTCAGAAAAGCAGGTTCTGCCCAACAGCATCTCAACAGGCTTTACCCATCCCCACCTCCCCGCAGCCTGGGGAGAAAGCCTGCTTTCCAGAGCACCACAGGAGGAACGCAGTGGCACGCCAGACCCACCTGGGACCCGTGCAGGCAGGGAGTGCCTGAGAAAAGCAGCCATCTCTCTCCAGAACCCGTAGGATATTTCTATGTGACAAGTTACACAGTCCCCCCACCCCGCCCCCCGACATGCTTTCAGATTCCTTCTTTTAACGTGCAAATATGAAAGATAAATAACCACAGGAGATGCCCCTCCTGCAAGCAGGCGCAGCACCCGCACCGCTAGCCCTTCCAAGAAGAGGAACAACACTTTCTTACCTGTTCTTCCCCACCACTGCTCAAGTACAACGGTGAGACGGAAGGTAGAGGACAGCTCTAGCACCTGGCACTGGAAGGGCAAACCTGCCCTCTCCCCGCTCCGGGAGGCACTGGCCCTCCCCCCAGGGGCCAGGCAGGGAAGGGAGCAGCGTGGCCCCCACTCCACTGGGGTGGAGATGCTGGGACCTCCATAATTGGCTTCCTACACCCTCAGTGAGCCAGGCTGGGGCTAATTACAGGTATTTTGGGTGCGGCAATAAGAGTAATTACAACAGAAAACCCTGCAGCAGAAGCCTCCCTTGGTTTTAGCTTGATGCACTGAGGTAATACTCCATGTGCTAAGATGAGAGTGTTCCATAAAACCTCAGAATCACTGTAAAAACTAAACCTCCTGGGAAGGAGACGCGCTCAGAGACCACCAACACGTTTAATTTCTTCTTGTTCCTGTGCTGTTTGCCTGGGTGGGAAGGGGAGCTTTGGGCGGAGAAGGTTCAACAAAACCTCTTGCTGGTGGGAGCGGTGGATTCGCGCCCGCTGCGAATTGTACCGATGCTACAAAGTGTTTTTTACAAGTACTTTCGGGTAATTCCATAAAGTGACTGGCAACCATGCTGCCACCCCTCCGAGAGGCAAAGGGCTCGGGAGCACTTTCCGGCAAATGCCTTTGCATTTAAGTAGCTTAGCTGTTTTCAGACATGTCAGTTAAAATTGGGCATGGTGGGTTGATTACACCAATCTCCACATCCAGCTGGCTCGCACAGAGCATCAGATACAATATTCTCAGTCCCAGGCAAGAATTATTGGAGAAGTTTACCATGTCCTCCCGGTTTTATTGTTCTAATTTCTTGCCAGAAAGGTTGAACGGTGCTGCTGCTGTTGAAATGCACCTCAGCTACGCTTTGCATTTAATAGTCCTGTTGAACACCTACATTTTATAGATGTTTTAAACACTTATAATTTAATAGTCCTATTTAAACACCTCATTGAATTCTGAAAATAACTTCGAGTTTTACTACAAATTTCTTTTGCCACAGAATGATAATAGAGATTTTTAAAAAAATGAATCCAGTTGCCTGATCCAGTACGTGCCATATTCATTTGGGTGCAGAGCTTGTCACAGCTCTTTTTCAGTGCTTAAGTAGTAAAATTTCATTTGGCTCTCTGTAGAGGTTATTTTGCATACTATAACAAAGACCCTACAACAGGAAAATTTCCTATATTCAGCATAACTATGCCTTTATCACCTTATTCATTACATCTCTTCCTACTACAAGAAATAAATCCTTGCAATTCCCTTCCTTGAAAGCTAGAGTTGCAGACTGGTGAGTGGGTTATGTTCCCAGCCCTTTCTTATTTAGCCAAATTATATGTATTTCACTTTTAGCATCTTTCCAGGAGGCAGCTCTTCTGAGCCATAGTGGCCGGCAGGAGGACTGACCACAGCTGCGGTGCATCATTACAGGCGATGCTCGGGGTCAAACACCATCTCCAAAGCTGCCTCTGCTTTGAAGCCTCTTGCTTTAAGGTGTTCGTCCATCCATCACGCAGACTGCCTGGGGAAAGCACCCAGGCGTACGGGCTGGGAGCTTCTTTCCACTTTGTCTCCCAACAGCTTCAGCCTGGATCATCAGTTTAATGGCCCGTTTCAGTGTCTACGTACAAACCACATCACGTTAGCCTGGTTCTACCAACACCAATTTATCGTTGTTCACAGTTGTTCTAAGGACAATTTTAGCCCACATCTACCTTCACTTATTTGATGTACCTTTAAATGAAGTACTGTCTAAGTTCACTTGACTCTTGTTTGTATGGAGATGCTGAAGAAGAGAACTACAGACTCTTCAAAGGATCTGACCTTGCTAAATGAAAATGTCTCCACATTTACCTTCTGCTGAAGCCAGGGACAGCAGAGCTGACTTCATCTGTCTCGTGACCAAACTCATTAATATCCCGACAACATCGTGAGAAATTTTCATGTTACCTCTAGCATCGCTGAGGGTGATTTTGCACGCTGTGTTTACTCGCCCAACCTGTCGTAGAGGAGCGTATTTGGACTCGGGTAACAGCCCCGTCATTCTGTGGACAGCACAGCGACCTGGGCCAACACCTGAAGGCTACACTTCTCCTGTCCACCTGAATTACTGCCTTTCTAATGCTCCGGGATGCTACAATGCAGACTTTTCAGATGTAAAAAGTGTTAAATATTGGTTTTACTGTGAAGCTTACATACAGCTACAAGTCTGTACAATAGGTACAGGTATTCTGAAACAGTAAGACTTCACCTTCAGAGAGCGTACTAACGAACAATGGCATTTATTACTGTATTTTCTTTGGCATCCTGGGAAATTACTGTAAGCACAAACATTTTCCTTGCATTTGATCTCATCTCTGTATTTCAGGTCTATACAAGCTTTTAAACACAAAACAGACGATCTAGCCCTTGGGCATATAAATAGTCTCCTTGGTTTTATGGAGATTACACAAGTCCACAAACTGCAAGAGTAAGAATCTTCAGGACCCTTAAGTAACATAAAACCAGAGTTTTAAGAGGCCAGAGATCTAAAGCAAGTGAAGGTTTTGTATAGTATCTGCACTTTGAAATGAGAAAAGTAGTTGACACAATGCACGAGACTTTACGCTGCTGCATGGTGAACATTAAATGAATTCCAGCACCTTACTACTAAGGAAAGTTCTTTATGGTTGCTTGTTGTTTGGGTTTTGGGGTTTTTTTATTTATTTATAAGACTACCTATAGAGCTTACCTAGCCTTTTGGAAAGCTGAAAAACTTGAAGCAGGCAATAAGGGGAATCAACATATATTCAGCTTTAGGCAAATTAGATATTCCTAATGCATTCTTTTTTTCCTGTGCAATTTAGCAAATTAGTTTACATTGTCTGATGAGTTGTCCTGGAAAACATAAAAGCTCAGATTAATTTTAAGGTTTGTAGAAATGATAATTCAATATTTGCTTATTTACATCCACCCGCACTAGAGCTAAGAGCCATATCTTCTGTGCCGTGTCAGATATATCAATACCAACATGTTAAACCTCCTCCTCCTTTCCCACAGAATTAAGGGAAGCAGCGGATGCCACGCGGTGAGGAATCGCCTGTGCAGAATGTATCCTCACCTGCTGCGTCAGAAACCTGCCCGTGAAATGCCTCAGCCACCACTCACAATTAGCTTTAACTCTCATGCGTTGGCTCAGAAGCGCGTTAGTCCGCTCTGTCTCTTCTGAGTTAATAGCACCTACTTTTATTTATTACCCTGTGGTGTTTACACGTAGTCATCTCAATACATTGCCTTCTGATGGACGGCTTTGTAATGATGCATACAACGTTTAAGCGGTCTGTTTGTAAGCAGAAGAAAATGAAAACGCCTCATGGGCTATTTCGGCACCGTACTGCGATGATGTACAGTTTTGCATCAGGTGTAAAGATAACACAGTGCGTAAGCGAGTCTTGAGGGAAGTATTGCTAAAGGAAAACAGACAGAATTCGCTTTTAAATGCACTTTCATGCTAAATGCATGCAACGAGCCCCTCCGAACTAAATTTCTGCCTGTTACAACTACTATGTTAGGAATGCCAAAAAAAAAAAAAAAAAAGAAAAAGAAAATGAGCCTGACATTATTTACTTCATTCCTTTGACCATTCTCAGAGCCAGGATTGGTCCCCGCAGCGTTTCCTGGATGACTTCATATGAATCTAGCAAGCTGCCGGTACTGCACCCGACAAAAGCTGTGAGATTTTACATGTTGACAAACAGCTGAACTCTTGGCTGCAGGAGCCCCACATTGATCTGCTTACTATTCAAGGGCTTGTATTTAGAGGGGCTGAAATGCCTGCTGAATACTGAACCTGAAAAACCCTGTAGGGTTACCCCAGGAACCGCAGCCACGTTTTTTCACACACACCCCCAATAATTACAGAGCAAAAAGGAGAGGGTAGTTAAACCTAGAGAAATTCTGCCACAGCAGCATGACCGCTGCTCAGCAGAGCCCTCCGAATCCTCAGGCATCTTTTTCAAACACTGTTTTAAATTGTTAGCACACGAAGGCGATTCTCTCCTTTCTGAGCCTCCAACATAACGCAGCCTTAAATTTCGGTTTCCCTAATAAACTTACTGCAGCTCTGCGCACATTAGGAATTGCATCTGCTAATCTGTATTTGTTCAAGCCTCCTTATCTAAAGGAAAAAGTGCTGCTTGATTTAAGATTCCTTGAGGAAATCTGCCTGTACATCTCTGGCTGGCGAGTAAAACAAACAGCATCCATGTCCCAGTAGGCATCCGCCACCCCCCGACATCTCTTCATTTAATTAGTTCTAAGAAAGCTGGTCTATCCAAAAGCTGACAAAGCTGCACAAGAGAAACGCTTAAGTATTTATTTAGAAAATGAAATACGTTACCAGCCGCATTGTGAAGTTTCTGAGTCACCTGCAGGGAAATAAGGCAGAAATCCGACGTTCACACACTACTCCCGACTGTACCGGCGCCCAGGCTGGCTCTCACAGAATAGCAGACAAGAGCGAAGCTGCAAACCTTTGAGTTGAGCTCACTCTATAGGCATCAGAAAAACCTCAAAGAAAAAAAAAAAAAAAGAGCCAGAGCGGGAGCGAGCAGCCCACAGACAGCGAGATGAGAAACTTCTGGCAAGTCTCCAGCGCAGGAATGAATTCGCTGTCATTCAGAGACGTATAGCGATGGAAATGAAGGGAAACTTGAATTTACAGGCGGCTTTGGATCCTGCTCTAATCGTTCTGCAAAGGCGTGCAGGTTTGCAGCTCAGCTCATTTTACAAGACTCATCGAGGAACAATGCTGGATCAAAAATGAAATAGCATGGTAGGTACCTATATACACACACACACACACATATATATGAGCCGAGGTGCCAGCACAAACTTCAAATGGCTCATTCCCATCAGCTATTTGCTGTGAATTTTATTAAACCCAGCACAGAGGCACAGTAGCAACTCAAAGTCCTTTTATGTATCCAAGTGGATTCACAGGGTTTTATAATGGTCTTTAGGCACGTAAACAAATTCCTTTCGTTTTTTTCCAGTATTGTCAGGAAGCTAAAATACATTTCACAGAGACAATTCACATGTTTTCAAGGATGTGGCAAAAGTGTCAGCACACTGAGACTAAACTTGTCCAAACATTTCTGCATTTCCAGCCAATAGAAGGAAAATAAACAAGCCGTTAGTTGAAATAATGAGGAAGAAATATTGCTGGCTGCAAATTTGTCATATACGGGTCGAAAGACCCTGTGAGGCACAAGCGACCGTGATCACTAAGAAAGTGTTTAAATCTGACTTTGTGGAAAACGCACAAATCGGTGGGTTTTCATGCTGGGGGTGAAAACAGTTAATTTTGGTGTTTTGCACTGAAGCCCGGCTCCAGCATGTCTCAAGGATGTGCAGTCTGCTGTGTTTAGATATTTTGCAGTCGTGTACGCAAAGTGAATGTCAACTCATGAAAGATTTGTAAATAAACACTTTCTTGGCATGAAAAGGGAAAAGAGGCTCCACACAGTGTGAGTTAAACTGCGTAACTGAATTCAGCTTCTTTTATTCCCTACTCTGATAACGCATTCATTTAAAATCTGGTTACAAGTTCACTGTCTTGGTAAATATAGCTCCTAATAATTACAGCTCTCCAAATTAGAAGTAAGGTTCCTGTAGATTTGGATTGCTTTTAATTTAGCTAACAAAGAAAAGTAAAAGTCAAGCTAAGCTAAATAACTGGAGGGATTCTTTATTGCTTGTTTTCATTCTATTAATAAATCAGTCCTCTGTGGGAAGAAAATCAAACAGTAACAAACAAACAAGAATTCATTAGTGACACAGAAGGCGATGCCGAGGAAGGCAGAAGAGCTCCATGACAAAGAGCAAAATATTTGCCACCTATTTTTGGGCGTATCGAAGCAGAAACATCCTTAATGTCAGCGACGCTACAACATTTGGTTCATCTCCAGTTTTCAGTTCCAGCCCTGCAGATGGAGCGGCCAAGAGGCACCAGCTGTGCCCAGCTGTGCCAGTGTCAAGTTGAGCAAGGCACCGTATGGCTGCTGGGGCCCAGGCTGTCCCCACCGCCCCAGCACTGGGAACACGGCTGCGTTTGGTAATCACCGGCCACGTCCATCTGCCATCCGGATAAGCACAAAGGCATTTGTCAAATAATCCCATTTCTCTTCTCTTGTATGCACCTCCCTTTGACTCCAAAGATGGTGGCACGCTGCAGCTGGATGGCAGCTCCGGGCAAACAAGTTGACCATAAGCCGGCAATGTGCCCTGGTGGCCAAGAAGGCCAATGGCATCCTGGGGTGCATCAAGAAGAGCGTGGCCAGCAGGTGGAGGGAGGTCATCCTCCCCCTCTGCTCTGCCCTGGGGAGGCCACAGCTGGAGCACTGTGTCCAGTTCTGGGCTCCCCGGTTCAAGAAGGACAGAGAACTCCCGGAGAGGGTCCAGCAGAGGCTACGGAGATGCTCGGGGGACTGGAGCATCTCTCTGCTGAGGAAAGGCTGAGAGCCCTGGGGGTGTTCAGCCTGGAGAAGAGGAGACTGAGAGGGGATCTCATCAGTGCTTATTGATTCTAAAGGGTGGGTGGCAAGAGGACGGGGCCAGACTCCTTCCAGTGGTGCCCAGCGACAGGACAAGGGGCAACGGGCACAAACTGGAACATGGGAAGTTCCATCTAAACATGAGGAAGAACGTCTTTGCTCTGAGGGTGGCGGAGCCCTGGCACAGGCTGCCCAGAGAGGTGTGGAGTCTCCTTCTCCGGAGACATTCCAAACCCATCTGGAGGCGTTCCTGTCCAACCTGCTCTGGGTGACCCTGCTCTGGCAAGGGGGGTTGGACTAGAGGATCTCCAGAGGGCCCTTCCAACCCCTGCCAGTCTGGGATTCTGTGGTTCTGTGAAATGGTTCCCGGCTTGGTCACCCTCCAGCCCCGTGCAGGGTGCAGATCCCGGGGCTGGCTGGCTGCCCTGCTCAGGATCTCAGACCGTTCCTTCCCCACAGGGACACACACACTGAAGCCAAGCCGATGCCACGGGCGGGCTGGGAAGGAGGAGGTTTCCTGGCGATGGCTGAGCAACCAACCCACCACAACACAGCTCCCGAAACATCAGCTGAAATCTCTGTCCAAAACTTACTCTCTGGTTTGCATTGCAAATCTGCATTTTTTTACCAGGCAGTATGGGTGCTTATATTGGTAGATAACCTGGTTTTCAATAGCATCGTTAGTACAAGCTAAAGGGAGTATCTCTAACGAATCAGGGAAGATCAGACGTTTCTGGACATGAAGAAACTGGCCCAGGCACTATTACTGTTGAAGGCAAAAGCAGTGATTTGGAGACTGCACGTACCATCGCGTTCAGGTTGATACTGGACATCTTTGTCGAATACTGCTGGCAAACTCTTCTCCAAGCACAGGGCTGATGGCTTTTTCTGCCTCCAAGTTGGACTGAAATTACTGAGTGAACCACAGGCTGACAACACGAACGTAGGGAACCGAGGACTCACGCAGAGGCAGACAGAACATTGACGGGATGGCGGAAACCTGGAAACCTCATTCAAAATTCTGCTTCGTTTGCCGGCAGGATCCCGCATCGGGTGGGGGATGCTGTAGCGGGGCGAGCTGTCTCCTCGCCTGCCTCATCCCCCAGCACAGTCACCCACCGGCTTCTCGGCCGGGCATCTTATTGCTGGCAGCAAGTAGGAAGCAGAACAAAGTTTGAATTCCCAAGGCCAGACTGAGCTTGCCGTGCTCAAATTTAGAGCAAGCCTGCTTTGACTTGCACGCAAAGCAGCAGCAAAGCCCCATCGCCTTATTTATTAATGAATAAATAACGAAGAGGAACGTACCGGCAGCAGCCGCCCCGGGAGCATGCCCCTGAGACGGGGACGGCTGAGGGAGGCCAGGCGGGGGGAGGACAGCATCTGGCTTTTCACACCTCCTCGGGTTTGTGGTTTTTAATGTGAATGCGTGTTGACTTTGTAACGATTCCTCCATGCTCATTTACACCCACTTGCTTCTCCATATTTCCCTCAGTTTCTCCCTGTAGTGGTTTATCCCCACATTTTTTTT